>CM076575.1:1565427495-1565915740 GCA_034641835.2 Pinus albicaulis | reverse complement strand
TAAATCTGCCACCCCTTATCCTTATTCCACCATTTTCCTCTCCCTTTGGCTCTGCGCAGATGCACGTGGTGTCTTCGCCAAACCTTGACTCCTCTGCTTTGTTCCCTTTCCCTTTGTTAGCTTATCCTTGGATTACAACACCCCTGCTGCTCTAGTGGATGCTCTATCGACTCAACTCTATTCTCAGGCCCACTCCTCCACCATGCCTAGAAGACATCGAATGAGGAGCCGTAGAGAAGGGAAGCGTCGTCTTCCCTTCAGGCCTCCCACCTCGGCCTCTGCAAGCAGTATGGTGAATTTTTCTGCCGATTGGGAGGAGCTAGAAATCCTCGACCCCATCACTCCCTCTGCCCATTTGTCTCTCCACCTTTTGAACTATCATTCTGAACCCTTTAGCTCTGACCTCTGCCCTAGGAAAAGACCCAGAAATTCCACCATTTCGTCTGCTCCTGCCTTCTCCCCCCACAAAATGAAGGCCTTACTGGTGCAGAGCGCTTCAAGCAGCAACCATGATAGTTTGAGCTCGGACGAAGAAGGAACCTTTGCAGATGTCGACACTCATGCGACCTCTTCTATTTCGCCTAATGCCAAAGTTCTACTTCTCCCCCCGTCAACATCCCACGTGTCCAAGTAGGAGGAGGATGAGTCAGATTATTGCATGCAGGATTGTGGAAGAGCCACTCCATCCCCCATAAAAGAACGATATCTCTCCATAAGCTTAATTGGTGGGTGCTCATATCTTTTTCCAGTCATATTTTGTTATTTAAAGGTTTCTAGTGTTCTGGTTCTGTCTAGTGTTTTGGTTTTTTCCTAAACTTATAACTTTTCAAGATGGTTTCCCACTATGGGAAGCTCATTATCAACTCTCTTTGCTCTACTCTTGGGATGGTTTCTCCATCTATAGCAGCCCTTTTTTTGAGTTTTTGATACTAAAACTTCCCTCTGTAATTGGCCTGCCAACTCCGGAGGACGAGAAATGTAATTTTTGGAACTGTATGATATAATAGAAGTAGCCTAATTTAGAAAAAAATATATATATATATTTAATTTTAAAGTTATCTAGTATTAATAAAAATAATAGTATTAATCTTAGTAAAAATAATTATTTAGTAATAAAAATAAGTCTTTTAGTAAATGTGGTTGAGATACGTATGAGGCTTCATTTGTATCTATGACAGAAGCCATTGATAAATATATAATAACGGTGTAGTCTAACTTACAGACGAAATAACATTTTTCATCGAAATTCGCCAAAATCCAGCAATACAATTTCAAGGTATTTTATTGTTTAAAATGCATAAATGGATTCAGGACCCTGAAAAACCCATGGGGCACTCGAATTATGCATATTAAACAATTTAAACTCAAGCTTTTAAAACATCTATCAGATTTTGATTAAAATTAACCAAAAAAAAATATCATGAAAAAGGCCATTTCATCTATAACAATACTATTTTAAAATAAATATATTAAATTAAATAAAAATAATATTCAATTAATAATAATAATAATAATAAGTTATTAATAAATAAATAAATAAATAACAATTAATTAATCATTTTTAATATTTTTCATAGAAAAATATAAATATTTGTTTATATTTTATTTAATAATTACTATTATTATTTTATTTTTTAAGTCGGTCAACAAACATGCATTATATTATCAAAAGAAAATGAAGTACAAAAAACATCTCCCAAGACCCTTTCTTCTCATGCCAGATAGATTTAGAGAGCATAGGGCCTGGAGGAAAATAGTTACACCCAATATTAGAGTTTATTTATGTTAGGCCTATTGGAATTACCATACATTTACCAAAAATGAGCCACATCTACAATAAGAACAGCCTCTCAAGGACATGGATTAGGTGGAAATACATGAGGGGCAGCAAAGAGCATTGCATGATCATGCATATGGAAGTCAATGTGTTCAATCCTCGCCTCCATAGTGCAAAGGTGATCGTTGGTGTGCTGGTGGTGTCATCAGAGGCTTTCCAAATTGTTGAGGATTTCATTATGGATGTGTTTAACATCATTAGTATAAGCCACCAGTTCATTTCAGTCCTCGTAGAATTGGTTCCTCATGCTATCAATAATCAATTGGACATTATGCAGCTGCTATGCGATCATTTCTAAGGTGACTCGAGCTACAACTTTCCCTAGAGAGCGAACAATATAAATGGTCGCATGATTGGGAGATCATGTCCATAGTTCAAAAATGCTCAAAAATGAAAGTTCTCAAAAATGTTTGCAACCTGGCGCCATAAATGGTTCACAAAACAGAGGTTGTATCCATAAGTTATGAAGGTTTGAAAAGCCCAGTAAACTCCAAAAACTGGACCTTTGACTCAGTTTGAATTTACATAGAAATTTTGTAAAAAAATTATATTTTGCAAAAAAAAAATATTAAGGTTTTTTTCGGGATATTAGTGGGTGCCACGTGGACTGCCTGAAGGCTGCCACATGGCCCCAAGTTAGAATTCATGAGGCATATTGCAAAACTATGGAGTCAATGGGAATGGAACCCGAGACCTCCAGTTTGCGTGCAGGAGTGTGTGGTCGTTCGGGCCACGAGTAATTATTGTTATGTTGTTGTTGTAGTTCAAATTTAAAACAACATCAAGTTTTGCACCGGTGGTAAGGGGGCCAACCCCCGCTTGATGGGACCTCCCGTCGCGACAAAGCGTTAACATTTTGATGGTTACAACCTTATCCGCGTGGGTATAAAGGCACATGTGACCATGACTATTTAATTCAATAGTTCATTCAATGGTTTACAGGCAGCTACTCTGACGGTTTCGGCAGTAGGTCATGTGACCACTACCACCTAATGTTTAATGCGGCAGACAAGGAACCAACAATTCCGGCTTCAACACATCGGTGACCTAGCCAACGATTATGGCGGGAGGGTCATGTGACCACTCCTCGCCTAACTTTAATGCCAGCCCTTAACTGTCTGGCGAAATTGGGAGTGCGCCCCCACATTTGGGGCTTTCTAATTAATTTAACTCCAGTTCTCTAACAGCCTCCACATTTAGTGGAGTTTTCCTAGGTGTCACTGGGAAAAATGCATGGAGAAGCCAATTTTTGACCAATTTTTGGAAAAAAGAGTCTAACTAGACTAATTTAGAAATTATGAACACATTGGTAGAGGTTTCAGAGCCATCAGAGGTCATATTGTGCAGGTTTAGCTTTAGGAGAGGTCAAGGAGCCATCAAGGCCACTAGGGTGTTTTCAGTGTATTGAGCATCCACTATCTGTTTTCTACAAATGAATAGTCATTACTAACTAATTCAAGCATTTTGAAGCCATTTTTATAGAGAGCACAACCATTTAAGGCTTTATTTCACATGTATTTACCATTTTTGAGAAATAAGATATGAGGGACATGCCATTGGGAGCTAGACCAACAGATGTGGCCCAGGAGGGGTGAATTTCTTCATCAAATTTGCTAAGTATTGTTACATGTGATGTTTAATTCTCTGTTATTTACTTTTGTACAGTGTTTTACAAGCAATTTACATGCTTTAACCTCACATGCAAATATGTTTAACTAAGTTAAAACCATTTGTTTTCCCAACAAACTTCAGAGAACCTTATGCACACAATTTAATTACTGTTTGGATACTTAGCACAACAAAACTAATACATTCCATTCAGATCAAGTTGGTATCAGAGCCCAGGTTTGAGCATTAGACAAAGCTAGAGTTTTACTCTCAGTATTGTTATTGTTCAAAGTTTGTTTAACAGTTAGCAAGGGTTTTCATGATTACTAGGTTGAAGCTTAAGAGAGGAGAAGGTCAATTGGTGGAGACTTTATGTAATCCACATCCAAGGAGGGAAAGAGTGCCATTATCTCCACCTTCAATTTCACCTCAAAGATAAGCAGAAGAAGCCATAATCATGACTTCAAGGGAAGGAGAAATCCTTGAAGAATTTGATCCCAAGGAGGAAGAAAGAGTGTTCAGAAAAGCATTCCTTGACTTGACTAAAATAGTGAGAGTTATTTACCAATAAATAAATGAAAAACTTGAAGGAGAAGGGTCCAAAATTCACAAGGAAGGAGAGGGATCTTGAGGAGGTCATAATGATGAAGATAAATCCAATAAGGGTAATGGAGGAAATGGAGACAGTGGAAAGTCGCCATCATCACCCTCATATTCATCTTCATCAACCTCTACATCATCTTCAGTACATCATTCTCACAAAGTCAAGAACACGGGTAAAAGTGCTTTTCTTAAACTTGATGTTAAGTTTCAATTGCCAATGTTTGATGGTGAAGTTAATGCAGAAAATCTAGATAATTGGATTAGGCAATTATAGGTCTATTTGAGAATTCAAATTTTTCATGATGACGAAACCAAAATCCAACTAGCTTCATTGAGAATGGAAGGTGCAACACTTGTTTTGTGGGAAGCCAAGACAAAGGAGGAGATTAAAAAACATGGTAAGATTATTTTATCATGGGCTGATTTCATTTATGCAATAAAACAACAGTTTTATCCATTAGCTCACACGCAAAAAGCCATAATGGACTGGAAAAAATTTAAATAATTGAAAGGACAAAATGTTCAAGTTTATACCCAAGAATTTAGAAAAAGAGTTCTTTTACTAGGAATAGATTTGCATAGCCAAGACACTTTACTCAAGTATATAGGAGGTTTACATACTTACCTAAGACATACCATTCTCATGTTCAACCCTACAAGCCTAGATGAGGTTTGTGTTCAAGCCACACATTTAGAGGCAAGGGGAAAACAAAATTTAGATGGGAATGAAGAAAGTGAGTTTAAATTCAAATGGAAGAAAAAGAGAAATGAAAATTCTAGAAAAGAGAAGGGAAAATTTTTCTGCAAATATTGTTCTAAAACAAGCCATGATGAGGACCATTGTTGGAAACTTCATCCAGAGTTGAAACCAGAACATTTTAAAGCCAAAGATAAATCCAAGGAGAAAGACAAGACAGTTGCAATAGCTGAACAAGACCTAGGGTCAGGATTAGGAGATGAAACAAAAATCATAGCTATGGCACTAAATAACTTAAAGGGGAAGAGATTGTAAATAAACCTAGTTCTACTATTTCTAACTGTCACATGGAAGCTCCAAGTGAAGAGAAGATAATTGAGTTGTTTCATGTGAGGGTCATTTCCACACATACCAAGGTTGACACACTATTTGATAGTGGGTTGCAAGAGAACATTATTTCTGAAGACTTGGTCAAGAAACAAAATATTGAGACCATTCCACATCCGAAACCATATCCTCTTGGTTGGATTTGTAAGGATGTAAATTTACAGGTTTCAAAGAAGTGCATGTTGCGCTTTGCAATAAAAACACATTTTATTGACACAATTGAATTAGATGTTGTTCTGCTTGATATTACAGGTGTGGTGTTGGGCAGTGCTTACTTGTATGATAGGAAAGCTATCTTACATATCCATGAGAACAAGTGTCATTTATTCAAGGATGGCAAGGAGTTTATTATGAGAGCTCATCGCAAAAAAACTAGACTCTTCTTTAGTGAATGCAAGGCAGATGAAGAGGCTCGTCAATGAAAGTCAAAACTTGACATTGATGATGATTAAACAAAGGGAAGTTGTATATAATCCTTTTCATGTAAATGCTGATGTAAATAATGAGTTGCTTCAGTTTGAAAGCAGGTTGTATTTGAAAGAAGATGACAAGCAGTTGCAGCAATCGTCTTTGGTGTCAATCGGTGCGGAAAACAAAGTTTCAGTGCAAGAAGGTGCAAAGGTCCAAGAGAGGGTAAAGCAACCTAGCAAAGAAGGCACAAAGTGCTGCAATGATCATTGCTGGTTTTAGAAAGGCATGGTACAATGGCGAGAAAACTTGGTCAAGAATCGACACAAGTACAAGGCTAATTCAGCAAAAAATCGCCATAAGGACAGGATCCAAGGTGAAAGTAATTTTCAGTTTCTTTTGTTTATAGACCAATGTAGAAATAGTGTGTTTACTGCAAAGTTAAGTTGCTACTCTGCAAGTTTCGAAAATGTGCAGCATGAAAATGTCAAATTCAGCAACAGTTGGTTAACGAAATCAAGGAAAAAATTGTAGTTTCATGAAAAGCTCCAATTTATGAAATTAGGGAAATATCAGTGGATTAAGATTAGAAGAGTGGGAACACACTCTCCTCGTCTTCATGTTCAGTAGTCCAGAGAGCTTTTGGGGTCCAAAAGCTTCCCAGTGGGGAGGTGTGATAAGGAGATCATGTCCATAGTTTAAAAATGCTCAAAAATGAAAGTGCTAAAAAACGTTTACAGCCTGAGTGACCGGAAAGGTCTCGTCACTGTGATTATGGTGCCATGAACGGTTCACAAAACAGAGGTCGTATGCGTAAGTTATGAAGGTTTGAAAAGCCCAGTAAACTCCAAAAACTCAACCTTTGACTCAGTTTGACTTTAGATAGAAATTTTGTAAAAATAATATATTTTGCAAAAAAATTTATACTAATTTTTTTTTCGGCGTATGAATGTATGCCACGTGGCCTGCCCAAAGGCTACCACATGGCCCCAAGCCAAAATTCATGAGGCATACTTCAAAATTATGGAGTCAGTGGGAATGGAACCCGAGACCTCTAGTTCGCGTGCAAGAGTGCACGACTGTTTGGGCCACGATTCATTCTTTTTATGTTATCGTTTCATTTCAAATTTAAATGACATCAAGTTTCATGCCGGTGGTAAGGGGGCTAGCCCCCGCTTGATGGGACCTCACGCTATGACTAAGCACTAACATTCTGACGGTTACAACCTTATCTGCACGGGTATAAAGGCACATGTGACCACGACTATTTAAGTTGAAATTTCATTCAATGGTTTATGGGAAGCTACTCCAACGATTTCGGTGGTAGGTCATGTGACCACTACCACCTAACGTTTAATGCGACGGACAAGGAACCAGCAGTTTCGGGTTCCAACACATCGGTGGCTTAGCCGACGATTACGCTGGAGGGTCCTGTGACCACTCCACGCCTAAATTTAATGCTAACCCTTAGCTATCTGGTGGAATTGGGAGCACGCCCCCAGATTTGGGGCTTTCTAATTAATTTAACTCTAGTTATCTAACAGTCTCCACATTTAGTGGAGTTTTCATATGTGTCACTAGGAAAAATGCATGGAGAAGCCAATTTTTTACCACTTTTTGGAAATAAGAGTCTACCTAGACTAATTTCGACATTATGAACACATTGGTAGATGTTTCAAAGCCATTAGAGGTCATATTGTGCAAGTTTAGCTTCAGGAGAGGTCAAGGAGCCATTAGGGTGTTTTCAATGTATTGAGCATCCATTATCTGTTTTTTGCAAATTAATAGTCATTCCTGACTAATTAAAGCATTCTAAAGCTTTTTTTACAAAGATAACAATGATTTGAGGATTTATTTCACATGTACTTACCATTTTTTAGCAATAAGATATGAGGGACATGCAATTGGGAGCTAGACCAGTAGATGTAGCCCAAGAGGGGTGAATTTCTTCATCAAATTTGTTGAGTAATGTTACATGTGATGTTTAATTCTCTATTATTTACTATTGTACAATGTTTTACAAGAAATTTACATGCTTTAACCTCACACATAATTTTTTTTAACTAAGTTAAAACCATTTTTTTCACCCGCAAACTTCAGAGAACCTTATGCACATAATTTAATTACGGTTTCGATACTTAGCACATAAAAACTAATACATTCCATTCAGATCAAGTTGGTATCAGAGCCCAGGTTTGATCATTAGATAGAGCTATAGTTTTACTCTTAGTATTGCTTTTGTGCAAAGTTTGTTTAACAGTTAGCAAGGGTTTTCACGCTTACTACGCTGAAGCTTAAGAGAGGTGAAGTTCAATTGGTGGAGACTTTAAGTAATCCACAGCCAAGGAGGGAAAGAGTGCCATTATCTCCACCTTCAATTTCACCTCAAATAGAAGCAGAAGAATCTATAAGCATGACTTCAAGGGAAGGAGAAATCCATGAAGAATTTGATCCCAAGGAGGAAGAAAGAGTGTTCAGAAAAGCATTCCTTGAATTGAATGAAATGGTGAGAGTTCTTTACCAAGAAAGAAATGAAAAACTTGAAGGAGAAGGGTCCAAACTTCACAAGGAAGTAGAAGGATCTTTAGGAGGCCATAATGATGAAGATAAATCCAATAAGGGTAATGGAGGAAATGGATACAGTGGAAAGTCACCATCATCACCCTTACCTTCATCTTCATCAACCTCTACAACATCTTCAGTACATCATTCTCACAAAGTCAATAACATGGGTAAAATTCCTTTTCTTAAACTTGGTGTTAAGTTTCAATTTCCAATGTTTGATGGTGAATTTAATGCAGAAAAGCTAGATAATTGGATTAGGAAACTAGAGGTCTATTTGAGAATTCAAAATTTTCATGATGACGAAACCAAAATCCAACTAGCTTCATTGAGAATGGAAGGTGCAACACTTTTTTGGTGGGAATCCAAGACAAAGGAGGAGATTAAAAAACATGGTGAGATTATTTCATCATGGGTTGATTTCATTTCTGCAATACAGCAACACTTTTATCCATTAGCTCACATGCAGAAAGCCATAATGGACAGGCAAAATTTTAAAGAATTGAAAGGACAAAATGTTCAAGTTTATACCCAAAAATTTAGAAGAAGAGCCCTTTTACTAGGAATAGATTTGCATAGCCAAGACACTTTACTCAAGTATATAGGAGGTTTACATACTTACCTAAGACATACCATTCTCTTGTTCAACCCTATAAGGCTAGATGAGGTTTGTGTTCAAGCCACACATTTAGAGGCAGGGGAAAACCAAATTTAGACGGGAATGAGGAAAGTGAGTTGAAAGGCAAATGGAAGAAAAAGAGAAATGAAAATTCTAGAAAATAGAAGGGAAATTTTTTTTGCAAAAACTTTTCTAAAACAAGCCATGATGAGGACCATTGTTGGAAACTTCATCCAAAGTTGAAACGAGAAAGTTTTAAAGCCAAAGATAAAGCCAAGGTGAAAGGAAAGACAGTTGCAATAGCTAAACAAGACCTAGGGTTAAAATCAGGAGATGAAACAAAAATCATAGCTATGGCGCTAAAGAACTTGAAGGGTAAGAGATTGTAAATAAACCTAGTTCTAGTATTTATAACTGTCACATAGCAGCTCCAAGTGAAGAGAAGAGAATTGAATTGTTTCATGTGAGGGTCATTTCCAAACATACCAAGGTTGACACACTATTTGACAGTGGGTCGCAAGCGAACCTTATTTCTGAAGACTTAGTCAAGAAACTAAATCTTGAGACCATTCCACATCCGAAACCATATCCTTTCGATTGGATTTTTAAGGATGCAAATTTACAAGTTTCAAAGAAGTGCATGTTGCACTTTGCAATAACAACACATTTTATTGACACGGTTGAATTAGATGTTGTTTCGCTTGATATTACAAGTGTGGTGTTGGGAAGTCCTTACTTGTATGAAATTAAAGCTATCTTCCATTTCCATGAGAACAAGTATCATTTATTCAAGGATGGAAAGGAGTTTATTATGAGAGCTCATCGCAAAAAACCAGACTCTTCTTTAGTGAATGCAGGGCAGATGAAGAGGCTCGTCAATGCAAGTCAAAACTTGACATTAATGATGATTAAACAAAGGGAAGTTGTATATAATCCTTTTCATGTAAATGCTGAAGTAAATAATGAGTTCCTTCAATTTGAAAGCAGGTTGTCTTTGAAAGAAGATGACAAGAAATTGCAGCAATTGTCTTTGGTGTCGATCGGTGCGGAAAACAAAGTGTCAGTGCAAGAAGGTGAAAAGGTCCAAGAGAGAGTAAAGAAACCTAGCAAAGAAGGCACAAAGTTCAGCAATGATCATTGTTGGTTTCGAAAAGGCATGGTACAATGGCGAGAAAACTTGGTCAAGAATCGACACAAGTACAAGGCTAATTCAGCAAAAAATCGCCATAAGGACAGGATGCAAGGTGAAAATAATTTTCAGTTTCCCTTGATTATAGACCAATGTAGAAAAAATGTGTTTACTGCAAAATTAAGTTGCTACTATGCAAATTTCGAAAATGTGCAACATGACAATGTCAAATTCAGCAATAGTTGGTCAATGAAATCAAGGAAAAAATTGTAGTTTCATGAAAAGCTCAATTAATGAAATCAAGGAAATTTCAGTAGATTAAGATTAAAAGAGTGGGGACACAGACTCCTCATCATCATGTTCAGTAGTCCAGAGAGCTTTTGGGGTCCAAAAGCTTCCCAGTGGGGAGGTGTGATCAGGAGATCATGTCCATAGTTCAAAAATGCTCAAAAATGAAAGTGCTCAGAAATGTTTGCAACCTGAGCGATCGAAAGGATCTCATCATTATGATTCTGGCACCATGAACGATTCGCAAAACAGAGGTCATATGCAGAAGTTATGAAGGTTTGAAAAGCAGTAAACTCCAAAAAATGGACCTTTGACTCAGTTCACTTTATATAGAAATTTTGTAAAAATATATATATTTAAAAAAAAAAAATTATACTAAGGTTTTTTCAACCTATGAGTGGATGCCACGTGGCCTTCCCGGAGGTTGCCACGTGGCCCCGGTCCAGAAGTCATGAGGCATATTGCAAAATTATGGAGTCAGCGAGAATGGAACCCGAGACCTCTAGTTTGCAAGCAGGAGTGTGCGATCGTTCGGGCCACAAGTCGTTATTGTTATGTTATCATTGTATTTCAAATTTAAAATGACATCAAGTTTCGCGCCGGTGGTAAGGGGGCCAGCCCCCGCTTGATGGGACCTCCCACCGCGACCAAGCATTAACATTCCAACGGTTAAAACCTTATCCACGTGGGTATAAAGGCACATGTGACCACGACTATTTAAGTCGGCAGTTCATTCAACGGTTTATGGGAAGCTACTATGACGGTTTCGACAGTAGGTCATGTAACCACTACCACCTAACGTTTAATGCGGCGGACAAGGAACCAGCAGTTCCGGGTTCCAACACATCGGTGGCTTAGCCGACAGTTACGGCGGGAGGGTCATGTGACCACTCCCCGCCTAAAATTAATGCCAGCCCTTAACTGTCCAGCGGAATTGGGAGCGCGCCCCCATATTTTGGGCTTTCTAATTAATTTAACTCTAGTTATCTAACATCTCCACATTTAGTGGAGTTTTCCTAGGTGTCATTGGGAACAATGCATGGAGAAGCCAATTTTCGACTAATTTTTGGAAACAAGAGCCTACCTAAACTAATTTCGACATTCTGAACACATTGGTAGAGGTTTTAGAGCCATCAGAGATCATCTTGTGCAGTTTTAGCTTCAAGAGAGGTCAAGGAGCCATTAGAGAAATTAAGGTGTTTTCAGTGTATTGAGCATCCATTATTTTTTTTCTGCAAATGAATAGTCATTCCTGACTAATTCAAGCATTCTGAAGTTTTTTTTATAGAGAGCACAACCATTTGAGGCTTTATTTCACATGTACTTACCATTTTTGAGCAATAAGATATGAGGGACATGCGATTGGGAGTTGGACCAGCAGATGTAGCCCAAGAGGGGTGAACTGCTTCATCAAATTTGTTGAGTATTGTTACATGTGATGTTTAATTCTCTATTATTTACTGTTGTACAATTTTTTACAAGCAATTTACATGCTTTAACCTCACATAGAAATCTGTTTAACTAAGTTAAAACCATTTGTTTCACCTGCAAACTTCAAAGAACCTTATCCACACAATTTAATTACTCTTTGGATACTTAGCACAACAAAACTAATACATTCCATTCAGATCACCGCATCCTCCTTCGTGTCCCAGCTGGTGGCACCATAAAAGGACGAGTTACTTCCCTCATTATGTCATCGATTAGCATCACTACGAGGAGTTTCATGCCCCCCGCACCCTCCCGACATAGACGACCCCTCTAGCGAGGAATTAAGGTGAGCCAAGGATAGTTGCAGATGAACAAATACAGAAAAATAAACCCACACCAACCAGTGCAACGCTTCCCACGGGTCCTGTAATATAACCTCCTATATAGCATAGAAAACCAAATAGAAAAAACTAAGAAATCACTTAACCAATTACCAAACTCAACCCAACCCTGGACTGGAGGCACGAGACTTTAGTTTCCAGAAATCCTTCATGCCACCCCATAGCAACCTTGCATGAATTGTTTCCCTCCCACCGAGAGAAGAAAAACCCACCAAGCCAAAGGGAAAAATAGATGCAATTGTCAGGAAATCGCCCCTTAAATTGTTGAAAGAAATGACCTAAAGCTTCTTCCTCCACAACAACGAACTAGAGACGAGCCACATACAGATGAAACAATGGTGGGGCCCAAAGCCCAATTCGACTTTTGTGGGAAGAGTTGGGCACACAAACAACAAAAACAGAAGACCTCGGTGGAGCCACAAAACCACAATCACCCATTGAATGCCAGGATCCCACGAGCCTCCCCAGGATGAGAGCTCACCTTGTTCCCAGTTGTTTTTAGGCAAACCACAATTTGAAAACCAAATGCTCTTCATACCCGCACCTCAACAACTAGCACAATACACAAAGAGTCGTTCCAGAATGCCAAGATAATTTAATGACGCAGAAATCGAGAGAAGTACCCACCTACTGGGTATTAATGATGTCCAAGACCATTTTGAGGCATTTAGTGGGTGTGTGGAAGCCATGCAGACTTCGTACGCCACCCGATCGCCACACAAACCAATCGTTCTATCACCCCCATCAGGGAATTATTATTATCGTTATTATTATTATTATTGCTACTTAATATTGTTAATAATAATTTATTAATAATACTTAATAAATAATAGTTAATTAATTTATTACTATTAAACAATAATAATAATTATTTAAATAATAATAGTAATAATTAAATAATTTAATATGAATAATTATTTTATTTTTATTTCAAAATAACTAAATATTAAAGTAAATACTATTATTATTTATTAAAAATATAAATATTATTTATTTATAAATGTAAAAACAACCACATTTACTAATGTGGTTGAAATACGTCATAGCGTCAACTTAATATAACAATATTTTTATTTCAAAATAACTAAATATTATTTATTTATAAATGTAAAAACAACCTCATTTACTAATGTAGTTGATATACGTCATAGCATCAACTTAATATATTTTATATTATAAACCATAATATCAAACCATATATTAAAAGTCATAATTATAAAACCTATATTATAAACCTTAATATTAAATACTAATATATTAGTAATGTATTAAGAAAATATTGTATTAATAAATATAAATTTAAATAGTATTATATTATTATATATAAAATAATATTAAACCCAAGGGATTTATACTATAAACCTTCGGGAATACTATTATAAATCAAAGGGAATGGTACTAAACTCAAGGGACTAATATTATAAACCCAAAGTATATAAACCCTAAGATAAATATTATAAACACTAAAATAAACATGGTTGATTATGAACCCTTAGATTAAAATCCCCAAGGGATTGATATTATAAATCTAAGTGAATAATAAACTCATGGGATAAAAATTATAAACCAAAGGAATATAAACCCTAAGATAAATACTATAAAACCCTAAAATAAACATGCCTGAGCATGGTTTATTTCCATATTGAGACAATTCTTGTCACAATGTGATGTTGGACCATGCTTGACCATGATTGATTTTCATATCAAGACTATCTTTTTCATAATGTGACATTGGGCCATGGTTGACAATGGTTGATTTTCATATTGAGACAATCTTTGTCACTATGCAATATTTGACCATGGTTGGCGATGATTCATCATGGTTTACCATGATTGATATTATAAACCCAAGGGAATAAAAAACAAAATTGATTGATATTATAAACCCAAGGGATAAAAATTATAAAATAAAGGTATATAAATCCAAAGATATATATTATAAACCCTGAAATAAACATGGTTGACCATGGTTGATTTCCATATTGAGATCATCCTTGACAGAATGCGATGTTGGACCATGCTTGACCATGCTTGACCATGATTTATTTTTGTATCAAGACAATATTTGTCACAATGCGATGTTGGAACATGGTTGACCATGGTTGATTTCCATATTAAGACAATCTTTGTCACAATGGGACATTTGACCATGGTTGGCTATGATTCACCATGGTTTACCATGATTGATATTATAAAACCAAGGGAATAATAAACCTAAGGGATTGATATTATAAACCCAAGGAATTAATACTAAAACCTCAAGGGATTATACTAAAACATGGTTAACCATGGTTGGCCAAGGTTGACCATGATTGACCATGGTTGACCATGATTATCATATTGACACAATCTTTGTCATAGTGGGGCATTGAACCATGGTTGAGACAATGATTGATTTTCATATTGAGACAATCTTTGTCACAATGTGACGTTGGACCATGCTTAACCAAGATTAACAATGGCTGACCACGGTTGATTTTTATAAAACATGGTTGACCATGGTTGAATAATATTAAACCCAAGGTACTAATATTATAAAACCAAGGTACATAAACCCTAAGATAAATACTATAAATACTAAAATAAACACGGTTGACCATGTTTTATTTTTATATTGAGACAATCCTTGTCACAATGTGACGTTGGACCATGGTTGACTTGGTTGACCACGATCGATTTTCAAATTGAGAGAATATTTGTCACAATGCGACATTGGACCATGGTTGGTTATCATATTGTGACAATATTTGTCATATTGCAATGTTGGACCATGGTTGACCATGATTGAATTTGTAAAACATAGTTGACCATGGTTGACCATGATTTATATTATAAACTCAAAGGAATAATAAACCCTAGGGATTAATCCTAGAAACACAAGGGAATATAAACCTGAGGGTATTAAACTCTAGGAATATGAGCCCTTAGATTAATAAAACCAAGGGATAAAAATTATAAACCCAAAGTATATAAATCCTAAGATAAATATTATAAACCCTAAAATAAACATGGTTGACCATGGTTGATTTCTATATTGAGACAGTCCTTGTCAGAGTGCGACATTGGACCTTGGTTGATCATCCTTGACCATGATTGATATTCATATCGAGACAATCTTTGTGACAATGCAACGTTGGACCATGGTTGATTCCATATTAACATAAATATTTTTCACAGTGCGACATTTGATCATAGTTTACCATGATTGATATTATAAACCTGACAGACTTATATTATAAACCCAATGGATTAATACTAAAACCTGAATGTATCATTAACCCAAGGGAATAATATTAAACCCAAGGGACTAATATTATAAACCCAAGGTATATAAACCCTAAGATAAATATTATAAGCACTCAAATAAACATGGTTGATCATGGTTGATTTTCATATTGAGACAATCCTTGTCACAATGCAACATTGGACCATGGTTGACCATGGTTGATTTTCATATTGAGACAATCTTTGTCACATTGTGACGTTTGACCATGGTTGACCATGATTGATATTATAAACCCAATGGAATAATAAACCCTTGGGATTAATACTAAAAATCCAAGGGACTATAAACTTGTGGGAATAATATAAAACTCTATGAATATGAACCCTTAGATTAATAAACCCAAGGGATTGATACTATAAACCCAAGTGATAAAAATTATAAACCCTACGATAAATATTGTAAACCCTAAAATAAACATGGTTTATCATGGTTGATTTCCATATTTATACAATCCTTGTCACAGTGTGACATTGGACCTTGGTTGGCCATGCTTGACCATGATTGATATTCATATCGCAACAATATTTGTCACAATACAACATTGGACTATGGTTGATTTCCGTATTGAGACAATCTTTGTCACAATGCGACATTCGATCATGGTTGACAATGTTTGACCATGGTTGGCTATGATTGACCATGGTTGACCATGATTGATATTGTAAACCCAAGGGAATAATAAACCCCAGTGATTTATATTATAAATTCAAGGGATTAATACTAAAACCCGAAAGGATTATGAACCCAAAGAAATAATATTAAACCTAAGGGACTAATATTATAAATCCAAGGTATACAAACCCTAAGATAAATATTATTAGCACTAAAATAAACATGGTTAACCATGGTCGATTTTCATATTGAGACAATCCTTGTTACAATGCAACGTTGGACCATTATTGACCATAATTGTTTTTCATATTGAGACAATTTTTTTCACAATACAATGTTTGATCATGATTGATCATTAATAATTATTATTAAAAATATTATATTAATAATATTTATAATTATTATTAATAATAATATTTATTTATAATAAATAATTATTATTGTAAATAATTAATATTATTATTAATAAAAAAATATAATTAATAATTGTTATTGTCAATAATTAATATTAATAATTGTTATTCTTAATAAGAATAATAATAAGGTTTTGCTCCTCCCCTAATTATTATTGTTAATAATAACATCATTTAGGTCGGAATTGCTTAGGATGCTTGGACCTTCTTGTTGATTTTCGTGACAATGATTTATAACAATATTGGCTGCATGATTTTACAGAATATTCATAATTGCCCCATGTATATTGGATTTTATGTTTTCGAGATTTAGGACGATTTATACACCATTCAAATTTATGTATAATGTATTTGGTATAAAAACGTAGTGTTAGCAAGATGATTTATTGCAAAAATTCATAGAATCCATCGAGAATGTTTGTTTGAGATCTGGATATAAACGAATGCATGCATTCATTGTGATCCTTTTTTCCCATTTTCAATTTTGAGTTGTATTTTTATATGAATTTTTTTCAAAAACTTAATATCATTTATCATGAACGTAATATAATCGTGCAATACAATTCAATTTTATTATTTAAAAATAAGAAAAAAAACCTTACATAAATTTATAAATAACCTTTTAGTGGAATGGCTCATTGAGCAAACCTCTTTCTCCTTGTTTTTTGATGGGGTTGCAAAAGGCAACTCCAGGAAAGTTGGTTCTGGTGGGGTTATTAAGAATTTAGAGGACAGCATCGATCACAATTTTGCCTGGGGCTTGGGTCATTCCATAAGCATTCAAGCTGAAGCTTGCTCTCCTCCAAGGCCTCATGCAAGTAAAAAATCTAGGCATCAAAGAAGTAATTGTAATAGGTGACTCTCAATCCATCATAAAATCTTTAGTGGACGGCTCTGAGCCTAAAGATCTTAGATTTGCTAGATTGGTGAAGCGAATTAAATCAATATCCAAAACACTCCAAAGGGTGGTCTTCTTCCATGTCCTACGGGAGAAC
This sequence comes from Pinus albicaulis, assembly GCA_034641835.2. Lineage (NCBI taxonomy): Eukaryota > Viridiplantae > Streptophyta > Pinopsida > Pinales > Pinaceae > Pinus > Pinus albicaulis. Next base: position 1,565,898,464 of record CM076575.1, on the reverse strand, counting down.
AACAAAGACGCAGATCTAGAAGCCAACAAAGAAGCTCTTCTTCCCGCCGGCACTCTTTCAAGAGACGGGGAAGATGATTGGGTTCCCATTCCTTAGTTTTTTATGTTTTACTGCATTTTATTACAGCAGTTTGTTTGTATCCACAAATTAGGGAAAATATCGGAGATTGAAAAGATAAATAGTTGTAAGAAGCACTCGCATATTATCTACAGTGCCATAGACATCTCAACAAGCAAGAGAAATAAGAAAGTGGCCCCAAAGTTTATAATCTGTTTTAAATCATTCATACCAAAAATCTAATATAAAACCATAACCTTTCTTATAAATAAAAAAGAAATTAAAGGGTGAAAATGTGAAGCTGGGTTACACTTTTTGCCCTTTTTTGTGAAATTTTTTTCATTTTTTTCGGTTCTTCAACTTTCTGCAAACTATAACAATTTTTCTGTGTAGAATTTCATTTTGCGATAAAAATAAAAGTTGTGAGAAATTTTGTTAGCTTTCTATTACTTATTTTTTGAAATTTTTTTATGCGGATTTGATATGTCAACTTAGCGTTTCTTTGAGTGTGTGTTTCTTAACAATCAAAGAATTCATAAGTAGTCATGTTATGTGGCAACGTTGTATTCATTGAAAATTCTTTTTTTTGAAAAAACAAAATGTGTTACAACAATCTAGACAGAGTCTACTTTGGTTTCATCATATTTACAAAGCCAATGGATGCATATCATAATTACTAGAATTTTTTGAACTGGTCCAATACGAAAAACTGCGTATTTTTGATATGTTTCGCGTGGCTACAAATTTCTTAACATATAAGTTATAAACTAAAAATCTAAAAGCTACCCATTAGAGTCAACGGACCAATGTAATGCCCCATAATTTTTTCAATTTTTTTTACAATGTATTTTGTGAGACACAAAATTTTGATTTCACTGAATCACGATGACTCTCAGAAATTGTTTGCACTCATTTTATTAGAAAAATAATTAAAATTAATAAACGTTTACGAAATTCCATAAAAGTTATATTTCCTGAAAGTAGATTCAATTCTGAAAATGCTTGTCTTGGTTCCGACAGTTAATTAACAACATTTCATGGAGTTTAATCAGTCCAAAGTTGCAGAACCGTTTTCAGAGCCTGGTTTTGCGTAATTGTTGACGCGTTGGTTCGACCGAACTATTAGTGAAAGTTCGGCCGAACTATGTTTTCCGCTTACGAGTCGTTAAAACTAACGTCTTAATAGTTCGGCCAAAATTCTTATCAAAATTTCGGCCGAACTATTGTATAATTCTCCATCGGCCGGAAACTTTTGTGGAGCCCCCTACAAAACACATATTTCGCGTCAATATAAATTGCCGCAAAATGATTCACAATTTTCGCACATTTCACAATATACTAACAAATTTTTAATTAACAAATCAGTAAAAAAATTATCAAATCATTTACATTAAAAACTGAACATACATATCAGTAAAGGACGGCGAGGAGAATTCGTAATACCCGATGACCAGCGTGGCGACGAGGACGACGAGGAGAATTCGTAACACCCGATGACCAGTGCGGCGACGAGGACGACAGTGGCGGCGACGAGAAACAGCGACAGCACCAGCGACGGAGAAACAGCGACAGCAACAGCGACAGAGAAAACGCGGGAACAATAAACCACATAACTTCGCGGGCGATTTATTTATAGAAAATAGTTCGGCCGAACTATTTTAAATGTAAAAGTTCGGCTGAACTCCATGTTCGGCCGAACTTTTATATAAGTTCGGCCGAACTTTAGTTGCCGGTTTTCCAATCTCCGGCAAAAATTCTGTTTGCCCGCGTCGTCAGTGGGCCGTCAGGCTAAATGGAATCACGAGTTCGGCCGAACGTTAAAAACAAGTTCGGCCGAACTAGTTCCGAAAAAATTTTCAACCCGCAATTCTCACAAAAGTTTAACCTAGGTTCAGATTTCCGCCCTAAAAACTTAAATTACATTTAAAAATTTTCTTTAATTATTTATTTTGAAATTAATCTCCCCTACCAAATTCATTATTATTAGCTACTTTCTTAAAACTGACGTGGGATGCCCTTCATTGTCTTACGAATTTTGTGATCAATTGATCAATTAGTATCTCTTTATTTCTTAAATTATTATTATTAGCGTGACCTTGGAATGCTCATCAATGTTCTCCGAATTATGTGACCAAGTAATATCTTTCCTTTCATTTTTAATTTGTGAATTAACACATTAACAATAATGTGAATATTTGTTTTGTTCGTAAATCATATTTTCCAAATTTGAACCAACCACTTTAAAGACTTTATGAAATTGCCAAGCTGAAACTGAGTAACAAGGTTTTTAATTTTTTGTTATATATTTTAAGGTATAATTTAAATTTATTATTTTTATTTATTATTATGTAATATTAAATATATAAAGTAATATTTTTAAATTTATTTATTTTTTATTTTAAATTATTTTATAATTTCTTTTAACAACCACAACAATATTTTTTTACCATCATTTAATCCAACTTAATATATAAATTCCTTATAAAATAAATTATAAAGATAATGTTACCTGTAATGACTTAGAGCACAAACTTTTCACAAAAAAATTTACGAGTCTACTAATTGATTTATGTTTTGATGAGGAGACCTTATCCTTAAAACATGCATTCCCAGTTCACCTTACAATGAAATGATATATTTTAGTAAGTCAAAATTCATATTCAATTATGATTCTCACACTCAAATAGTTTTTTATTTAAAGGATTTTGTTGTAAATCTATGATGGAATGTTTGATAATATTATGAATGGTTATAAGTGTTTTAGTGTTGTAAGTGTACTATTTGTATTTTGGTAGTTTATATAGAAAAAATAAATTTATTTAATCTATTTTAAAATTATTATAAAATTTTGAATAAAATTATTTTGATGAAAATATATTATTTAATATTTTAATAAAAAATATTTTTTTTCTTAATATATATAAAATTAAATTTCAAAAATAAAATTAAAATTGCATTATCTATATAAAAAATGGAATAAATACTTTTTAAAATTAACATTATAATTAATTATTATTTAATTAAAAATAGTAATAATTTCCAAACTAATTTTGAAATATGTGTGGGGTAGCAGGTGTGTGTGGTGTGTGTGGGAGGAGTGTATTGTTCTTCACCTTAAAGGAAAATGTGTATTTTTTTATTCCTGGAGCTTGGGTCAATCCATTAGTGATAGCATAATCACACACCCTACTTGAAGGAGTGAATTTGGTTCTCTCTTTAAAACCTCACACTTTGCTCATCCTTGGTGATTCAAAGAATACAATTCGAGATTTATGAGTTGGCTCTGTGTATCCCAAGTTTAGATCAATCTTCAAGGGTGTTTGGATGGGGCTATTCTCTCTCCTAGATGTAGACTAATTACATGAGTCAAGACATCCCTTAATTCTAGCACAGGCACACTAGCCAATAACGTAGTTAACAATCGAAAAGATCCATAAGAATCAATTCTCACTTATACATTCAACCCATTCCATGAGGAGGATCACATCACCACTCATCACATGTTAGAGCAAACAAGTAGAGATTAATGACATGTCAAGCTCATAGTGGTTAACATAAGTTGTAGGAACTAGATAAATGAATGAAATAATTATAGAAGTATGTTTATGGATCTCCCCTGCTACCAAGGATAGATTCTAGTACATGCATATTCATGGTTGGATTACCTGAAGCATTTTGGTGTTCATAATGTTAAACAATTTGTATATGTTTGTTATTCCTTATGGTGGTTGAGAGACTTTATTTCCCTTTGATGTAGTTCCATTTAGTTATCTAGTTCCTTCTCTTATCGTCATCTACTCAGTCTCAATCCCACTCCCTAAAGTAATGGCATACGAGACATCATCAAAAGGGTAGAAGCTTCCTCTTGGGCTATCATTTGAAATTGATGACATCCGAGATTCCCTTCTTTGCATGCAAATTCAATTAAGCCTAGATAACAACGTTGATGGAAATATTGGTTAAACATCATCAACACTTTTAGCATATTGAGGAAAAATTGCGTTGGATTTATATCCAATTGGAAGAGGTTAAGATGCCCAATGCTCTAATGCCTTGCTTCCCCCTCTTCCTTTGTTCATTTTTTCTCTACTAAGCAGCATAAACATCCCTAGTTCCTCTAGAATTAAATATTATAGTATAGGTAATAGATTGGGATGCTTTATACAAGGTCAATAATGTTTATTTTCAAAATTAATTACATATTGTTCAGTGTTGATGAAAATTTGAGACTTTACTATCAAATACACTATAAGAACAATGGTTGTGTTACAAGGTTTTGGACCAATGGTTGTGTTACAAGGTTTTGGACTAGTTTCCCGACATATACTAGTATTCTGAACAATTTTGTACAGACTTGTTTTTCTTAGTTTTATGTGTAATGATAAGATTTTAGACAACTCAATCATTTCAGGCTTCTTTTACCCATACTATCTTCCTCTATGTCAACTTCAGCAAAAATTTCTTTGGGATTTCTAGCAATATTTGTGAAAAATGGTAATTGTTCTAGAAAGGAAATTTTTTTGGATGATGAAGTATCTAGGTAAGGTAGAAACATCAGAATTTCTTGTTCCAGATTCCCAAAGATTTGTGTTTTGTGGGGGTGTTTCATTTTTTCCGGATGAGCAAAAGGAAGAAGTTGTGTTCTTGTGATTTGTTTTTATTTTGAGCAACATGTCTCCTTTTCTAAATTGATTTTTGTTTCTGACATTTCATTTTCAATTTGTAGGAAATCAATTTCAGTTTTATTGTCTTGTGGTGTTTTAGGATCGTGATAGTTTTGACTGTCGAACTAATCATAGAGGAATTGATCTGTTTGTTGTAATGTGCCTATATCTTCAAAATCTTCATTTACTGGTTCATCAAGGTCATTTTCATTATACAAGATGAACGAGTCCAAATCTGAATGAATGGAGTAGATAGGGGTGTTATTGGGTCTATCTAGGCTACTTACCATATACTTCATGTGAGATTCCCAATATAATATTCTTGTTTGGTTAAAAATCGGGATGGTAGCATAAGACATGTCAAGTTGGAGGTCTCCCAGAAGCTTAGCTCCCCAAGATCGGGACAAGAGCATGCCATATTTGGGGGGAATTTCAACCATGACTATATCCATGACCAGACTCTTAGCAGGAATTTGTGCCAGATTGACACATAAGTCCTTGATCAGTCCTAATCATTTAACTCTGTTTGAATCAAAGGAATACAGATCTTTGTAGGGCCTGGTTATTTCTAGGTCCAATCTTTCCATCACTACCTTTGGCATGAGGTTGTGAGAGGCACCAGAGTCTAGCATGGCATTATGTAGGATTTTTTCGTGTATGTTTAGGCTAACATAGAATGGGGAAATGGTTCCTTCCTGGTATTTTCCATCTACTTCGGGTCCGAAAAACAACTCTGGTTTATCATCTATTAAATTCAGAGTGTTGGTATCATTTCCTATGTTTAAGAATTTCAAGACTTGGGAGCGGTACATATCCTGAGCTACCAGTTCAGTGAGAGGGATGGTTATTTTGATTTTCGTGATCTCTCCTTCAAAACTGAAAGGTACTTGAGTTTTCTACATATTTACATCAGTTTTATCAGCCATAAATTTCTCCACATTTTTAATTTGCTGATTTTTATTTGGGGCTTTGGTAACTAGAGTTTTCTCGGGGCCACTAGCAGAGGTACTAGGGCAGCTTGCACCAATACTTGATTGGCTAGTTTTATCTGTGTTTGGATCAACTTTCTTAGCCATGGTATTGTTATTGTCTGTTCTTCTTTTAAGAATGTTTTTGTGAGTTTTCTTACCAGCAGTGTCTGAATTGTTTTTCTTGGAGTTGTCTTGGTTTTTCCTACTCCTAAGATCATATTTCCTATGGACTTCCATTATGGCATTTTCTAATCCCAATTCGTGATCTTCGGAATCTTCATATCTTGTTTCATCTTGGTTTGAGGAGAAAAAAGCTTTTTCTTCTTCTGTGAGAAAAACCTCACCCTCACTATTAGAGCCTATTCATTTTAGATGATTCTCATCTGGTTGTTCAATATCTCTTTCCCATTCGTCAACATAGTTATCTTGGAAGGGTGGTCTGATTTGTTAATCATTTTCCCTTGGTCTGTTTTAGGGAGGGTCTCTTCTAAAGTTTTGATTCTGGTTTATGTTTTGGGGATTTGTTTGGTTGTCCCTAGGGGGTATTCTTTCGTTTATGCTTATTCTTTCCATCATTTTTTCCATGGTCCTAATAAGGCTGTCCATCTTCGAACCAGATGAAGAGGTGGAGGGCATGGTGTCGTCTTTGTATGTTACCCTCTTCTCTGATCTTAGCGTAGCTCTTTTTTCAATTAAGTTGGCGTCTACACTTATAGCTCTTTTTTGCATGTCTTCTAGAGTCATGGGCTCTCTTTCTCTTAGTTGGTAGGCCATGTCAGGGTCAAAACCCTCCGGGAATTTAGCTAAGGCTAGGCCTAATGGGGGTTTCATGTTTTGTGGTAGCGCGTTGTAAACACTATTGAACCTAGTGCAATAGTCTTGGACACTTTCCCCCATGTTTCTTTTGAGGTTGCTATATTCCGAAAGGATTTGAAGAGGATTTTTCTTGATTTCCCATTTGTTTATGAAATTTTGGTAAACGGAAGGGAGATCATGAATGCTATTGGGAGTTAGGCTTTTGAACCATTTCTTAGCTTCTTATTTTCATGGTTTCCTCTTCTAATTCCATGTAATCAAAAGCATCATTCATTCTATCTACATGTTGTTGGGCAGTAGTGGATTCAGCCCCTGTGAAGTGTGGGATTCTGGATTGGTAATCATTTGGCAAAGGTACCAAAGGTTGTGGTAACACAAGGGGCACATACCATGCTGCCATGGTGGGAGCTAATGGTGGATCTACAAGTGAAGGATTTGTGCTATGAGATGGAGTGGTTTGCACAGTGGTGGTGAGAATGGGTGTGGCCGAAGTACTTGGACCAGTAAACTGACTCTAAGCAGACTTGGGGTGGAAAGAGCCGAAGTGATGGAGAAGTTGTAGATCAGGTGGTGTGGAAGGATAAGTTTCTCCACTAGGACTCTACTGCAAGTTTATGGGTTCAAGATTGGTATGGTCGATTTTACTTTGTGACTTGGTTCTGAAAAGGTTTCTAGTATGGTGCAAGTCAAACTAGGGGTCTTGCAATATTGTAAGATGTTCAGGTACAGAGCTTGCTCTATGAATGGTCCTATAAGTGGCTAAGTTTCCAATTTCAGAAGTTTGCCACAAAATTCTTTCCGGGTTATCAACTATAGTAGGAGGGTTTGGGTCCGGATGAGATCCGGTATTGATTCTTCGTGAAGCCAGTTTTCAAATTCAAAATTTAGAGAGGCTGATGTTTATGACTATTTTTGGAAGGCCGACCTCTCTAGGTGTTATCAAACTCGCACTGTGTGTGACTAAGGTTCTAGATTTCCTGAGGTTGTTTTAATGCAGTCCTACAGGATTCTATAGATACTTTAGCAAAATTTAGAAGGCCTACTGGAGGCTAGTGGAGTTACCAGGTGGATATTTTTAGTTGTTTTGAAGGTATGTTGTCTATGTTCCACAACCAATACTGAAAAAAAGCCAATATAGAAATTTTTTGGGGCTTTTCTGAGTTTCTATATGCAGCCCGAATATTTTTAAGAGTCTCTATAGCTGAGTCATCAATTTTCTATGATGATGAAATAACTAGTTTTCTACTCTTAGGCTATCAGTTAAGTTTTTTATGATTTGACGAAGGCTTCTGAAGTCCTAAGGGATACCTAGTTTTTCACTGACATCAGAGGTTGCATCATGATCACTATTGTGTTGGTGAGTGGTGGGATAAATCCACAAGATAGTATTCTTCAGGGCAGTTGAAATGTTTAGGGAACTCTAAGTCTGTTTATTACTCAGAGTCCCACCGTGATCGCCATTATGTTAGGGTCTCATGATTTGGAAGATTGGCTAACCAAATGACAGGGTAACATCAGACCAGTCTTTGGAGTCCTAGGACCTAGCCTTCTTGGACTTAGAGTGGGCTCTCTCTGTTGTGCGAAGGATGTGAGCTTGTTCACTTTAGATGATTGATTTTAGGCTAGTTGTTAAGTGTAGGTTTGTTTGTTTGTTTTGGGTTGGGGTAAGATGATCAAGTAGGATAGGTGGAATGAGAGAAAATCAAATCAATAGGGCTATGTGGTCAGATGAATTCTAGGGTGTCTAAATGCTGAAGCAGAGTGTATTGCAGGGCCGATTGAGCAAGGTGAATGGATCCTTAAAGTGATGATGAGGTGTAATGAACATTAAGTTTGGGAAGAAACTAAGAGATCTTAAATGTATATAATTTGAAAGCAATGACTCATGAGGTAGGGCAAACCATTAATCTCTATGAACAATACTCAAACTGATAAACATACAAGATGAACAATCCAGTGATACATAGAAGCATTAGAACTCCAAAATTTAGAAATCCACCTTCAGTTTTTTGAGAAAACATATAAGATAAACAAACAATTGAATATATGGAGAGGGAACTCCTAGAAAACATATATCAAACTATCGGGAACTGTGAAACAAGTTGATGAGCATGGGCAGAGGGCAAGATCGAAACAAGGCCTCTTTGCATTATCCTAATCAATCAATATTCCATAGGAAAGCTTCACAATAAGTTTTTGAAAACTTTAAATAAGCAGGGCATACTATGAATCATATTTATAAGCTAACATAATAATCATTAATGAAACAAAGAACAAGTTTAGTGGGCCTAAGGAGCAGTCAAGAATTCCTTAAGATGAACTAAAAGAATAAAACATCAAAACTATAGCATGCAGGAGGTTTGAGGTGCTTCCATGAGCATATCTCAACCTATAATTTTCTGATCTATAGCAAACAAGCAGACTGAAACAAAATGAGGACAAGAAAACACTAACAAGATAGAAAAACATCACCATTCACCAAGCTATTAAATCTTGCAAGCAAGCTTCTCCAACATCAAGCCGCACAAGTCATTCATTCACTTCATGAAACCAAATATCTTCTCCAAGCTCATAAACCATGTATTGCTCTATAACACATCAAGTCCCAGCTGTTTACAATGAATCTTCATAGCTTATATAACAAGCAAGGAGGAAGAGAGCTCATTAGAGCATCTAGAAGCCTATTGGCCAAAAACAAATATCCTAACTTGTCCTTGAGGCCTTGCAAGGTCCAAGGCACAAAATATCTTCCAAAATATCTTTTACGGACTAAAATAGCAAAAACATTAGCTTTTAAGCTCTGAAATACATGATAAAAATTTCCTAATGCACATTTGCTCTGTCACCACACAGGAGCGCAGCACTCTGTCTCAAATTTTGAAAATTTTCCAGGAGCGCAGCACCAAAAAAGGTCTTTTTGCAACAGAGGTTTTGAGCCCTTCCCCATGTCGGAAAAGGCTCCGTGATGGCCCGTTGGAAAGCTGTGGATGTCTACTTTCCAAATCTACCTTTTTTCCCTCAAACTGACCTATATACGTTGCCCAAAAAGTGGAAAAAGTCAAAGCTGCCAGGAGCGCAGCACCTGCTCAAAAAAGAGGGCAGAAAGGTGAAAAATTGGGTGTTTTTGACCCTTTTGGTGGATCAAAACAACTCCAATTGAGCTGAAAATTGGTGAGAATAATCCTCTCATGATGGGGAATCCAAAAATGTAAGCTGATCCCTTTGAAAGTGCTCTAGGAAAAAGCACAACACCTAGGGTGCTGTGCTCGTAGGCTTAAAATTTTACAAAAAACAAAAAATTGTTCAATTTTGCTCAAATTTGGTGAGTGGGTCCCTCAAGGGTCCTTAGAGACCTGCAGTGAAGCTTGAGCCAAAATTCCAAGCCTAGCTTGGTCTTTTCCATCATTTGGCGCTGGGCCCTCCCTTTGGGCAGTTTTGAGCTTTTTCCTTGCAAACCGATTTCTCTTTTTGTAGTGCTCATTCATCTTTCTTTGCAAGCTCAAGTCTTTGTTGGCCTTCACCAATTTAGCCTCTAAATGTATATTTTCCCTTTCAAGCCATGCTTCTTTGTTATGTTGAATTTCCAAGGCAAGGAGCTTGGTGAGTGGAAATTGTTGGGCTTGGGCTGCTTCTTCCTCTTTCTATTTTTCCAAAACTCTCCTAAGACCCATAGTCCTAGGTCTCTTTCTAGCTTGCCCTCCTTCGTCATCATCTTCTTCATAGGCGCCCATGTACTCCTCCAACTACACTTGTGACCTTTGAGCTTCCTTCTTATATTTTAGCGCCCTTATTTCATAGATGGCTAGCTGGCCACTTATCTGCTTGTTTTACACCTATAGGAAGTGAATAAGATCTTTTGACCTTTCCAGCTCAACCTCCCATTAATAACTATTATTAAAAATATTATCATTAATAATATTTATAATTATTATTAATAATAATCTTTATACTTATTATTATTAGTAAAAAAATTATAATTAATAATTATTATTGTAAATAATTAATATTATTATTAAGAAAAAAATATAATTAATAATTGTTATTGTCAATAATTAATATTAATAATTATTATTCTTAATAAAAATAATAATAGGGTTTTGCTCCTACCCTAATTATTATTGTTAATAATAGCATCATTTAGGTCGGAATTGCTTAGGATGCTTGGAGCTTCTTGTTGATTTTCGTGACCATGATTTATAACAATATTGGTTGCATGATTTTACAGAATATTGATGATTGCTCCCATGTATATTGGATTTTATGTTTTCGAGATTTAGGATGATTTATAGACCATTCAAATTTATGTATAATGTATTTGCTATAAAAATGTAGTGGTAACACGATGATTTATTGCAAAAATTCATAGAATCCATCCAGAATGTTTGTTTGTTTGAGATCTGGATATAAACGAATACATGCATTTGTTGTGAACCTTTTTTCTGATTTTCAAATTTGAGTTGTATTTTTATATGATTTTTTTTTCTAAAAACTTAATATTATTCCTCACGAACGTAATATAATCACAATACAACTCAATTTAATTATTTAAATTTTAGAAAAGAACCTTACATAAATTTATAAATGACCTCCTTTTTAGTAGAAATTAAAAAACTTAAATTATATCATATATATTTTTTTAATTATTTATTTATTTTGAAATTAATCTCCCATACCAAATTCATTATTATTAGCTGCTTTCTTAAAACTGACGTCGTAATGCCCTTCAATGTTTTACGAATTTTGTGATCAATTAATATCTTTTTATTTCTTAAATTATTATTATTTGCTTGACCTTGGAATGCTCATCAATGTTTTCCGAATTATTTGACCAAGTAATATCTTTCCTTTCATTTTTAATTCGTGAATTAACACATTAACAATAATGTGAATATTTGTTTTGTTCGTAAATCATATTTTTCAAATCAACCACTTTAAAGACTTTATGAAATTGCCAAGTGACAAGGTTTTTAATTTTTTGTTATATATTTTAAGATATAATTTAAATTTATTATTTTTATTTATCATTATGTAATATTAAATATATAAATTAATATTTTTAAATATATTTATTTTTTATTTTAAATTATTTTATAATTAATAATAATAACAACATTGCTTTTTTTACCATCATTTAGTCCAACTTAATATATAAATTTTCCATGGAAAATAAATCATAAATATAATGTTACCCGTAATGACTTAGAGCACAAACTTTTCACAAAATTTTTTTACCAGTCAACTAATTGATTTATGTTTTGTTGAGGAGGCCTTATCCTTAAAACATGCATTCCCAGCAAACCTTACAATGAAATGATATATTTTAGTAAGTCAAAATTCATATTCAATTATGATTCTCACACTCAAATAGGTTTTAATTTAAAGGATTTTGTTGTAAATCTATGATGGAATGATTAATAATATCATGAATGATTATAAGTGTTTTAGTGGTGTAAGTGTATTATTTGTATTTTGGTATTTTATATTGAGAAAAATAAATTTATTTAATCTATTTTAAAATTATTATAAAATTTTGAATACAATTATTTTGATTAAAATATATTATTTAATATTTTGATTAAAAAAAATTGTTTTCTTAATATAAAATTAAATTTCAAAATTAAAATTAAAATTGCATTATCTATAAAAAAAATTTGGAATAAATACTTTTTAAAATTAACATTATAATTAATTATTATTTAATTAAAAAATAGTAATAATTTCCAAACTAATTTTGAAATATGTGTGGGGTAGCAAGTGTGTATAGTTTGTGTGGGAGGAGTGCATTGTTCTTCACCCTGAAAGAAAATGTGTATTTTCTTTTTTCTAGAGCTTGGGTCAATCCATTAGTGACAGCGTAATCACACACCCTACTTGAAGGAGTGAATTTTGTTCTCTATTTAAAACCTCACACTTTGCTTATCCTTGGTGATTCAAAGAATAAAATTCGAGATTTATGAGTTGGCTCTGTGTATCCCAAGTTTAGATCAATCTTCAAGGGTGTTTGGATGGGGCTCTTCTCTCTCCTAGATGTAGACTAATTACATGAGCCAAGATGGCCCTTAATTCTAGCACAGACGCACTAGTCAATAACATAGTCAACAATCGAAAGGATCCATACGAATCATTTCTCACTCATACATTCAACCCATTCCATGAGGAGGATCACATCACCACTCATCACATGTTAGAGGAAACAAGTAGAGATTAATGCCATGCCAAGCTCATAGTGGTTAACATAAGTTGTAGGAACTAGATAAATGAATGAAATAATTATAGAAGTAGGTTTATGGATCTCCCCTGCTACCAAGGATAGATTCTAGTACATGTATATTCATGGTTGAATTACATGAAGTATTGTGGTGTTCATAATGTTAAACAATTTGTATGTGTTTGTTATTCCTTATGGTGGTTGAGAGACTTTATTTCCCTTTGATGTAGTTCCATTTAGTTATCTAGTTCCTTCTCTTATCGTCGTCTACTTAGTCTCAATCCCACTCCCTAAAGTAATGGCATACGAGACATCATCAAAAGGGTAGAAGCTTCCTCTTGGGCTATCATTTGAAATTGATGACATCCAAGATTCCCTTCTTTGCATGCAAATTAGTTAAGCCTAGATAACAATGTTAATGGACATATTGGTTAAACATCATCAACACTTTTAGCATATTGAGGACAAATTGCGTTGGATTTATGTCCAATTGGAAGAGGTTAAGATGCCCAATGCTCTAATGCCTTGCTTCCCCCTCTTCCTTTGTTCATTTTGTCTCTACTAAGCAGCATAAACATCCCTAGTTCCTCTAGAATTAAATATTATAGTATAGGTAATAGACTGGGATGCTTTATACAAGGTCAATAATGTTTATTTTCAAAATTAATTACAATATTGTTCAGTGCTGATGAAAATTTGGGACTTTACTATCAAATACACTATAAGAAGCTTTTAATTGATAAAGATTTAGTTTTTATTGACGCAAAAACTTTGTTTTTATCCAAAGTAATAAATATAAAAGTCATAATTATAATATTTTATTAGATATAATCAATATATGTGTAAGTGATAAATTTTGATTAACAAAAAATCACAATTATATTAATACATATATGACCAAAAATAATAATAATAAATAAATATTGCATTTTATTTTATAGAATATTTATTTTTCAAATTTTTATATTGCATTCATATATATAATGATTGGGAATATTAATATATAATGATTGTGAATGTTAATATGTATTCTTCAATTTATGTGTTGAAATAATTTGTGTATAGACTCTTCCAGAGAAAAGTTACACCATCATGTTGTTGCTAATAATACCAACCCAGATGGGCCCCTCTCCTTGTCCTTATTTTCTTTACTTTCGAATCCATCCACTTTTATGTGTTTGGATGAAAAATGGCTTCATGTGCTACCTTCCTTTTGACAAGTTTAACTTTGTTTACACTTTGAAAATATATTGGAAAAGTCTCAATTGTCCACCAATCAACGTATGTAAAGGTTTTATAACGACCCCTTTGCCTCTTTCAATTTTTTGCAATGTGGGAGCCCTCTCATCTCATGATAATGGCAAACATGTGGGGACATTCTCTATAAAATAAACATAATGTAACCACCCTACAATACTTCAAATGGTAAAACACATTGGTGAGATCCATTCTTTATAAAAGACATTCTTGTATCATTCAAAAATCAAACCACCTGAATATATATTATATTAAATAATTTAAATATCAAAAATTACATTAAACATCACTTCATTTTTCTGAAATCATATATACCTTATCTACTAATTTATAGCAAACCACCTGAATATATATTATATTAAATAATTTAAATATCATAAATTACATTAAACATCACTTCATTTTTCTGAAATCATATATACCCTTATCTACTAATTTATAGCAAACCACCTGAATATATATTTTACTAAATAATTTAAATATCATAAATTACATTAAACATCACTTCAATTTCTAAAATCATATACCTTATCTACTAATTTATAGCATAGTTACCCTATCTACACTTTTATAATATGCTATCAAAGTGGAAGTAATAAAGGGATCCCATGTACCCCACGTGGTGGTGACACTTAATTACCCTTATCTTAATGATTATATTGCTGGATAGCAGGTGACCGAATGCCCTCTTTTCCTAGAACTTTAGTTAGAATCTAACGAGAATATCTACATTGTGCTGGTCGATGGGATAGGTTTTAAGCATTTTTATATAAGGAATGATGAACTATATCAGTTTAAATTATTATATATCATATATTTTGTTGTATATTTATTATGAATATAGTATAAATAAAATAATTTTATCAATCAACTGGCTATAAATAAAAAGATTTTATCTAATAATGTAGTATAGATAAAATAAATATATGTTCAAATTTAAAAGTTATACTAATGCATCCCTCAAAAAAAAAAAAAAAGGAGATATATGTTCAAATTTAGAAGTTATACTAATGCATCTCTTGATTAAATGAAAAAAAAATGGTTTCTTCCTTTTATTATTTTAATAAAAAAATGGTTTCTTTGTTGTCATTGAAAACAAAATTGTAATCATTATTATTAAATATAGAATATTAATTGTTTTTATTGATTTTAATAAATATTTTATTTTATATTTATTTTATTTTATTAATTTTATAACAATGAGTGTAGTTATGGCTCATTAAAATTAAAATTAGTGTATCGAATAATAAAAGTTTAAATTTATTTAACTTTGTTGTTATTAACATTAAATAACTTAATAATATCTTCAAACTCATTTTGGCTTTCATGTGTAAGCACATTATAAGTATTCTTAATATTGTAAATGTTTTAAGAACGAGATATTTCGATAGGATGTGCAAAAATCAATGTTTTCCTTTTACTTTTTTAGCATAACAAAATTTACAAATTTCTTTTTTTTTTAGAGTGTTTTCGACCTTAGACCTTGAAAAATTCTCAGTTTCATTATGAAGATCATGAGAATTTGTACTTATTTTAATAATATTAATTTTTTTCACAAAGCTAGTAAAAGTACAGATACAAGTTTGATTCTATGACTTAAATTCAATGGCCTCTCAATCTCATTGCAACATCATAATTTTTCTTTAAAATTAATTGTACGGACATCCTCTTCAACCATTCTTCAAATGGAATTAGGAAGTGGAATCCCTAATTTATCCTTCCTTAAGCCTCGAGTGTCTTTCACTAATATCCATTAACATGAGAGGGAGCCCCCTTTCTTTATATTAAGTAACATATACTTGTAAATAAGTCACTTGTCACAATCCTACACTCCATTGACATGAAATCAACACATAAAATAATAATAATATAAGGGATATTACTTTTAATTAGAATAAAAATTATTATAAAAATTATTTTTGATTTTTTGAATCTTCTTTCATATCTCTCTAAAGATACTACACCTTCAAACTTCGAAATTATGCAAATTATTAGAGAAACTTATTTTTTCACATAAAAAATTTAACATTTTATAAATATTTCAAAACAAAATAAGCTTCCCAACTTCCACTAAGTTAACTCTCTTATTAAACCTTGGATATGGGGGGCGGTGCAACCTACTATCACCCCAATTAATGGAGGAGAGTGATGTGGTTTTCGCCCTCCCACATGGGCTGGCTCCATGGTAAGACAATTATTTAAGATCGAATGTGAATTTAATCAAGGCATAAATGTATAGTGATGTTACGATGGAAAAATGATACATGTTTTTATTGTAGTTGGATTATCGAGGTGTGGTTAAAGATGACCACATGTACCATGAATCTAATACATGCATTACTAATGTTCTCTTGCCAATGATTTTCTATTCTTATAGAATATTTTCTTTGAGTTGGGGGAAGCTTTCTTTTGGTTTCTTTGTGTGATTTTGGATCTACATTTTATTTGACCAAATTTCTTTAGGAGAAGGACTAGGCCCTCATAGCCTAGTTCCTCCATCCCTCTAGTTAGAAAAAATTTGTAGTGTCATGTTGGTGTATATGATGCCTATTAGAATATATCTAGTTGCATGTTCTCTCTTTAGGAGAATATTCGCCCAATGCTTTGCACTCACCACATTGACATCGATGTAGTAACATCTTTGTTCTCAATTGTGGGAATCAGTTGGGTGTGGACCCTGATTTTCATCTTGATTCAGAGGTCTTTTTTTAGCCGGATGTATACCACAAGAAGACTATACACCCCTCCATGCGAGTGGGTGAGGGGGGGACTTGTCACCCCCGCAGGGGTCCAGGCTGTGGGGGGGAGACGATCCCCCCTGGCTGGGGGGTCCAAGGGCCAGCGGTCCCCCGACAAGGGTTTTAGGGGCAGCGGCCTTGAAGCTAAAAACAAATGTAAAATTTCCTTGTAAAATATTGTAATTTCATAGTCAATCTGGGCCATTTATTAGGCGGATGATCTCGCGGTATAATTTATGTTTAATGTAGGTTTTTTTCCCTAGAAGGAAACCCCTCGTTTTGTATGAGGGTCTTGTAATGTGGATATGTATTGTATGTTTATTATCAGCGAGAAACAGAAAGGGGGATTGAGAGAGAGAGTAGAGGACATTACAGCGGAATTGTTTTAGGTTGTGTCTCTTCATCTTACTGGATAATGTAAAAGAAGGACTGGTTGTTCGAGGTGGACGTAGCCCAAATTAGGTGAACCACGTATATCTGTGTCTCTCTTGTTTTATATTTTTTATGTGTTTATGTTTCCACATATTTTATGTGTTCCATTGCTCTGTCATATCTAATTTTTCTAACAACTGGTATCAGAGCCAAAGGTATATTTGGCTGATAAACTCGCAAGAAAGAAGGGTTCTTGGTTCAGGAGGGAGCAATGGCAGAAGATGGTAGGTTTACGGTCGAGAAATTTAACGGCCAGAACTACCCGTTGTGGAAGATGTAGATGGAAGATTATCTATATCAGAAAGATCTATACCTACCATTGAGAAGAAAAAAAAGAAACCATCCAGTATGGAAGACGCAGAATGGGAGATTCTCGATAGAAAGGCACTTGGAACAATACGGTTGTGCCTCGCGGCGTTGGTAGACTTCAATATTTTGAAGGAAACAACAACATAGGGTTTAATTAAGGCATTGGAAAAACTATATGAAAATCCCTCGACATCAAATAAGGTATTTCTTATAAAATGTTTATTTAATATGAAGATGTCAGAAGGTGGATCTGTTGCTGACCATTTAAATGAATTTAATACAGTTACCAATCAGTTGAGTTTTGTAGGGGTAAACTTTGATGATGAAGTTAGGGCTCTGTTATTTCTATGCTCATTGCGAGAAATTTGGAATGGTTTAGTTATTGTCATTAGTAACTCTGTCTCTGGATCTAGTACTTTAAATTTTGATGATGTTGTTGATGCTATTCTTAGCAAGGAAATGTGACAAAAAAGCTCTGGTGAGACATCGAGTAATGCTTTGGGTGCAAAGAGTAGGAGAATAAAAATGGAAAGAGGAAAGAGTTCAGGATATCACAGTAAATCAAGCAAAGGTACTTCCAAGTCCAGATCGGGGTTAGTGTGTTGGAAATGCATAAATAAAGGACACCTGAAGAAAGACTATAAATATCAGAAGGGAAAAGAAGGAGACGCACAACAAGAAAACAATCATGAAGCAAATGTGACAGGTGATGTGTTACAAGATGCTTTGATTCTTTCTTTAAAAAATGTTATTGATTGCTAGATGGTAGATTTAGGGGCCTCATTCCATTCCACACATGATAAGAAATATTTTCATGACTACGTTCAAGGATATTTTGGACAGGTTCGTCTGGTTGATGATAAACCTTGTAAAATCGTTGGAATTAGTAAATTTCTTGTAAAACAACAGAATGGAAACCAATGTTTATTAAAGGAGGTATGGCATGTTCCAGATCTGAAGAAAAATATGATTTCAATAGGGCAGTTAGGCGGTGAAGGTTGTGTGACAAATTTCACAGATAAAACCTGGGACGGTCACTAAAGGGGCCCTGGTAATAGAAAAAGGTGAAAAGTTTGGTACATTGTATTTATGCAATGGTATTTATAACTATGTTAATGCTTTAACTTCCAAAGGAGCAGATGCAACATTATGGCATCATAAGATCGGACACATAAGTGAGAATGGGATGAAGCTTCTTCACTCAAGAAATTTGCTGCTGGGTTAGAAGAATATTGATTTGGATTTTTGTGAGATATGTATTTATGGAAAACAGAAGAGAGACAGATTTCTTAGAGTTGGGAAAGAAAAGAAGAGAAAAAAAATAGAGCTTGTGCATACAGATGTATGGGGACCTTCTCAGGTACCATATCTCGGTGGCTCTCGTATTATGTTACTTTTATTGATTATGTAACTAGAAAAACTTGGATTTATTGTATTTAGAATAAATCTAATATATTTGATACTTTCAAGAAATGGAAATATTTGGTTAAGATTGAGACAAGAAAGAAGTTGAAGTGTCTGAGATCAGACAATGGAGGTGAATATTTCAGCAAAGAGTTTGATAGGTACTGTTCAGAGCATGGAATTCACAAAGAGAAGACAGTTCAAAGAACACCACAAGAAAATGGTGTGTCAGAAAGGATGAACATGACAATCATGGAGCATGCAAGGTGCATGATATTGCATGTAGGATTGTCTTTAAAATTGTGGGAAGATGCTATAGATACTGCAGTTTATCTAATAAACAGAGGGCCTTCAAGTTCCTTGGATGGTGGTATTCCAGAGGAGACATGGATAGGTAAAAAGGTAAACTAATCCTTTTTAAGTCCTTTTAGTTGTGAGGCCTTTTTCCATATTAATAAAGAAAATAGAACAAAGCTTGAGGAAAAATCAAAGAAATGTAACTTTATTGGATATGGTGTTAATGATTTTGGTTATCGCTTTTATGATTATGAAAATCACAAAATAATTAGGAGCAAAGATGTAATATTCAATGAAAAGGTCTTGTATAAGAATCAGTTGCAGGAAAAGAAACATGGAAAAAAAAACGAAGAAAACATAGTTCTTGATGAGATCACAGAAAAAAAGTAAAGGTGCCTGAAAATAATAATAATCAACAACCACAAAAACAAAAACAACCACAACGGAAATAGGCACCTCAAACACCTGAAAGTGGTGTTAGAAGATCTACCAGGATAAGTAGACCCCCTGAATGATACTCTCCTTCATTGTATTATTTATTGTTGACTGATTCTGGTGAACTTGAATGTTATGAAGAAGCAATGCAGGTAGAAACCAAGAAGAAGTGGGAGCTAGCCATGAAAGAAGAGATGGACTCCTTAATACATAACCAGACTTGGGACTTAGTCAGGTTTCCTGAAGGTAAAACAACATTGCAGAATAAATGGGTTTACATGCTTAAGGGAGAAGATGGAGGAAAACAGAGGTACAAATCTAGACTTGTGGTGAAGGGGTTTGCACAAAATAAAGGTATTTACTTTGATGAAATATTTTCTCCTGTTGCTATGATAACTTCAATAAGAACTATTTTAATTATTTTAGCAGCGGAAGATTTTCATCTTGAACAATTAGATGTAAAGACAACATTTCTCCATGGCGATTTGGAGGAAGTGATCTGTATGCAGCAACCACAATGATATGAGGTCAAAGGGAAGGAAAAAATAGTGTGCAGGTTAAAGAAGATCTTGTATGGCTTAAAACAGGCTCCAAGGCAGTGGTATCTAAAATTTGACAAGTTTATGTCTGAACAAGGTTATACTAGATGTCACTCTGATCATTGTGTTTATCTGAAAAAGCAAAATGATGGCACCTATATTATATTTTTATTGTATGTAGATTTCATGCTTGTTGTACGGTATAACATGCAGGAAATAAATGTTCTCAAATGAAAATTGGCAAATTAATTTGCAATGAAGAATTTGAGAGCTGCAAAACAAATCCTTGGTATGAGAATAACTAGAGATAGGAAAAATCACAAATTAACATTGTCTCAGAATGAGTACATACAAAAGGTGTTGGAAAGATTTAATATGCAGAATGAAAAACCAGTTAATACACCTTTGGCTGGCCATTTCAAACTTAGTAAGGAGATGTGCCCCAACAACCAAGAAGAAATGGAATATATGTCTAAAGTTACATATGCATCAGCAGTTCGAAGATTAATGTATGCAATGGCCTGCACAAGGCCTGATATTGCACATGCAGTGGGAGTTGTAAGTAGGTACATGAAAAATCCAGGAAAAGAACATTGGATGGTAGTGAAATGGATTCTTAGATACTTGAGAGGTACTACAAATCAAGCATTATGCTTTAGTGGTTCAAACATTTCTCTACAGGGATATGTTGATGCAGATATGGAAGGTGATAAAGATAACAAGAGGACCACTACAAGGTATGTATTTACTGTAGGTGGAACAACTATCAGTTGGGTTTCAAAAATGTAAAGTGTTGTTGCACTTTCAACAACAGAAGCAGAGTATGTTGCTGCTACAGAGGCTAGTAAAGAAATGATTTGGTTACAAAGGTTTATGGATGAATTGGGTAAGAAGCAGGAGATGATAGGGTTATATAGTGACAGCCAGAGTGTCATTCATCTTGCAAAGAACTCAAAATTTCATTCCAGGACTAAAAACATACAACTCAAGTACCATTGCATATGATCGGTGTTGGAAGGTGGACAGTTGAAGCTGGAAAAGATACACACTAGCCAGAATCCTATAGATATGTTAACAAAAGTTATAACCAGGGATAAAATGATATTATGCTCAGTTTCAATTGGTATTCAAGTATGATGATGAAGATGAGAAACAACTAGGTCCAAAGTGGAGCTATTTTCCAGCAAATGAAGCAGCAGTGTAGTTGATACAATCAGTCTCCAAGTGGGAGATTTTTGGGTGTGGAGCCTGATTTTCATCCTGATTCAGAGATCTTTGTTTCAACCGGATGTATACCGCAGCAATACTGTACACCCCCCCACAGATGTGGGGTCTAGGGGCCAGTGGTCCCCTAGCGGGGGTTTTGGGGGTAGTGCCCCCAAAGCTAAAAACATATGTAAAATTTCCTTGTAAATATTGTAATTTTGTAGTCAATATGGCTCGTTCATTAGGTGGATGATATGATGGTAGAAGTTATGTTTAATGTAGGGTCTTTTTCCCTAGAAGGCAACCCCTCGTTTTGTATGAGGGTATTGTATTGTATGTGTATTATTAGAGAGAAAGAGAAAGGGGGGTTGAGAGAGAGAGTAGAGGATATTACAGCAGATCTACTGTAGGTTGTGTCTCTTCATCTTGCTAGATAATATAAAAGAAGGATTGGTTTTTCAGGGTGGACGTGGCCCAAATTGGGTGAACCACGTATATCTGTGTCTCTCTTGTTTTATATGTTTTTTGTGTTTGTGTTTCTGCATATTTTATGTGCTCCATTTCTCTGTCATATATAAATTTTCTAACAGAATCTACTTTAGATTTCTTCATGACCATTCTGCATAATGCTTCCCAGGGCTTCTACTTTCTCAAGTACTTCTTCTGGTTATCTATATCAAGCATTCTAATTTTTCTTGGCATTAACTTGTGTCATTAGTAGTCTCTGGCTACAGTTTCTTTCTATCCTATTGGGTCATTTTCTTTAGAATTTATTCTCAATTTCAATGGTTCTATATTTGGCCTTGGGGGAGGCTTTCTTAGTCTCTAGCACTAGTATTCCTTTGCATGTTATATTCCAAAGTGTCATTGGTATTCATTCTCGTCCCTGGTTGGAGTGCTCTAAAGCACTCTTCTCTCCTCTAGTTGGATTATGTTCTTGTTTTCCAATCCCCCCCCCCCCCCCCAGGAAAATTCAACAAGAAATTCATTTTTTTTTAGGAGGAAATCATTCATGATAGAGGACACAACTCTTATTATGAAATCATTGCCAAATTTACTAATTGGGTCCCTAACACAAACAACACTAGAGGAAGACATAACCAATACCTTCACACTATCGATCTTTACTAGCACATCAAATCTCTATTTGGAAAAGTATTGCTTGATAGGAAGGATACTCGAGATAATCTCCTTCTCATAATGGAGGAACTATAGCAGCTATTTTAGGATTTGGATTACTACATGGCACACATGTGGAGGCTATTATTTTTCAGGAAAGGGACCAACTACCCAAAATAGTGGAAGGAACCCAGTGCCCATTGATGTCTCCACATCATCCAGACTTCTTCCGTAAGTCAAGTTATGATTTTAGCTACTGCTTCTATATGTTATGATTCTAGTTTTGCTTACATGAATATTGGCTTTGTGCTAGTTACTTCCACTCTGTATATAGTTTATAGGTCATGGTTTTGTAGATCCATAAACTATTTAGCAGAATATGTTAACAAACATTTGATTTTGTGAACAAAAGATTTATAGTTTTTCTTATAATTTAATTTACTATAATTCCAAAACTAACCAATCAAAATAGATTATAAAATAAAATAATAAATACTTGATATTATAATTAAAAAATCTCTATCTTATTAACATTACAGTTCTCATTTACCTTATAATACTTATTAATTCTTCCATTATACTTATATGGAGAAATTTATTTTATATTGTAATTATTATAAAAAAAATTTAAACATATAATAAAATTATTTTAATAATGATTATCTCTATTTGAGAATTAGTGGAAAGACATATTTTAAAGATATTTGCAAATCACTCGAAAAATCTTAGATAAAATTATTTTCACTATGATGATAGTTAATTATTAGTTCTTGTGATAAATACATAGTTATAGTATCATATAAATTAAAATTAAAATATATAAATATATAAAATTATTTTATTTTATTTTTAATATATATTTTTTAAATAATAAATTAAATTTTGTGATGCATAACTTGAAATATCTATAGTTTTCATTTTTAGTTTACGTTTTGAGTCTAAATCAAGACTCATTTTTAGGACAATCTACTAAAAAAGAAAAAATCAGGGTGAATAAATAGTGGTAAAAAAAAATGAAAAAATTGACCCATTCTTAAATTTTAATTAATTAATCTTTTTTTAAATAATTAATAAATTATTTAAATAAATATTTTTTTTTAAATCTATTTAATAAATTTGTGAAAATATAAAGTAAAAATAAATATAAGAGATTGCATCTAAATTTTTAATTGTTTACACATGTGTTAGATTTTTAATTGTTTACTCATGTGTTAGTGGACGGTGTGGTTAGCTTAAAAATTAGTAAAAATCAATATTATTACCATACAGAACTAATTCAATTATAAATTAATTTAAATAATATTATTATTATTATTTATTAATTAATTTAAATAATAATATTTATTATTATTTATTAATTTATAAATTATAAAATTGTACAATAAAATGCATTTTGAATAAATATATATTTTAAAAATAATAAATATATAAAAAATTTGATCTCTCAAAAAATAATTTAGTTGAGTCTCCTTTATTTGCGTGGTTTTCCATTTTATTATTTATTATGGTTTTAATTTTATTATTATTATTATTATTATATACTTTAATATTACAGTAAGAAAATTTGATTAAATGTAGCTTTAATAAATTTGAATTTGTTAAAATTTTTAAAAAATAATTGTGAGTGATTAAGAATTGTATAGAAAAGTGTAGTGCGAATGTGGAAGAAAGAATTGGGATGAATGTTGATAAAGATATCATCAAAATATTGATAATAATGTTTTAAGATTAAATTTTATAAAAGATGTTAATTGCATATATTAATTACTCACTACTATTATAATCAAAATTTGTTAGTATATGTGTTATATAAAAAATAAAAAAATCTGCTACTGATCAATGTTGATAAAGATATCATTGAAATATTGAGAATAATGTTTTAAGATTAAATTTTATAAAAGATGTTAATTGCATATATTAATTACTCACTACTATTATAATGGAAAATTAGAAAATTGTTAGTACATGTGTTATATAAAAAAGAAAATCTGGTGCCATTTGTAATCACTTGATGATGACATTAATACAATCAAATATTTTACACCCATTTGAGCATGATTATGTTCTTCTAATCTTGTACTCTTTTATTGTTGTTTTTATCATGTTTCATTTGAATTATTAAGATGCTTCAAGTTTATATAACTAATTTGATTATCATTTTTATTGTTTTATTAATGAGGATAAAAAAATTATTAAAATAAAAATAAGGGTAAAATGGACAAATCATGGCCATGATATTCATATTGATTTTTGAAAGTTACAAGGTTAAAGAATAAGTTACATGAGAAATCATTTACATCAAATATAGCAAAGTGAGATGGTATGGTGAGGTGAAAAAAATAGTTATAAAAGTTATGATTTGAAGTATCTTAACACATCAGAGGATCTCATTAAAAATTTAGATGGAATCAACTCACTATGTATTATATATCATGAATAAGAATACCATTAAGCTTGTATCAAACAAAGTATTAGAGGAAGCATGGAGTAAATGAAAATCAACAACGAAGCATTTGTGCATTTCTAGAAATACTATGTTTATGGTGACATATCAAAGGATAAGAGTTATAATTTTTTTGATGTGTCAGACAAGTGTTTCTTGTTTGGAAATGATGAGAAAAACAAATGATGTATATACTTTGTAAAGTTTAATAATGTTAATTTATCTTTGGAAAAGATGTAAGGTTGGAAGAGTTCATAATATACCCTAACAAAGGGTTAAAATTAGAAAACAAATAGGTTTGTTTCGATTTAGGATTGTCTATTTTGATTAAAGATCTCTTGTTAGTGAATATGTTTTTAGACGAAGAAACACTAGATACAAAGGAAGAGAATTTATAGTAATATGAAAACCCAATCATATAAAAAAAACTTAATATTTAAGACTTTCAGAGACAGAGGATAGTAGAGGAGTGAAAGCTAAAAAATTAAAGTACATCATAGAATAAATGGATCTTACTGATAACATAAGATGAAGGAATAGCCAAAAGATAACTTTGCTCCTATTTTTATTTTTCCAAATATAACACAGCCACAAATATTTGAAGCCACAATAGAAAAAATAATGTGGCAGTAAGTTATAAGCATATATGTGGTAGTAACATGAACATACATATTAGTTTTGCTCACAAAATTATACTTAGGAGATAAGAGAGTTACGTAAAGGAAAGTAAGCAGTTGTATGCAAATGGATTTACGAGATAAATTTTAAGTGAGATATATTGGAAATAATAAATTTATATTGGTTACAAAATTATTTAAAAAAAAGGGAGTACATAATTATTAAGAGACCTCTTTCCCTATTAGTGAAAATAAGTATAAATATCACTAGCTTATCCTTAACAAAAAATTGCATGCCTTAATTGTTTATCAAATGCATGTAAAAAGTGAATTTCTATACGAATTTACTAAAGAATTTTATAATGATAAAATACAAGTATTTATAGTATCATGAGATTGCCTTGTTTATAGTTTCAACAAGGCCTTGCATGCATTAAAACATAATCCAAGAGTTTCGTACTCCTACATTGACTATTCAAATATGTGGACTCAACATAAACAATTCTAACCCAAGATTGTATGTGTAGAGCACTAAAAAATATGAAATTCTACTTGTAATCATTTTTGTTGATGATATGATTATCTTTTTTATGAGTCCCAATGTCAAATCATGAAGACAAGAAATAATCCAAAAAAATGGGCTAGAAATGAATACAAGAATATGTGGAAGGATGTGGGAATAAGCATGTAGAACAAGAAAAGGAAGGGCATGTGGATTGGTAGGCAAGGAAGACAACATGGAAGAATAAAAAATGCATTCATAGATGAATAATCAATAGTCAATGATGAAAATACAAGGAATGTGAATAGATAAAATGTGAATTCATTTGAAGAACAAGTTATGAGAATGAACAAATTTGGCAGGTGAGGGGGTGTAGATTATATATTTAATCAATAAGAAGTTGATAAATATATAATATGAAGAGAGATAAGAGCTCTAAGAGTCCATAAAATATGTGCTATGTGGATTTACATTAATGAGTGGTGATGTTACCCTAACACTCTTGTTGGTTCTATATGAAATAATGCATGTTTATATGTGAATATTAACATTGGCACTACATTTGAGTGATGCTAATTTATATAATGTTACATATAGGACTTCATGAGAATT
This sequence comes from Pinus albicaulis, assembly GCA_034641835.2. Lineage (NCBI taxonomy): Eukaryota > Viridiplantae > Streptophyta > Pinopsida > Pinales > Pinaceae > Pinus > Pinus albicaulis. The sequence continues at coordinate 1,565,871,838 of CM076575.1, read as the reverse complement.
TTTACACCACTCCTCAACCCCATTATTTAGATTCAAATGAATCAAAACCAACTTAAGAAGAGAATGAGAAGAAGAAGAGAAAATGACAAGAGGATATGCCACAAGTCAAATGTGAGATTGTGGAAGAACAAAAAATTGATAAATTTATCATTTTTATTCCGAGGAAGTTGTCATATTTTTCATATTAATTAGACTAAATAATTAAGTATCCATAAAACCATAAACTAGATGTAAGATCAAACAAAGGAAGAACATCGCATGTGTAGTGATGAAATATTGAAGGGGAAAAAATAGACTTTAAAAGCTACATGTATTGGTGTGCACCTCATATTGAAATTTTCTAGGAATAACCAACTAATTAATGTATTTAAGCACCTCATATATGACAACCATTGACCAACTTGTGATTAATGACCTCTTATCTATCAAATTCCTTCATTAATCAAGATAACATATTGTTAAATACAATGCAATTAAACATACACTAAGGAAAGATTAACTACCAAAATGGATCATTCTCACCAACATAATCTTGAAGGAATAGGGATTAATATATTGGATCAATAAAATACTTTTAAATCAAGGAAATCAAGAAAATAGAAGACCATGAGAGAATCAAAATTCATTGGTACAGTGCTAAAAAGACATGTTACCATTTAGTGATATTTTTCACAATGAAAGAAAACTGGAAAGGATAAGGAGAATACTAGAAGATGGAGAAAAATGGTGTCAAAATTGAGGGAGAGGTTTTTCCCTACATATTACGAAAAAACATTTTTAAGCAACTGCAAAACTTGAATCTGTAGGAGAAGTTTCTTTAATATTTATTTAATTTTAATTTTAGTTTATTTTATTTTCTGAAGAAAAAAATCAACCTCTTTCTTAGCTTGAGGACTAGAGTGAGGTTGTTGGTACCAGGCCAACTCACAAGTATACTCACTTAATATTTCACAAGGTACATAATCATAAAGCCATTACAACAATATTTATCAAGGAATTATAGATCATCATGTGAGTGGTGGGAATTTAAAACTAGGTGGGGAAGATAATATCTATTTCATCCAACCACCTAAGATAACCCCAATTGACATGTTTCTTTAATTATACACAAAGTAATTTATAAATTATCATAATGTATAAGAAACAAATAATATGAATACCAGCAAGTTTATAATCATGTGAATTAATTGAGGTTTTTCATTTAGGGTGAAATAAATCTACCAAAGTCACATATGATTGAGGTGGCATATAAATTAGCCCAAAACATACTGGAGAGGTTAGCATAGAATACTCGTAGACAACATTTCTACAAAGTAATAGCTTTTGTAATTCTACATCAAAGGTGGAAGAAACCATATATGAGAGGGAAAAAATATTATAAGAGAATCTAATGCTATGTACAAGTAAAGCTCAAGGAAGAGGTGAATATAACAACCATGGAAGATACATTATTGATATACATGGAGGAAAAAAGGACATAAGTAATTTTAGTGCACATAGAAGGAAAGAAAATGTTAAATAAAAATGAACACAAAATTAGCATTGGAAGAATCTCTAAAAGAAAGAGTGTCAACATAGTCACAATGGAATAAGGCAACAATTTGAGAAAGTGAAATGGTATGGCATTTCTAAGAAAAAAATAATAATATTTAGAGGAAGAGTGTTAGGTTCCAACCCTAACTCCCTTATTCATATAATATGCCACGTCAGAGTCATAATTAGTTATTTGAGTCACTAAAGCCCATGAGTGGTTATCTGCATTAATAATAATTGTAAGTGATTGACCCAAATTATATAAAAGGGACAATTAGTTATAAATGTACCATAGTTAATAAATAAAGTGGTTAACATGTGTTATTCAAGGGACCACTGGTAGTTAGGGTTTTGGATGTAATAAAGCTATAAATAGTCTTAGATAGCAAGGGAAGAAGTATTACGTCTTATTGTAATTGAGTTGTGCTCTGTTAGAGGTTTCCACCTCGAAGAGGAAAGTAAACATTGTATTATGCTTATGAATAATAAAATATCTTTGAAGCTTGTCTCGTTTCATGTGATACTTATGTTTTTCAGTCCATATTGTTTCGTATTTCTGTTATTTTGATTTCCTCGCAGGTGAAGCGCATAACAATTGGTATCATGGCACTTTCCACGACCAATTGTACCTCCAAATTTTGAAGAAATGATTTTTAGGCTAGAGATGTGATTCAACGTCTTTAAATCACTCGATCTATCATTGAGTGCATAAACCTACAGATTTGGGGAGGCAGGCAAATAGGAACTACAAGAGGTGGTCATGCTTTTTGGACTCCTTTTTAACTCCTATGGTTACCACTTTGAGTAGTAGCGCATTAAACAGAACCGTGCACGGATTGCACTTCCACGTACCCTTTGGTATATCGAAATCCCCCCTAGGGTAACCCGAAACCTAACCTTAGATAAGTTTTTGGTCATATTTTTGTTACAATACACTAATAAAAACACTTGAGGAGATTACTCGCATGTACAATAGGGTATTTGGGTAGTACGGCTAAAGGTACAGTCGATCCTCCTGAGTTAGCACCCTGAAATATTAGGTCGAGTACTATTGTTGGACCCCTACATATATTGAAATATGTAGCACCTTACACTCCTTTGAGACCATATTTTCTATATGAATATTTCCCCCTACCTTTTCTTCCAGATCAGATCCAATTTTTGGGGTTTGACTGTCGTTGTCCATATCAGATCTAGCAGTTGGGGTGTTTTCAATGCCATACAGATCAGATTCAACAGTTGGAGTTTTCACATCGTAGATCAAACTCTTTGTGCAACGAGGGTTTTTTCCACCACAGTTCATATCATATTTTTGCAACACATTCTGCAGTACCAAGACCTTGGTGTTTCTGTTACTACAGTCCAAGCTCGATTTTCGCAGGATATTTGGCAGTATCAAGCTTTCTGGAATTCGGCCACTGTAGTATTTATCAGATAGGAGTAAAACTCCTTTCGAAGTAAAAAAAAGTCTGGAGCCATCTTAGGATTCTTGCAAGAGACCATACCATAATATTCAAGATGAAGACTTAGTACCAGTGGCACCATTCACTTGTAAGCCCCCAATTTTACAGGTGGTCCCAAATTTTTCCTGACGCGAGTTTAAGTGACCCACGTCAATATAATCTTGATATTTCCCTCTTTCCAAGCTTACTACTCTTAATTAGCCTCAAAATTTGACCGAGGCTAGTGTATTCTCAGTACCACGTCTCAATGTATGGTTGTGGAAAGGGTTGTCGATAAGGTCGACAACCTCTAGAAAAAATTCAATGACTTCCAAGTTTCCATTACCTCCCAGCTCACACAAGTATTGGAAGCTATAAAGATGTCCCTCGAACCCATTAAGTAAGAACATGGTGTTGATTCACACATAGAAGGAGAGTCCAACTATCACATTCATTTCCATGGAGCTCACCAATATTCGAGTCACCAAAAACCCATATTGGACATGTACAAATTTGATGGTGCTAACCGCGTAGTATGGGTGGCACAAATGGAACAATATTTACTCCTTAATAATATATGGGAGGATGGAACTAAAATACATGTGGGATCCCTTTACTTGGACCAAGAGAGATGGAAGAGGTGGCAGTGGCATAAATATGCTATCCAAGGAGGCCAACTTGGAACATCTTCTCAAATCTGTTTGTGAATGATTTGATCGGGAATATCACTTTTTGGTTCATCTCACTAAGCTCAGGAAAATAGGTACAGTAAGGGACTACATTGCGGATTTTAAACAATTGGCATTAGAATTGAAGGATTAAGAGATGCCTTTTTCTTGGAATGTTTCATCAGTGGCCTAAAGGAAGCCATTCAACTCCATGTTTGAATGCATAACCTAGATACTTGGTTGGACGCATGCCACAAGGCATTATATGTAGAATTCACCTTAAATTCCAAATCCAATCATCGAAATTTCATCAGAAGGGCACTTACCACCTAGGATATGAACCCCACCCAAACACTTAAGGTTCAAAAGGTGTCACCGGTAGAAATGGTTGAAAGAAGGAAACAAAGCCTTTGCTACTACTATGATGATTAATACTCCCTAGTACATAAATGCAAGGAACAAAAATTCTTTCAAATTGATGCTACTGAAAATAGCTCAGTCGATGAAGCTCCATCCACTGAAGTGCCTAAGGAAGAAGTGGGTGAACCCCAAACCAACCTGAACATTGATCTCACAGCTACGAAAGATGAGACGATTATATCACTACATGCCCTGGCTGGAATTTATTTGACCCAGACTCTCAAAATCTAAGGATTTATTAATTATTGGCCAGTAGTGGTGTTGATTGATAGTGGCAACACACATAACTTTGTCCATATGAGAGTAGTAGAATTTTTTCATTTTTTTGTATGGGCGATATCTAATTTCTAATTCCTTATCGTTGATGGGGGGACCATGAAATGTGAAGGACGTTGTGAAAATATTAAGCTTCAGATGGGGGATTATCACCCCAAAACCCACATGTGTCCTCGGTTCTTAATGGCTCCACACACTAGGCCTTATCACAATGGATTTCTAGGAGTAATATATGATCTTTAAGCAGAACTACCACACTCATACGTTGAGGGGACTCCAATCAGGTGCTCCTGCTATAATCAACTCACATTGAATGGAGAATATTTTTGAAAAGGGCCATCATGAGATAGTAGCCCAATTTAATGCCATTGAGGCTATTGAATTCACTCCTCGTATTCATTCTGATATGAAGCATGTATTAGATCGCCACAAGTGGTTCTTTGAAAAACCTAAGGATATACCACCCTATAGTGGTGAACATGATCATAAAATCCCTTTTCTCCCGAGTTCCTAGTGGCCAAATGTCTGCCCACATCGATATCCTTTTGCATAAAAGAACGAAATTGAAAAAATCATCAAGGAACTCCTCGAAGCCAGTGTTATTCATCCCAGCACCAACCCTTCTTCATCGCTAGTGATCATGGTTCTAAATAAAGATGGAGAATGGCTCATGTGTCCTAATTTTAGGTCCCTACTACCAAGGACAAATTTTATATTCCAGTAGTTGATGATCTACTTGATGAACCACAGGGTGCTAAAGTTTTTACCAAGCTAGATCTTTGCTCAGGCTATCACCAAATACGCATGAAGGAAGTTGACATTCCCAAGAAACCCTCTGAACTCATGAAGGCCATTATGAATTCATGTTCATTCCATTTTGTCTCTATAATGCTCCATCCACTTTTCAGAGCCTCATGAACCACCTTCTAAAACCACATCTCAGAAAATATTTCCTAGTACTTTTCGATGATGTCATTCTCGTCTACAACATAACATGGGACAAGCAGCTTCAGCACGTTGACCAAATATTTAAATTACTCCAAGATCAAAAATTATTTTTTAAATTATCCTAGTTATTATTTTTCATGGAAGAAGTAGAGTATTTGGGAGACATTGTGGGTTGTAACAGAATGAGGGTTGATACGAAAAAAATTCAGGAAATGCAAGATTAGCCCCAACCAAATACCTTGAATATTTTGCGGGGATTCTTAGGTCTCACATGCTACTATCACAAATTTTTCCATAATTATGGATGTATTTCCCGACCCCTCACTAATATTCCCAAGTAAATTCATTTCTCTAGACTGACACAACTCGGCAGGCCTTGGCTTTGAAACAGGCCATGTGCCCCACTCTAATATTGGCCTTACCAGACTTCACCAAATATTTTTTGATTGAATTTGATGCTTCAGGTACATGTATTGGCACAGTATTAATGTAGGACCATTGGCTTTCACCAGTTAACAACTTAGTGGAAAACATCTAGGTAAATATACATATAAGAAAGAAATGATTGCCATCTTACATGCAATAGACACTTGGCGAAAATACTTATTGGGGCATCTTTTCCAAATCCACACTAACCATCATAGCCTAAAATATTTTCTATAGTGGCATCTATGATTGCCACAACAAAATAAATGGCTTGAAAAAATGTTGGGATATGATTATGAGATAATTTACAAGAAGGGGTGTGAAAATGTAGTGGTTGATACCTCGTCGCGATAGTTTAAGGACAAGGGAAAAATGTTATCCCTCTCTCTACCCATACCAGATTGGATTTAAGAATCCCATCACAAATGGTTCTCCCACCCTTATATGTTCCATCTCATTAGAAAATTACGAGCATATCCTAATTCCTCAGAGGATTACTCTTAGAAGGATGAGGTTATCCACTATAAGCATAGGGTGGTGTTGGCCCCAACCTCCACCCTCAAACCTCGCATCTTGGAAGAGCATCCCTCCTCTCCCATTGTTGGACATTTAGGCTTTCAGAAGACTTAAACACATGTGCATCGCTCTTTCTTTCGGACCGGCATGAAGCATGACATTCGTACTTTTGTATCCGAATGCGAAGTATGCCAGCACATCAAAGGGGAAATTATCAAGCTACTAGGAACCTTGCAACCCTTGCCACTCCATGCTTCCATCTGGATAGATTTTTCCATGGATTTCATTACAGGTCTCCCAAATTCAGGCAACAAATATGTCATAATGGTAATCATTGACATACTTTCCAAATATTCTCATTTTTTCACTCTCCTGCACCCATTTACCCCAACATTGGTGGCTAGGGTTTTCATGGACCAAATATTCAATATCCATTGCATGTCGACTTCCATTGTGTCGGATCGATACCCCACTTTCACAAGAAATTTTTGGCAAGAACCTTTCAAGCTACAAGGCACACCCCTCCAAATTAGTACAACTTATCATCCCCAAACTGATTATCAAATAAAATTTGTCAATAAATGTTTGGAGACCTATTTGTGGTGGTTCACTTCAGATAAGAAGCACCAATGGGTACATTGGTTTCCTTTAGTTGAATGGTAGTATAACGCTAAATATCATGAAGCCACTAAGATGACGCCCTGTGAGGCAGTGTATGGCCAACTACCACCTTCACCAACTTTTTATATCCCTGGATCTTCTAAAGTGCATTCAGTTGAACATCTCCTACATTATTGTGTCGCCATGATCAATCATCTCAATCATAATCTACACCAAGCTCAAAATCGATTGAAGTAACAGGATGACCAAAATTGTTCAAAGAGGTCATTTCAAGTAGGTGACTGTTTCGGGGAAAAACACCCTAGAGGTTTGTTGGGTCAAAACCTCCACAGATCAAGGCATGCTATTCAGAAGGACTCACACACAACCACACTTAAATGCTAAAAACTAGATAACAACGATATTAGAACCCACCCGTAGTCCTACGTTCGATGTAGATCCCGCGGGGTCCAAACCCCCAGCAACCCTTCTTCCTCTTCAACCTGAAAAACAAGAAAGAACGTGCATGGAAACCTAGTTGTACAACATATATTGCTCCTAAATGTTCGTGTAATCCATGTGAAACATTATGTAAACAATAATAAATGCTTAAATGATAATGTTTTCACACATACAAGTAAACATTAACACATAAGTTCAGGAACAAGATGGTTCTTCATTATTGCGAACAGCATGTACAGAAATAAAAAGTGGAGAGATCACCTGAATCCTTCCACGATCTTCGAATAGACCGTCGTCCGGATCCGTCCCGCCCTTGCCTCGCTAAGATACTTTCAAGACTTGTGCACTCAAGATGGCATATAAATGGATGAAAATCTCCAGGAAACAAGGGTTTCCTGTATAAATCTGGGAAAGTGCAGGAGGCACGGGAAATCAGAATTGAATTAGGGATTCCAATAGAGTATAATATCTATAAAATTTCTCTCTCCCTTAGGCCATGCACGAAATTTTATATCCCTCTGTTTGTCGTTGAACCTTGATTTAAAACAGTTGCTTCCCCATTAGGGTGGTTGAACTCTTTGGGTAACCATCGACGGCCGTAATTTTATGTATTTTTTAAATGATTTTAATTGCATACGCGGAAAAGTACATGGACTCACGTATCTATGCGAAAATTAAAATATGCATGTAGAATTTGAAACACTGTTTATTATGAAATTTTATCCAAGTCTGTGGGAATGGGTGCCCAAGGCCAAAAAGACAATCATGAATCACATAAGGTTGAAAAAATGATGCTATAACATATGCCCCCTAATATATGAGGTCAGAAGGGGTGCATGATGGCCGAAATGTATTATGCACATAGAAAGAACTTTGCAAGGACAAGAGAGGACTTCACCAGATTTCAGCCTGCCAAAAACCAATGAAAGAAAACAGAGAGTCAACTCATGCTGAGGCGGGCATACCCATGCTCAGTCAAAAATACATCATATGGAAAGTATAGAATAGATCCAAAATGTATACAAGTATAGTTGAACTGAAAGTACACAATGAATCATCTGAGCATGGCCCGGAAGTATAAGTCTGAATCAATGTCCAAGTATCACATATAGAAAGTTGATCAATGATGCTGCAACTGGATGTCTGATCATATAAGTAACTGAATCTCCAAGTACCAAATCATAAGGGGTGGAACTCATGGTACAATCATGCAACTCGGGAGCCAACATATAAAATTCTTTTGTACTGAACTGCAACATATAAGGGTGAACGGCATCACTGGAAGAAACTGAATGGACTGTCAAAAGTGAACCGAAAGATGTTGATGCAACCCGAGGTCTTCACCGATCTCGACGGCACAATTCTACACAATGGGAATAAATGAGCTGAAGTCGACCATGTGAGAAATCATTGGATTACCGGTCAATAATGTATACCGTTAACCAACGCGAGACAACCCACCAATAATGAAAATGAGTGTCAAGGTGCCCCAGTACAATCTAACAAGTGTGAATAAATGAGTTGAAGTCCAACACTTGAAAGAATCTACCAATCAGGAGGCAATGATGAATCCCCACTGTCGATAGCGAAGAGTCTGCCACTGATGACTGCAAACCCTAAGGTACTGACAAAAAGACTCTAGACCTTATTCCCAGAGCAATGAGTCGGAGTCGATGGGAAAAGATCTGCTCGAAGGAAGGCATTAAGGCATCCCACATCAGTCCAGCGCGAGTGTAACCCGCAGGCCAAGATTTGGAAGGAATCGGACGAAGTAGAGTGATGGAACCAAAACCGAAGTACGTTTCCGACATGCACAAGATGAAGCTAGCGCACGGAAGAAACCCTATGAACCAACCAATAATGAAAGCTGACACAGAGGCGAGATATCCACCGATAGGGTCAAATGGAAATCAAGGTACTGCACGAATCCCAAGTGTGATAATGTATGTTGATGTCGAACACAGGGGAAACCACTCAGTCAAAGACCCATAATGATGATCAAATGCTGAGCACAAGGTCACCTATCAATGATGGAAATAGGGCCAGGGTGCGGCTCTAGGTTTGCTCTCAGAGCAATGTGTCGTAGTCAATAAGAGACAAACCCGCCAATAAGAAGTCAATGGAGACCTTCTCAAACTAGCACGAGCAGAAGACCAAAACATCTGATGTGATAGAACAAGATATTGACAAAACCGGAAGGGCGACTGAATAATGAGTCAAGAGACACCGCAGAATGGCCGACTCTGGTTAAACTTCCCTTGAACAAAAGCACAACTCGTGATGACCATGGCAGTAAAAAGTGACACTTTATAAGTCTATTATGCAGGAGGCAAAACAAACTCTCCATATGATTGGAAGAGATAACCAACCGGGGGAGGACTGACCAGTGAAACAAGGCAAAGGCTGAACCTATGTCAAAACTAAAACCATCCCAAATGAAGGAAATATATAAGTATATGTGCTTCGTTCAAGGGCGACAAACTGACACTGTACTACCATCAAATTACGAAGTTACATCCCGTTCCCGCTCTTTTTGTTATATTTTATTTTTTTGTCTTTTTCATATAATAAGCCTGAAAAAGAATAAAAGAATGCTATGGTACAATGGATAGAACGAGTATCAAGAAAGCAGATGCACTAGTTCCTGGGATTGGAACAATCCTATGCTCAATGCACGGTGGCGAAAACTGGTCAGTGATACTCAGAGGAACGTTCCATCCATGGGTACAAAGGTGTCAAGTCGTGATAGCTAAGTGCATGCAATGGTTAACTTGTACAGAAAGTCAAGTTCAAAAGTTGGCTTAAACATCGAGTCCAAATGAAGCCGGCTAAAGGCCAGGATAAACAAGTAGCCAATATGCAATGCAGTAATACAACTTAACGACACCGGGGAGCCTCTAGGGTAAAAGCCAGAAAAAATGATAGTGAGGAAGAAGAAGAATGAAGCTTCAACACATAAGTCATGGCGGGACTAAAGAGGACTCCCGAGCCTACATAAAACGCAGCATGGGCAACAAGTGATAGCGAGGAACTAACTAGGAAGCCCATGTAAAGGAAGGCTCTACCACCAAGTCATGATTAAATAATCGGCGAGTGAAATGGGTGTAATACTCATGACTTGATGGGATCGACCCTATGGCAAGTGATCAGAATGGAGGCTAGTATGCAAAATGCAACGGAAAGTGGATTCCCTAACCTATATGCCAGTGAAGATCATATACCTGCCATGACGAGTCAGCAGTCATGGATCAAAAACCGGAAAAAATCTCAAATTCGTCAAAATGTACCTGAAAATATACCAATCTGGGCACTTCCAAGCATCCGGGTTATGCAGCTTAAGATAGATTGAAAAAAAAAGCATAACAAATTTTTGCGAAAAATTTTCAATTTTGGGCATAAATAGACAAGTTACCTCATATTTGGTTCATTGTTACATTGCTGATTTGGGAAAAAGTGCTGTGGAGAAAAAGCCTCTTTCGTCAAAATAGGAGAAATCGACCGTCGAACTTCATCGAATTTTTCAAGTAAGCTCTTAATTCATCCTTGCTATTCATTTTGTCCGTTCATAAGTTAAAAATTAGGGATTTTCACCGTAGAATCATTTGCTAAAAATCACGGGTTTGCGCATACGCGGGTTTATAATGACCAAGTCGCGTATATACACGACTGTGCACAAAGAAAATCACATATGCGCAACCCAAAATGAAAAAATGCGTAGCTAATGAACAAATTATTGAAATTTTGCAGGATGAATATATCTTGGAGAGAGCGTGAACACAGTCCCATTGACAATGAAGTCATGCAGGACCAAGTATCACTGAATATTCTTCGGAATTGTGGATTGCTCAAGTTTTTCAAAATGCCAAATATGAAGAGTAATGTCCGGTTGCTCGAAATGCTTGTGAACTATTGGGAACCGGAAGAAGACTGCTTCATTATAGATCAAATGCCCATACGCATCGAAGTGGAAGATATCTATTTTATTACTGGACTCTCCCGAAGGGGGGAGCCAGTAGACTTGCATGGTAAGCCTTTGGGAGGGCTAACCGTGGAAGATTACGTCCACGTCTATTGCGTAGAGGGTTCTAAGAAAGTTGGAACTCAAATTGCGATCAAAGATTTAAGAGACTTGCACATAAAAATCCTCCTTTTTACCATTGCCAGAGTGGCAGGATCTGCTTCCCTACACCAGGCATCCAGGACTCAAATGAGTATAGCAGTGGAATGCTTAACTCATTTATATGATTGGTGCACGGCTCTACTGATGAACATGAAGCAACAATTGACTTCTATCCAAAAAGCAAAGACAAAACATTTTGGATATGGTACAATTTTGATGACATTCTTCTTCGAGAAGATTCCTGGGCTGAGACCCAAAGTGATCTCTTCTATCAGCAGCCCGAGAGATCCGAGAATTGCCCGATGGGCTGACTTGATGAAGAGATTGGGGGGAAGTGAAGTTCCCCAAACCACTTGGGATGATGAGTTCTTTCTTTGGTGGAGAGAACAAATCATCCCTGTGGAAGACTATCCCTATGCCGGGATGGATTTCCGAGGCGATCCAGACCTTGTCCTTCCACCAGGCGCGGCATGGGGCACAGTCGGTAAGTTTGCAATTTTTTGACTTATATAATTTTTTTTTGGATTTTTTCAATATGTATGAAAAAATGTGAAAAACAAACATGTTTTTGATTGGATTCAAAATGTCTTACAATTTTAAAATGATCATGAAACAGATATTGGACCAGTTCGACCTGAGGGTTACCCACGACATAAGCGTCGCAGAGGCGAGGCAGATACAGTAGACTCAGACAGAACCCTCCATGCCGTACAGAGGAACTTGTAGGGGTTAACCCGCCAAGTGCCTATGGCTGCAGTGGAAGATCTGCCCGAGGCCATCCAGAGGCACGTAGAAGGAGTACCTCGCGACTGGGTACGGTTATTCCGCCGAGTTGCCACCGCGATCGTGTTCTATAGGAACACAACTTCTGGGCAGGGACCACAGGAGTAGATAGATATGATGTATCAGATGACTAGATATTTTTTGAGACTAAACATGATCGGGCATAAGCCCTATTTTTTGTATGACTTATGGATCCAAATTTTGTATAGTTTTTTGAACATTCTGATGATATATATACAGCGATGTTTGATGTGATGTGACAAATGTATAAAAATGTATGATGCTTTTGATGATTAAATTTTATTGTATGGAATGATTAATGTGCCAATCAATGGCTTGATTAGCTAATGAGTCTGCCATCCAATTGTCAGCTCGAGGAACATGAATAAAAGTTAAAAATCGAAATGATCTTTGTAACAAACGTACCCTCAAGAACAACCAGAGTAAAAATGGATCTCGAACCCGATAAGTATTGTTCAACTGTGACACCACCAGCTAAGAGTCTAAGAAAACTACCAACGAATCAACACCCAAAGATATTGCCTCCGAGAGTAGATAAAAAACTGCAATGTATTCTGCTATATTATTGGAAGCAAGATCAACGCAGACTCCTCTTGATACTAACAGCTGACCGGATGGATAATGAAGCACCCAAGCCGCAGAAGCCAAGTTCTGGGTGTGTCTACTAGCACCATCGGCGAAACCAAAATGACTCATGACATCCAAAACAACCTGCCAAAGTAGATCAAAAACATCACCATCCCATCAAAGATCAAAAAACAACCAGATATGTACAAAGCAAAACTACTATATACAAAAGCAAAATGTCAGGTCGAAGCCTAGGCATAATACTTTTTCAAATAGAGCCCATTTCTGGGCTCCGGCAACTCGTTTCCTTAAAAATCAACCAAGGTATATGCTCCTTTTTTAAGGACTTTTTTAACGATGAAGGGGCCATACCACATAGACTTAAAATTTCCTGCCCCCAGGGCATATTTTTCTTGGGCATAAACCAAAACAAGGTCACCTTCCGAAAAAACCCTAGGCTTGACCGCCTTATCGTACTGAACTTTAACTCGGTTTTTATGCGCTTCATTCATCGTGGCGGCATCCCGACGCTACTCATCGAGATGTTCCAGATGAAGGAGACTTTCTTCAAGACTAGAAGTGTCAGGAAGAAGTTCAACGGCTAACTTAAGAGAAGGAATCTCACATTCAATGGGAAATACAGATTCCAACCCGTGAACTAGCTGAAACGGAGTAAATCCAGTTGCAGTTTTCACTGACGTCCTGTATGCCCAAAGTGCAGTATATAGCATAATATGCCAGTTGGATCGATCTTTATCGATTGTCCTTTGAAGAATTGTCTTCAAGGATTTATTCACGGCTTCCACTTGCCCATTGGCTTGGGGATAATACGGAGATGAATGCTCCTGCCGGAAACCTAATTTTAGAGCCAACTCAGCCATCATGCTATTCTGAAAATGACTGCCATGATCAGTGACAATCTCTCTAGGAATACCAACACGAGCAATAACCTGGTTGAAAAGAAAAAGAGCTGCAGTCTCACCATCATTCCCAAAAGTAGGCATAGCCTCGACCCACTTCGTAAAGTAGTCTACTGCTACAATAATGTACTTGTGACCTTTAGCCGAAGGCGGGTTACAAGTAGTATAATAAATACCCCACTTTGTAAAGGGACCGACAGTAATGACTGGAAAAAGCGGAGCTGGATGAGCGCACATTTTTCGAGTATAAACTTGACATGGATGACACCTTTTGACCGACTCCATACAATCTTTGAAAATCGAAGGCCAAAAGTACCCAACACGCAAGATCTTTTGGGTTGTAGCAAGCCCAGATAAATGACCACCACAAGCTCCACTGTGGCAATCATTCAGCACAGCCTCAGCTTCTTCGAGAGTTAAGCACCGTCTCAGGATTGAATCAACCCCTCGACGGTATAAAGCATCACCAATGATCAAGTAATTCTTAGCCAAGTGACGTAACTTACGGCGCTCATCTTTCGAAAAAGTAGAGGGAAACTTCGCAGTCTGAAGATACACAATTATATCTCCATACCAAGGATCATGTGGAGAGATAAGAAACAAATGTTCATCCGGGAAGGATTCATCATAGACTATCTCTTCCCCACAGGGCAACTCGGATATCAATTCTGCGAAAACCAATGATTTCTTGGACTTGGTAGACATAAACTCAAGATCAAATTCCTGCAAAATCACAATCCATCTATTGTATTTGCCCCCAATCACTCGCCTACTGAGGACAAACTGAAATAGATTGGCTGCTGCCAAAACATAAGTTTTTCGTAGAAGAATATAATGTCGGAGTCACTGCACAGCATGAACAGCTGCTAAAGCTAACTTTTCTATCGGAGTATACCGGAGCTCAGGACCTACCAACCCTCGACTAAGATAGTATATGACATGCTCTGCAAGAGCATCATCCTCCTGAACCAGAACCATACCAATGGTAGATTCTGCTGCTGCAAGATACAAAAGGAAATCCCTGCTATAATCAGGTGGACTCAATAAAGGAGCAGAGGTCAATGCTTTTTTCAAAGCATCGAATGAGCGTTGAGCGAAGTCATCCCAAAAAAATGGAATTCCCTTCTTCAACAATCTCATAAATTAATTGGTAACTTCAACATAATTTACGATAAATCTCCGAAGAAAATTAGCCTTTCCTTGTAGACTTTGAAGTTGACGAATAGAGGACGGGGGAGGCAACCGAAGTATTGCCTCAACCTTGAAGGGATCTACCCTAATCCCTTCCCTAGACACAATGAATCCCAATAACCGACCGGATGTGACCGCGAAAACTTACTTGTTCGGATTCAACCTAATCTTGTAGAAACGACATCGTTCAAATATTTTACGGAGGTGAGCAGGATGATCCATTCTCTTTCAAGAATGAGCAGCTAAATCATCCAAATATGCCTCGATAATATGTTTGATGTCGTGGAAGGCGTATGACATGGCCCGCTGAAACGTAGCCCCAGCATTTTTAAGACCAAAAGGCATCTTCTTGTAAGAAAAAGTACCCCAGGGACAAATAAAGGCAGTCTTATGCCGATCTTCAGGACGGATAGTAATCTGATTATATCTGGAGAAACCGTCCATGAAGGAGAAAATCTCATCATCGGCACACTCATCAATGATCTGATCTATAAATGGTGTGGGGTAATTATCTTTAGGACATGCTTTATTAAGGTCTCTGAAATCAATGCAAACTCGAATTGTTCCTTGTTTTTTATCTACGGGAACAGGGTTTGAAACCCATTCAGTCAAAGGAACAGGGAAAATGAATCCCGCCTTGAGCAGCTTCTCCACCTCGGCTTTGATAGCTGCTGCCTTCCTAGGATTGACCGGATGAAGTTTTTGCCTCACCGGCTTAGCGTTTTCGTAAGTCTTGATCTCATGCTGGACAATAGATGGATCTATACCAGGCATTTCCTCATAAGACCAAGCGAATACATCCCTATACTCTTTAAAGAGATCAGTGTAAATCTGAATCTCTTCAGGGGAACATTCAGCTCCAATGAATACATTCTCAATAACATTGGGATCCCTGGAAATGTTCACTGAGATAGTTGGAGAAATCACAGCCATGTTCCCTTCAGCATATACCTATGTTGGTGCTAAAGGGTTCAGGACTGGGCGAACAGGACCAGGAGACGGAGGACTTGGAAAACTCGTTTCAACTTCGCTCAAATCAGGTAAAATGTAAGACCGATGATGCAAATCATCCCACGGTCTATCTATACCAGTCATAGCTTCCAGGATGGCCTCTTCAGATGGAAGAGTGGTATCAAGGCAATACTGGGCAGAAGAAGAACCAAGTGTCCAAGCCGAAGCCACATCTCCATCCAACTCTTTCGGTGAAAGAGGAGCTGGGATGGACTCTGCAGAGTAAACAATAGACTAATAAGCAATCTCAGCTGCAGACATAGGAAATTCCATTCCACCCACTTGACCTTCCACTAATGTGGCGGTAGGGGAAGGTAAGGTCCAAGGGTCCGAAAAATAATGAGTTCTGAAGAACTCTCTTCGAAGAGGAGCCCTGGAGGATGAAATTGCATTTATATGAACCGTAGGAGGTGGAATATCAAAAGTAACCATCAAGGAAGAATACATTCCAACCCCTAAATTCTCAGCAAGTGCCTTAGTATTATCCAACTTTGGAATAGTTGAGTCAGTAGATGCATTCGAGTCTACAGGAGGACAGTCCAGTTGGTCCACTGTAACAATTCTCCCTTCGTGAGGGAAACAAATAATCTGAAAAAATGAAGATGCAATGGCATCCATATCATAAATCCAGTTTCTCCCCAACAGAAGGTTGTAGTCCAAGCTTGCATCAACTATCTCAACCTCTATATTTACAGTTTTGCCCCAAACACAGATGGGCAAAGCTGGGACAATACCATGCAGTCTGTGAGAATGACCATCAAACGCAGTCAGAAGAGTAGCAGATGGAACAGTTGCGGGAGATCCAATTCCCTTCCAGCACGCGAGAGACATCACACATGTGGAAGCACCCTCATCAATGACCGTCCGAAAAATATTGCATTTCTAGTATGATGATTTGATATGAAAAGCCATATGATGGGGGAGTCTCTTCTTAAAATTAGTCATATCGAAAGTAATCATAAGAGAGTTCTTTGGATCGACAGCCCCAAGAGAAGTGAGCAGAGCACTGCGCTAAGCCGGACAAGACTGGAGCACCTCAAGAGCCGACATGGCACAAAGACTCTGCGCCAGATCTTCCACAATAGAGTAGTTCTGGACAGCCCTGGCATTTGGATTAATCGTCGTACGCTTAGTAGATGCTTTGGGCATCCGAGGTATAGGCTCAATAGTAGGCCTCGTAATATGAAGCGGCTCAGTAGCATCGGGAGCACCCTTAGCTTTCGAAGACTCTTCTTCGCCATAATCACGGGATCTCGTAGCGACATCCATGTGAGCACTCATCATGTATATGTTTGATGGAATTTCCCCTTCCTGGGTGCCCCCAGAGGAAGCCCCAGTATTTTGATTCGCGCCAACAACTAGATGTTGCCCTTGGGGAAAAGGGTTTGTCAACACAGCCTGGGAATTGGAAGAACCCTGCTGAGCTAACAAGCGCTGTGCATCCTGAATTTTAGGGCAAAGGTGTGTAAGATGGTCTCCAGTACATAACTTGCATGGAAACTTCACTTTCTTTTTATCCTTTGGACCCTCACCAACATGCTTGTTGGTTTTATTCGCATTACCCTTCCCATTCTTGCCCTTTTTCTTATTATTCCGTCCCTTCTTCTTTCCTTCGGATTATTGATTTCCTTTGGGGTCAGAAGTTTGGACAGCATTTACTGACAAAGACTGGGAAGGCGATGACTCAGCAAGCACAGCCTGACCAGAAGGCGCAGATTGTATAGACAACTGCTGCAATTGAGTAAGCAGGTTAGCTGCACCACTATTGATCGACCCAATAAGTCCATCACCATGAGGACCAGGCTTAGTCTTGGATAAATCTAATTTGGAGCGAGGAGCATTGGGCAAATATTTATGAAGGACTCCAGACTGAGAATATATCAGTTCCAGCTGCTGGGCCCTAAAAATAGCCTGTTCCTCAGAAAATACCCCAGACAGGGATACATCTTTAGAAATATCTGACTGTAGAGATTTCAAAAACCATTCCAAAAGGAATTCTCCTGGAATATGAGCTTTAATAAGCCTCTTCCTTCTCCACCATTCCTGAATATGGTCAGAAATGTGGGTTGCGTCGTCCTGCTTAAAATTAGCAAGGAGTTCAGTCTCGGCGTCGTAACGGACAGGCAACTGGAAATGATTTAGAAATGTAATAGCCATATCTCCAAATGTAGCAAAACTGCCCCCAGTTAACTCAATATACCACTCGGCAGCGTTTCCAGTTAAGGTGCGTTGAAACAATCTCAACCTAATCGAATCATCGATCAGGGAGTTAGATGAACACCATAAATGGAAAGTGGTGATGTGATTAGCCAGATCCTCTCCATTCTTGCCTTCAAACTTTGGAATGTCTGAAGAAAGTTTGGTGGGAACCAGAGGCCACCCCAAACTGTATCGGATCAGATCATTTGTCAATTTCGACAGATCTAGCAAGTTTAACGTTGGCAGAAAAGGTAAACGAGGCAGAGCCTGAGGATTCCATCCTTGATGGGATGAATTCCCAACATTCTAAAAAGAATACCCTGGATTTGATAAGGCACCAGGCTGCCAAAAAGAACTCGTAGAAAAAGGAGAAGAACCTCCTCCCAACGCAGAGTTACCAAATACCGGACCAGTTCCCCCTCCTAAAGTATTGAATGAAGAGGAAAGCCCCTGATAGGGGTTCCAGGCATTAGAAAGAGGGGAAAAAGTCTGATAAGCACTCAACGAAGGGAAAGAAGCATTCCCTTGGTGACCAGCATAAAACTGATTCCCTGCCACGATGTAGTGAATACAGGGTTCCAACCTGTAAAAGTGGTCGAATTCTGACCTCCAGACCAAGGGTTGAAACTCTAAGTCTGAGAAGTAACCAGAAAGGACCCTAAAGAAGGATTCGAACTAGGAATATGCCCAGTTCTGAAGGGGAACCCTTGAAAAGAAGCTGATCCACTAGCCATGGAAGACATCGGTGTAGATGCAGCTGCAGCAGCGGAAAAGGAAAAAGAAGGAATCCCACTAGTGGGCATTTCAAAAAAAAGGGACCAGATTGAGAAGCATGTGCTTGGGTGAAACCAGAGCCAAACACAGCAGAACTAGAAGCAATTGAAGATATAGCAATAGTGCCTCCTCCTTCAATAGAAGCAGGAGTCTGAATGCCTGCAGCACTCACAGCTTAAGCCGCGTTCCCAGTCATGGCCATCGAAAGGTATGAATAATATGGAGGATCTTCTGGTATCTCTGACTCAGGTCTGATGTATTCGACAGCGAATGGATAATCAGGAGGAAGAGGAGATGGAAGTGACTCAGAGGGTTGAGACACTTCCTCTACTTGTACTTCTTCTTCTTGCGGAAATAAGACTCTCGAGGTGAGAAGAGCGCTCCTCTCGGAACCAACACCAGAACCAGCTACGAAATGTTCAATCCCTTGTGGAGGATCTCTCTCCACTGCATCAGACGCCACAGGGTGATACTAACCTGCTAAATTACTCCTACGCCTTCTTGAAGAAGGCTCTGGACTCTCGGGAGATAACCCCCGGATTCTCCTCGATCGACGAGGCGCTTGATCAGCCACTTTAACAAATTTTAATTAGACTCAATAAAGTATAAAGCTAGTCAAGCTAGGAGCAAAGAGCACTCACTACAAAAAAAAAATCCCTAAGATACAATCAAGCAAACAGCCTTCAGGTATTTCCGCTCCGGGTGATTAGGAAAGGACACCAAAATACAATAAAGAAAAATATAGGACCTCCCGAAAGTAGTATGGGATAATTACGGCCCAGGCCTACTAGCGAAGGTAACAGAAATAGTTACGCCGACCTCCTAACAACAGTATTTTCTAGCACAAGTACCCAAGCTTCACAAGGGCACCCCCCAGAAGTACTGCTGGAAGTGATATGACGTCTGCCTCAAGTACCATGGGTATTCCCCCCCACAGTCACCTATGTGGAACCTAGGAGTGGCAACTATGGGCACCAATCCATGTCAGAAGCCAGGCGGAACGGTCTTGAGGTTAGATCCAACAAATCAGAGAGGGGGTATCTCTCTTCTCGGCCTTCACTTCCCCTCATGCTTGACTCTCTGGAGGAGAGCTTTCCCGATCCACCTAACGGAGTTTGATTTCGCTCAATTAATCAACTTCTATGTTTTTGTTTGAGTGGCCTTGGAGAGTTAACTCTCCACTCACCTAGTCCAAGGCCCTAGAACCTAGCTAGTTGGTGTATGACACTTAATAAAAACTTGCTAGTTGCTTTTAAATTATAGTGCTTATTTTAATCGGCTGTTATATTAAGTCAAAGGGATACGGAAATGAAACTCGTGGTGTCTTGTGATGCAGAAAAGAAATTAATAAAAACCAAACTACATGCAAATGCAGTAATTTCCTTTCGATGAAAATAAATTTCTACAAAGGTTCTACGAGACTAAAAAAAATTTCTTTTCAGATAACAAACTTCACACTCACAAAAACTATGAAAAAGACTAAATGCTTAAGTGCACTTGATGCAAATCACTAAGAGCATGAAAATTCTAAGATGCAAATCCTACTAAAGCAGAGAGAAATTTCCCAAAGATCCTTCAGTTTTATCTCTTTTTTGGCTGTCCACAAAGCTAGTTCCCAAAATCAGAAACTCTTAGTATAAAGACACCAAAATCGCTTGAAAACAAGAGTAGGAAACCAATGACAATTCCTTCCCAAACTCAAGTCAAAAACCAAAGGCAAGAAATCTCAACAAAGCTTCAAAAGATGTAACGTAACGAAAAAAAAAATGCAAAACAAAAGCAAATGACAAAACAAAATGTTTTTTGAGCTTTTGAATTTTATAAAAAAGAAGAGCTTGAAGAGACCAAGAAAACTATCAAATCCCAAGCCAAACAACTCTGAATTTCAAGCAAAACTTCAAAAACGCTCCAAATATTATAGGGCTACTTAGTAGCAAGATTTATATGAGCAAAAGAAGACAAGAAACTCAGTAACTCAGCCTAGAAGAATAGTACAACCTTGCAGCAAACAAAAACTTCAAAGAACCAAGAAAGACTCTTCAAAAATTGCAACAAGACCTAGTCAACTGAACTCAAGAAAACCAACCAAACGAAGGGCAAAAATCGAAGTGCAAAGCAAGACACAAAGGTAGGAAAGAGTAAATGAGCAGAGGCTCTCTGTTCTGATGAAGCAGAACAGCCAAGAATCCCCAGGAAGAGATCTTGGTACTCGAACCAGAAATGCAAGCACTAGAAACAAGATTTGCCAGATAAGCTAGTTTTCAACCAAACAAGAGAGAGAAAAGACCAATGACCACTTTCAACACAATCCAGAGGATATAAAGACACTGCAGGAACAGGTCTCCACAGGCAGACAAGACTAAAAAGTCAGGAAATCAAAAATTTCAAAATTTACCCAGGCATACGCTACTTGACAGTTTTGAAACAAGCGTGCATACGCGACTGTGTCAAAGGAAACTCGCGTATACGCGACTCCCTTTAACAAAAAATGCGTGTATACGCGTCTGTGTATAGAAAAACCCGCATATGAAAAGGTAAATAATAAAAAATAAAAAATATCAAGCCTGGATAAAGAACCAGGTCTTCAGTCTGACTGAGAAAAAGTTTACTGGACTGGAAAAAATGATAAAAATTGTTGGAAACCTTTCAAACAGCTGAAACCACCCAACAGGGGAATCACAAAAATGCGATCCCCAGTGGTGTCGCCAGTTCTGTTTCGGGGAAAAACACCCTAGAGGTTTGTTGGGTCAAAACCTCCACAGATCAGGGCATGCTATTCAGAAGGACTCACACGCAACCACACTTAAATGCTAAAAACTAGATAACAACGATAGTAGAACTCACCCGTAGTCCTACGTTTGATGTAGATCCCTCGGGGTCCAAACCCCCAACAACCCTTCTTCCTCTTCAACCTGAAAAATAAGAAAGAACGTGCACGGAAACCTAGTTGTACAGCATATATTGCTCTTAAATGTTAGTGTAATCCATGTGAAACATTATGTAAACAATAATAAATTCTTAAATGATAATCTTTTCACACATACAAGTAAACATTAACACATAAGTTCAGGAACAAGATGGTTCTTCATTATTGCAAACAGCATGTACAGAAATAAAAAGTGGAGAGATCACCTGAATCCTTCCACGATCTTCGAACAGACCGTCGTCCAGATCCGTCCCGCCCTTGCCTCGCTAAGATACTTTCAAGACTTGTCCACTCGAGATGGCATATAAATGGATGAACATCTCCAGGAAACAAGGGTTTCCTGTATAAATCTGGGAAAGTGCAGGAGGCACAGGAAATTAGACTTGAATTAGGGTTTCCAACAGAGTATAATATCTATAAAATTTCTCTCTCCCTTAGGCCATGCACATGAAGGGCTTTTATACTCCCTCAAAGTAGTTTCAATCAGTTGGAAACAGTTGGCCACGTGGTGGGGTGGTTGAACTACTGGAGTAACCATCAACCCAGCCCGAAAATAGGGAATTTTTATATATTTTTTAATGATTTTAATTGCATATGCGGAAAGTTACATGTGGACTCGCGTATATACACGGAAAAGTCTGGGCATAACCGCGTATGAGATTTTTAACACTGTTTTTTAATGAATTTTGTTCAAGTCTTTGGGAATGGGTGCCCAAGGCCATAGAGACAATCATGAATCACATGAGGGTGAAAAATGATGCTATAACAGTGACCAGGTGCTCCTCCAACTCCACCCTTATAATAATACCTCTCTCAAAGAAAAGGGTTGCCAAAAAATAGCCCCAAAATTCTATGGGCCTTATCAGTTACTTCAGCATATAGGAGCAGTCACTTACAAACTAGCCCTACTAACTACTTCAAAAATCCACCCTGTCTTCCATGTATTCTACCTCAAGAAAGTTGTGGGGAATAATTGCAGGATTCAAACAAGTCTGCCAGAATTTGATGAGGAAGGTTCACTGTGGCTCTGACCTGAATAGGTCCTCAATACTCGTGAAATAAATCTATGTGGCCACATGATCAAGGAAGTCCTCATTAAGTGTAAATACACATCTATAGAATATGCGACATGGGAACCAACCAATATTATTCAGTAGTTTCCTCAACTTCAACCTTGAGGACAAGGTTGCCTTTGATGGGGTAGGGCATGTTAGGATCCAACCCTAACTCCTGTATTCATGTAACAAGCCTCGTTGGGGTCACATTTAGTTATTTGAGTCAATAAATATCATAAGTGGTTATCCGCATTAATAATAATTGTAAGTGGTTGACCCACATTATAGAAAAGGGACCACAATTGGTTATAAATGGGACATAGTTAATAAATAAAGTGGTTAACCCGTCTTATGCAAGGGACCACTAGTATTTAGGGTTTTGGATGTCATAAAGCTATAAATAGTCTTAGATAGCAAGGGAATAAGTATAAAGTATTATTGTAATTGAGCTTTACTCCGTTGGAGGTATGTCGCTCGAAGAGGCAAGTGAACATTGTATTATGTTTCTGAATATTAAATATTTTTGCAGCTTGTCTCATTTCATGTCATATTTCTATGTTTTGGGCCATATTGTCTTGTATTTCTAGCATTATGGTTTTCTTGCGGGTTGAGTGCATAACAAAGAGAATTGGTTAAATAAGAACATCTTCAAGACTACGGACAAATAAAAAGTACCTATTTTCGAGTGATTATTAAAAGTGGTAGCATATGGAGTATGATTTCTATCAGGATGGTTAAATGGTTAGCTAGTGTATTAAAATTTCACACACATATACATGTTTTTTTCATTCTCTAATGGATATTAATTCATGGTGATAAAGTAGTATGGGGTTGATATTTACCTAGGAGAGTACCAAAATTAAGCTTTTAGAGATATTATACCCATGGAAACTTTCCATTTTTGGTAGAGAAGGCTATGTCAATATGGAAAAGGAATAATTTACAATGGAAGAAAGAACACTTGTATATTCTCAAAGGGAAAGAAAAATTATAGTTATTTCCCATCAAGGAAGATGTGAAGGAGGTGATATTGATATTTTTAAAAGAAAAAAAGGTGACTAATGAATAATATGGAGGAATATTATGCCTTGTTTATAAACAAAGTGGATAAATATGGAGATTTAGAGGTGTCCATTGAAGTAAAAAAATCATTGGAAGAGTATATAGAAATATTGTAAGAGAAATTATGAGATGTATCACCACATAATAGAAAAATATTACACTAGATAAGCTTAATTCCATGACTCAGTTTATTTAGCCAAGCATTACACAAAATGAGGCTAATGGAGAGAGCATAATTGAACAGATTAGTGAGTGAATGTTGAAAAGGTTGATAAGGGAGAGTATGAGCACATGTGTGGTTCTAATTTTGATCATGTTGAAAATTATGAAATGTGGAGGATGTGTACATATCTAAAGTGATAAAAAGGATCATAATATAGTACACATTTTGATTGTTGAAAATATATTACTTGATGGATAGTTTTAGACATACCTAATCATTTATATTTAGGAGTGATGATATCATTGCAGTCATATTAAATAGGAAGACAAAAGGAAGGATACATTCAATACCAAGTATAGACTACATGATTGGTTGGCTATGAAATTTGGACCAAACAATTGACCCAATACCTTTACAAGGATGAAGGAAAAATTTTTGTAGCCCCCATTATCAATTTTGTAGTTGCTTACCTTTAAATGGTATATCAATATTTGGCAAGTGTAACACTTTAGTAATTCATACAAAAGTCTCACAAATTACCCCATAATATACCTTATAAGCCTTAAAATTATGGAGGAAAGGGTAATTTAACACGGAAAACATAATTAAACTCCCAATTTCACCATTTTGGAAGACTATGTGTGCATGCCATGCATGTGCAAGTGCAGTTATGCATGAAATACTTTGAAACCATGAAATTCCTTGAATTCAAAAGTTCATGCAATGACATGGTTAGTTCAAAAGATGATTTGGTCAATGGACATCCATACCATTTAAACCATTTCATTTAATTGAGGGGTAAATGGAAATTCATAGTGTAAATACAGTCGCATGGGTGAATATTTGACATTCAAGGTCTATTTTGGAGACAAAAAAAGATTTAGAAAATCTATAAATTAAGGATTCCTTCCTTCATTTCAACAATTTCAATCAAAGTAATGTTATGTTGCAAGTGTTTTGTTAAGGATATGAATTTTTCTTTCTTCAATCCTTTTGGTGTATGCTACCCAAATTTTCCCTCATTTGATCATTTTACAATGGGAGATGCTATGACAATTGCTCTAAAATCAAGATACTCTTAAAGATGATAGAACACCATAAAGAGAGTGCATTGGAGGCCAATTCGGTTAATTCTCAAGGTGAAATATTCATTGTTATTTCTATATTTCCAATTGGTTATTATATAATGATTTTTTTTCTCTTTCCCTATCGATAAAGTTGTTCAAATAGTTTACATATTTTTTCATTTAATTACATGGATTATTATTTGGAATTTTTACATTGAGGAAATAGTAGCATTGGTTTTTTGTTGTTAATAGGGTTTATGTTAGTCAGTTAGGAGAATTGATTGTTATCCTCCACATGCAGGTTCAATTATTGAAAGGGACAGGTTGAGCTCATATTGAGTATATTGGTGTAATGGCTTCATGCCTTGGTGTTGAATGGCCTTGAGCATTGAATAATATCATGCCTTTTCTTATGGGTCAAAGGCTATTGTGTTTGGTTACATTGAAAAAAAAAGGTAGTAATGGTTTTTTGTTATCATTATGTAAAGGTTCATTATGAGGACTCTCCACTTGATTTCTCCTCTTCTTGTTCCACTCCAAGGCCAATTACGTAATGGGATTCTCCCATGGTTTTCCTCTCCTTTCTACTTATGTATTCCACTTAATTTCGATGCTTTATGATAGCTTAGATTGAATTATATTACTTGCACTTTATTTTATTTTCTTCCTTAGTGGATCCAACCCCATGTTGAGTGTTGTTTTATTACATTGTACACCAATTCACACACAAAATAATGGTGACCATACTAAGTACCAAAGCTTGAATCTCATCCTTGTTCTCATTTAGGATTAGTTATATGTAGCTTAATGCAGTCATTATTACATTATAGGTGATTGGTTTACCCCAACACACAACCATGAGGCTTTTAATTTTTCCTTTTTTGCATATTTTTCATGCATGGAAAATTATGCTACTATTTTATAGTTTTGATATATTTGTGTGCTAAAGACACTCTTCTTCCATGAAAATGAGCACCCTAAAAGTGTTCCTTCAATTTAGGTACATAAGTACACTTATTTCATAGAACTTATGGCCTCAAAATATCAAAATTTTATTGTATTTTCTTGTTGTGAGACTGATAAGGTGCATGAACATTTTATCTCAAAGTATTATCTTCTTTATTTTTTTATTATTTAGTTAAATTGGAAAACTTCAAAATGATTTGGAATTGATAAGAGAAGAAATCACCTATTTACAAACACTTGTCATTTCATTTACTTCCTTTTCACATGTTTTTCAAATTCATCAATTTCACACTTCGCCCTTTGCACACAAAAATACCACATAAGCAAGTAAACTTTAAAATTCACCACTTAGTCTAATTTGTAATCAGTAATGTTGGGTTACTTCCTTCTCACATGTTTTTCAAATTCATCAATTTCACACTTCGCCCTTTGCACACAAAATACCACATAAGCAAGTAACCTTTAAAATTCACCACTTAGTCTAATTTGTAATCAAGTAATGTTGGGTGAATATTGACCATAGAGTAAATAAGCTAACCTTGATACAATAATTAATGAGTTTATTCTTGGTGGATCAAGATCCCATGATTTTTGTAACCTATGATATTTGATGCGATGAAAGCTATTTAAAATATTTAAGAACTCCAATGTAAAATGTGGTATGGTCACTTGGTTGACTTTGATAAGATCAATAAATATATATATCTTGAATGTTGATTTTCTCAATTGAAGGTTTCCAAGGTAAATATGGGCTTTATGTACTTTTTGTTATTTTATGTGCATGCATTTTGTGTTGTATTTAATATTTTCTCTTCAAGAATTAACATGTATTATTAGAGCATGAGTTTACTTGGATCATCTCATGATAGTGATATGATATTGAGATCATGGAAGAGATATAATGAAGATTTGTTCGTGAGTATACAAACCATGGTAAATTAGCACATGGAAATTTATTATGAGGATTAATGTTTAGCACTAGCTTAAGCACATTGCGCAAGAAAAATTTAGTTAAAGAGTGTTTGAATTGGCTCACCATATTTTGAGCAAGAGGGATGTGGGTAATGAAGTAGCTAGATAATTCTTGAATCATTTTCACAAGCATATAATATAATATATTTACGGAATTGTATTTAATTACACGTAAATGAGCATATGGTTGTAAGACCTATTTAGGCATGCATACCCTTGATTTTATGGTTCACTAATAAAGTCTAGATGTAGATCTAGGTGATGTGGGGGCATGTTATATTCATAAAACTTGGTAAATAAAATTTGAAGTGGGGTAGGTGAATATCCCAAGTTAATCTTAAAGGTAGGAATGTTGGATTAATATTGACTCGGTCATAGAGCATATAATATGGCATTGATATGGTCATTAATGGGTTTCTAATTAGTGGTTTATGAGCCCATGGTTTTGGAAAATCATGGTATTTGATGTGATGAAGCCTATTTAAATGATTTAAGAACTCCATTGTAAAATGCCTCAAGAAGTATAGTGTTTGGAAAAATTGCATAAGTTCAATAAAGATATATAACTTAAGTGTTAGTTTTCCTAGTTAATGGTTTATGAGGTATATATTAGCTTCATGTGCTTCTTGGTATTTCTATGTGCATGCATTTTTCTTGTTAATACTTTTCTCTCCAACAATAAACAAGTAGTCCTTCAAAGAGTTGCTCTAATATGACCCCTAAACCAACTTCAATTCACAAGGTGTAGAAAAGCATGGCTAATATATTTCATTATACAAAATCCACAATTACATTGGAGTAGTATTTGAAGTTAGACAACTAAATAACAATCTATATTTATAAATTTTCGAACTAGAATTTTACTAAGTGAGGAGATGATACCTTGAATAATGAAGGTGTGGATGAGATATCCATATGAAATACAAACATAACAATGAGATTATATTTAAAATACGTGGGTATCCCCTCATTCTACTTTTCACATAATTGATACATCACTAAACCCCATAGTTCAAGACTAGTGAAAAGGTTACTTATTGACCTATAATAGGAATCACCTATGTGAATTTGTTGAGGACTACAAGCTATATCTAATATAGATAATGTGAAACCCCATTATATTCCACCACCTTGGTCATTCAAAACTATAATCAGTCATGTTCATAACTTCACTTTCTCTTACACCACCAAGGGATTTTTCCTTTCTCCATGAAGGAACATTTGGAAGGATATGTTTTATATTTTTGTTTGCTTTAAACTTGATAGCATCATAGGAGTGATATTGTCATTTTATTTTTATTATCATGAAACTTGTCACCAAAACCACCCTTTTTTACCATTAAAAACCAACTCGTAATGTACATTTCTCACATCTTAAAATTTCACTTCATGATTAATTTGCCCGGTGAAAACATAATTACATAAAAAAATTCTTGGAAACACTTAGTTTATTATAGTTAGAACCAAAAACTTGGGTACCTTTGACACTATTACAAAACCTTACCAATTTAGGAATTATCTCAGTTTCCATGGTTTTCCTCCTTTGCTTATAGATATCCAAGCTCTGTGTGCCCCATCAACTAGACACAATGCATCCCCATTACATTTCTATGTTAAGACCATATCCACCTATCATGTCATGAATATTTTTTAAATTATTTCTATCTTGAACCTACCACATTTATCATGTCTCACTATGACCCTATCATATATGAGGAGACCTGGCCAACCATGCCTACTAACTTACCATAAAATATTCCTAAAAATAGAGGTTGGGCTAGAGGGGACCCCATGTGGTACATGATGATTTTTCATATATCGTGCTTCCCTAATAGAATATAGAGGATTTTATCAAACTTACACTATTTCAATATACCATCTTCCTCTGAATGGTATGTTTCACTTTTTGTTGGTGCACACACAACCTTTAAGTCTGCAACCAAGGTATTTTTAACTCTCTTTTAGTTAATGGTTTAGTGCTACGCTAGATTCAAGATCCTTACTATGTGTCACAAGACTCCTCTATTCACATAATAAACCATATCCATGAATGGTGATATGGAAGGAGACGTTACGAAATTGAATTAAAACACAAGTTCCTCATGCATTGGTTCTTAAATTCCCTCCTTCCTATAATTATTAAGGACATAGATGCTACCCTTTCCTAAAATGAAGAAGAGGAAATAATAAAATCCCAACAATTCGACATTATTTATTCTCAATGATGATATTTATATACCATCATTTTGAATAACCCACAACATATTTAAATAAAACTACCTTTATTATTAGTGGAATCACATGTCATTGATGGAATTATAAGGTAAATAGCTAATTCTATGACTAAGATTTATAATATGTCCATGTGGGCCTAGAGCCAATATTTATGACACTTATTATTTCAAGGGGGTAGTACAACTTATGGGAGACCCAACACATCCTATAGTGGCCCTAATCATTCTTATGTTGGGTCTCATGCTTCCTACATTCGTCCTAACTATTCATATGTGATTCCATACACTTCTTATGGAGGTCAAATAACTCCCAAATCTTCAACCCCATTCACTCAAGGTACCCCTCACAACCCCACGTTATCCAAGTTCATTCTTCACTCGTAATCACTTGCCACCTTCCACCGTCTATCTTCAACTATCCAAGTTCATGTTATATGACATATGGAATGAGTTTCACATGAATTCAATGCAAAAAGTGGCTCATAATAATAGGTTATGAACAAAAAATAGGATGATAAGTTTAACAAACGATCAGTGAAGCACTATGCAAACATGATCTATGTGAATAAGGGAATAACAATGATAAGCCTCCCAAATTTAGATTTGGATATACCTACCATTAGTATTTTTAATAAATACATGAACTTTTCCATGGCTCTTGGTAAAATTCTTATAAATATAACATTAGTAGTGTTGAATCTATAGCTTATAAATTACATGAAAATCTAACTAATGAGGCTAGTCATGAAACCACTTCCACTGTTTATAACATTGTTTCCCCAAAACCAAACATATCCAATGAAGAATTAAAGATCATAAATAATTTGAATTTCAACCTAAATATTATTACCCTCAAGGTTGATAAAGTAAATGCCACAATAGTTCTCAAAATATTGACTATAAATTGGAAGTTATGTACCACCTCAACTTGAAGAGCTATAAGAAATAAATTATAGCCCTCTAAATTTTTTCACTAGGAAAATAGGTAGTATTATTATTAAATATCATTCCTTTGATCAAGATAGAAAAAATGTATCCCTAAAAATCTATGAACCATGAGGTTCAACGGTTTCCCTAAAATCCAATAAAAGGGGATTTCTCTTAGATTAATAGTTAGCACTACCAATTCCCCCAGTTATGCCCTAGGTAAATTGCATGCCAAAAAGATCCACCATCTTGTTGGTCATACCGTATTATGTTAATGATTTTCCAACCACTTCCTTAACAATATTAAAAATTATAACTTAGAAAAAAATGATCTCATTAGCTTTGATGTTGTGTCTCTATTTATCAAGATCCTTGTAAATGATGCCATAAATATCCTCTCAAATCACATTTTACCAATGCTGCAAATATCATTAGTATTTTCTTGGAATCCACCTTCTTTTCCTTCAATAATGCAATCTATGAATAAATTAAAGTCATTGTAATGGGTTATCTTTTAGTTATCTTTTATCCCATATAATTTCCAACCTATTCATGGAATAATATGAATGTGTTTCCCTTAATTCCGACCGATATAAACCAATTTTTTGGATTAGGTTCATAATAAATACCTTTGTTGAATGACCCCATGGAGAAGAGGAGATTGGAAAATTTTGACATCATCTTACCTCCTAGCCAAATCATATTAATCTTTCCATGGAGGTGGAGATTAAGAATTACATTCCTTTTACTGATGTTATCATAACTAACAACCCTAACAATGAAATTTCCCACTAATATTATAGGGAAAATAACTACACCACTCACTACCTCAATGCAAATTCCCATTAACACCTTACCTAAAGAATGGGGTCATTAAGACCCTCATCACTGAATCCATTAGTATTTATAATAAAGAACAACCTAGAAATGTAAAATCCCACCTCTTCAATACTTCCAAAATAAATGGTTATAACCATAAAAAAATCCAAAAAGTATTTCATAGAACCTTCTTCTCTCAACCCCTTGATAACTCTCCTAACCTTTATTCTATTGAAATGTGTCCCTTTGTAAGGTAAAAATGTTTAGATAATGTAAAAATAAACTTTACTCTTATGTAAAAGAGGTATTTCCCACATTCACCATGGAGTAAAAAACATGTGTAATCATTTATTATATAAGGAGGTGAAAGCACATTATGCTATATGTATTATTGAGATGTAATTCCTCAATATCTCTTGGTAGATAATAGAGGCTAAGGAGTCCCATGAGACACATAGAATAATTATGGTAGCATTATCATTGTAAATTGGTAAAGCATTTCTATAGGTGCTTTCTTTGTAAGATTCAAGATTTCTGAAGATAATAAAAGATGTTATTACCTCCTCATATATGTTTCCCTGATTAATGATTTGCCACATAACTATAGTGTGTTCTTTATTTTGTCTCTTATCTCTTTTTTTATATTGATTAAATATTGTTATTATATGCATATGAGGTTATATTAGTAAGGTTTTCTATGTTTTGTATTATTGTATGATTATTCATATTATATAGGCATAGATAATAGTTGAACATAACTCGGTTGTGGTGTGGAAAAACTTTAGCTTCTTTGTATAATAAGATTAATGGTGTTACTACCTATTCTCCAGAAAATAAGGTTGTTTTTACGCTTCATCAAGAATTAATTACCATGTATTATATTATTTCTTACTTGAAAACAGAGCATGAAGGATTGAAAAATTAGTATCGAGATTAAAAGGAAGGTCATGACTCCTTGTTGATGTAGTTCACTGTGAAAGGATGATATTATTCAAAACGTACAAGACTTAAAACACAACCTTGAGATGGAATTCAGTCATCTACAAAATATTGAGAAGAATACTAATGATGTTGAGTATCCAGAATCATCTATTGTTGATCAAAATTTGGATCAGGGCCTAAAATTAGCTAAAATTTCAAAGTGCTCGAAATTTCTTCAAACCTGAATGACCGGATAGAGTTCGTCACCAAGATTCCGGTACAACTCGTTTCATAAAAATCTGAGCTTGTATGACTGATTTGTCATCTGTTGTTCGTTTTCCAAAAGAGGCAAAAAAGGAGCAGAATAGGTACAGTGTTGATGTGGTAGGTACAGTTAGCATTGCAGGAATATTCTCCAGATTACAGCCAGTGACACTTTGACAAGTGTTGTCTTTAGATTCGCCAAATGGGTTAAGTGAAGAAATAAATTACCCAATAACCTCCAATATTATTCCTAAGTATGAATTTGAAATTTTTTTAGGTTGGAGTACAACCCAACCAGAGGGCACCACATGTCCTCTCTGGTGGGCCCTCTCCATCCCTTGGTTCGAATTATGTCATGGAAGGTCGAATGTCAAATTACATTAAGGTTTGACATAGCTATATGGAGCTCGAATTGTTTGTTTGGGTTATATGGTGAATTATTTGATATATATATATATATATATATATAATAATGTTTTTAAACCCACCATGGTGGAGTTCAACCAAATTTGGAGGAGATATCATCTAACAGCTAGCAGAGGTTAAATTGGGGATATCGATGAAGTTGACTAGCAGAGGTTATATTATGACGCAGTGAAAATTTTTATGGCGGAGCAGGGGCTCAAACCCTTGAGCTCCCGCCTGCAAACCGCGCACCATACCGTCTCTGCTTCGGGGTGTTTCTTACCCCATTAGTCTTCCGCAACTATTTAACTTTCAACCGCCAATAGTTTGGGGGTTGGAGGGGGCCAGCCCCCTCCCCATGTGGCCAAGGCCCAAAGACCGAGGGCTAAGTTAAACAACTGGCGAGTTTTACTAATCACGTTTAACTAAATTAAAATGTGGATTAGTTACGATAAATCGTCATTAAAACTAGAACCAATGCTTAACATTAAACCTTATCTTATCTACTCGTAAGCACGATTAGTGCTAGTTAATCCCAATGATTAAGTTAGTGGAAATTTTGGAGGCAGTGCCAAACTTGGCGGGATTTCTAAATTTAGAAAATTAGCTAGCAGTCTCTCCAATTTTGGAGGAGAAATTGGGGCAAAGTTGGTTTTGGTCATAACTCACTCAATTTTTGACCAAATTGAGCTTAGTAAAAGTCATTTTTGGCTAATTGGCATGCTAGGAACTCAATGGAGAAGGTTGGAGAGGAAAAAAAGGTCATCTACAGGTGTTTTTGTGCATTTGAATATTTTTTAAGGCCGGGGCCACTAGGTGTTGGGGTCATTGCCATAGCATACAAAGTCCAAATTCCACAAAAAAATAGTAATTTTTGGGATATTATGATGTTTTAAACTCATTGGAATAGGTTCCAAGAGGTTTTTAAGCTTGTAACAACAATTTGAGCACACTTGAAGCTAATACAAAGGTCACACTATGAAGCTGGACCAAGGAGATGTAGCCCAGGAGGGGTGAACTCCTTTATCGAAATTCTCCGTATTAAGATATGTTATATGTGTTTGTTTCATTTACTATTGCTTCTATTCTGTCATTTAAAATTATGCTTTTTAAGCTTATGACAAACTCATAATTTCACTAAGTACACTGTTTGCCAATCACATGCTCATAAAAAAACTCATGAAGGATAAGTAAAACAAAGCAAAGAAAAGTTTATATCCGATATGAAACTAGCACAACATTAACTAGAATTCATTTTCAGATCAAGTTGGTATCGGAGCACAAGGTTTCTTACTTGTTTTACTTGAAAGGTTTTAACAGTGCAAATTTATTGTTGCTTACAAGGTTAAGATTTCTAAAGGAGAAGGGAAGCTACTGATAGCTAGTCCAGAAGTTAGGACAAGAAGGAAGAAGGATGAGAAAGCATCATCCTTACCCAAAGGACCACTTAAGTCAACACTTGAAGCACAAGAGTAATTATTTGCATAAGAGGCTTAAGTGTAAGAAGAGATACAAGCTGCATAGCTTGAGCTTGAATCTATAGCCAAAATGTCAGAGCATGAAGCTTTGTAAATTGTTGTGAAGCTCTTTAATTCATTACATTGTGATGGAAACTTCATTAAGTGGTGATTCTAAACCATCCTCCTTTGTAAGACTCTTTGATAAAGAGATGAAGCAGGACATATACATCATGAAATATATGGTGCAACATCTGTATGAAGATATGTGGGAGAACACTAAAATTCAAGAGAAATTGGTTGTTATGAAGAAAGAGAAGCAAGAACTTCTTCAAAAGCTGCATGAGATGGAGACTCGACTCCATGATGCCAAAGAAGCCTTAGCCAAGCATGTGCTTGAAGAAGAGGTAAATAATTCAAGTTTGTCTTCAATTACTCTCAAGATAAATGTGTAGGTTCTTTTGAAAAACACACTAGAGGATTAGGGTCCAAATTTATGATTAAAATGGGCTATGAAGGTAAAGGGTTAGGAAAACATGCGCAAGGCATAGTTGAGCCAATTATGGTTTAGGAAAGGCCTAAGTATTTGGGTCTTGGCTATGGATAATTTTATGGAGAAAGTTATAAAGCCATGAAGGCACTTGAAATAGTTCCAAGAAGGACTTTTGTTGCAGGTTCAAAACCTCAAACATGTAAATTTTGCAATCAAGATGAATGCAATTGTTTGAAGCCCATGTTGCAACAAGATGCTTTTAGACATGCAACTTATGGCGAGCAAGAGAGTTGTGACATCTCTAAGGACATGAACATTTTTGTTGGTCTTCAAAGAGAGCTAGAACCTCTTCAAGTTCATCTTCTCAAGAAGATGATAAAGATGGACATTCAAATCAACATACAAGGTATAATTCTTCCTATAATCATGTTTTTTATGATTATGTTAAGCATGACAAATTTGCATGCATGAATGGGAGAAAAATTTGTTGTTCATATTGTGGTTTGTATAACCATCAAGTTTCAAGATGTTGGAAGAGAATGATAGCATACAGGAAACAGTTAAAGCAAAGGTGACTTGAACATAAGATGAAAAATATTTTCACTTATTGTCAGAAGAAGGGACATCTCATTGCCCAATGTTGGACACTGCATCCAACAACTCATCCAAAGCATTTGAAGCAAGTGAATAAAAATACTGGCGAGAATGGAATAGGAGATTCCATCATCGATGTGAGTTAAGATGATTCACAAGAAGAGGATTTTCAG
The DNA here is from genome assembly GCA_034641835.2 of Pinus albicaulis. Lineage (NCBI taxonomy): Eukaryota > Viridiplantae > Streptophyta > Pinopsida > Pinales > Pinaceae > Pinus > Pinus albicaulis. The sequence continues at coordinate 1,565,836,463 of CM076575.1, read as the reverse complement.
CAGGAAAAATCACCATTGAAGTGGTTTGGTAATAAATGGCTTGATTTCTTGACCAAGTAAGGCATGCATTTACTTTGTACATAGATGCAAATTTCAGCCTTATGTATGCATAAATTTCTGTTGAATTATGACAAGTTGTAGCAGATTATTACAACTTGTATGATGCAAGATTGCATGTGAATGTTGTTCGGTTGAAGGCATTCTTATTTGTTGCAAAATTTTGCCAAGGTGGTGTAAAATATGGGTATGTCACTCATTTATGTTGCAGAAAATTATAATTCAGTTCAGCTCTTATGATCACTCATATGTTTTTGGTTTATGTACTTGCTTGTACTTGAAAGAGAGAATTGAAGAATGTACATATGCATGAGATTTTGTATATGTAAATAGAGAACTTGTGATAGGTTCATTGTAAATAGATACATGCATGAGTGTTGTAAATGTGTACCTTGGAATGTCGATTTGTGTAGATTGTGTTGTATATATGTTTATCGACTTGTGTCGATTGTGTCGCACACATTTCATATCGATTTATGTCGATTGTGTTGTATAAATTTTTATCGACTGGTTTCGATTGTGTCGCACACATTTCATATCGATTTATGTCGATTTTGTTTCACATTTCATGTCAACTTGTGTTGTTGATGTCACATGCTTTTTTTCGACTATGTTTGTCGATTATGTTGATCGACTTATGTTTTAGTCGATGGTGTTTGTCAATTGTGGGTCGATATTGGATACACTAATGTGCAAGAATATCGCCATGTACTTGATGTTACAGGAGGTGACAGTCATTTCTTTGAAGGAGAAAAAACGAGGTGTTCGTCATTTCAATTATTTCATAGTGTTTTATTTTCAAGATTGATTATGTGTTCTTGTAACAAGATGTCACGGGAAGTTTGATGTTTATTCAGTGAGAAGTGGACGAGATGAAAAGTGTTTTGCATCCATTGCAGAACAAGCTGGTTTCTTGTGTTGACACCAAGAGTTCACTCATATTGCAAGTTTAATTTGGATAAGAGGATTTCCAAGAAGAAACTTGTGTGCCTTTGTTGCAAGAGGGACTTCATTCTCAATGGGAAGGCTACCAGTTTTCCAAGCACATAGAGATTGATTTGGTACAGCAGGGTATGTATCAGTGAACAGTAGTCAAAAATGTTGAAGTGGGTCAGCTACAACGAGAGAAAAGTGGTTGAGAGACATAGCCAGTTGCGATGCAAGGCATGTCAAGATAATTGTCAAGTGAGACTTTTCAACTAAAATCAGTTGATATAACTTGAAAGAAGAAGAGTGTTGAAGCTCAAGAATATAATTATTAGCTTTTGTGGGTACAAAATCCCGTCAGTGGGAAGGTGTGATCAGAATTTGGATCAGGGCCTAAAATTAGCTAAAATTTCAAAGTGATAGAAATTGCTTCAAACCTGAACGACCAGATAGAGTTCGTCACCGGGATTCTGGCAAAACTAGTTTCATTAAAATGTGAGTTTGTATGACTAAGTTATCGCATGTTGTTCATTTTCCAAAACAGGCAAGAAAGGAGCAGAACAGGGATAGTACTGATGTGGTAGGTACAGTCGGCATTGCAGAAATATTCTCTAGATTGCAGCCAGTGACATTGTGACAAGTGTCGTCTTCATATTTTCCAGATGGGTTAAGTGAAGAAAGAAATTACCCAATAACCTCCAATATTCTTCCTAAGTATGAATTTTAAATTTTTGTAGGTTGGAGTACAACCCAACCAGAGGGCGCCACGTGTCCTCTCTGGTGGGCCCTCTCCAACCCTTGGTTCGAATTTTGTCATGGAAGGTCGAATTTCAAATTACATTAAGGTTGGACATAGCTATATGGAGGTTGAATTGTTTGTTTGGGTATATATATATATATATATATATATATATAATAATGTTTTTAAACCCACCATGGCGAAGTTCAACCAAATTTGGAGAAGCTACCATCTAACGACTAGCGAAGGTTAAATTGGAAGTATCGAAAAAGTTGAATGGCGGAGGTTCTATTATGGCACAGTGAAAATTTTTATGGCAGAGTGGGGGCTCGAACCCCTTACCTCCCGCCTGCAAACCGCACACCATACTATCTCTACTCTGGGGTGTTTCTTACCACATTAGTCTTCCGCATCTATTTAAATTTCAATCGTCGATAGTTTGGGGGTTGGAGGGGGCCAGCCCCCTCCCCTTGTTGCCAAGGCCTAAAGACCGAGGGCTAAGATAAACAACTGGCGGGTTTTAATAATCATGTTTTATTAAATTAAAACATGGATTAGTTACAATAAACCGTCATTAACACTAAAACAAGTGCTTAACATTAAACCTTATCTTATCCGCTCGTAAGCACGTTTAGTGCTAATTAATCCCGATGATTAAGTTAGCGGAAATTTTGGAGGCAACACCAAACTTGGAGGGATTTCTAAATTTAGAAAATTAACTAGCAGTTTCTCCAGTTTTGGAGGAGAAATTGAGGCAAAGTTAGTTTTGGTCACAACTCACTCAATTTTCGACCAAATTGAGCTCAGTAAAAGTAATTTTTGGCTAATTTACATGCTAGGAACTCAATGGAGTAGGTTGCAAAGGCAAAAAAGGTCATCTACAGGTGTTTTTGTGCATTTGAATATTTTTTAAGGCCATGGCCACTAGGTGTTTGGGTCATTTCTAGAGCATCCAGAGTCCAAATTCAGCCAAAAAAATTGTTATTTTTGGGAGATTATGATGTTTTAAACTCATTGGAACAAGTTCCAAGAGTTTTTGGAGCTTGTAACAGCAATTTGACCACACTTGAAGCTAATACAAAGGTCACACTATGAAGCTGGACCAAGGAGATGTAGCCCAAGAGGGGTGAACTCCTTTATCATAATTCTTTGTGTTAAGCTATGTTATATGTGTTTGCTATGTTTACTATTGCTTTTGTTCTTTAATTTAAAATTATGCTTTTTAAGCTTATGACAAACTCATAATTTCACTAAGTACATTGTTTGCCAATCACATGCTCATAAACAAACTCATGAAGGATAAGTAAAACAAAGGAAAGAAAATTTTATATCTGATATGAAACTAGTACATCATTAACTAGCATTCATTTTTATATCAATTGTTGATAATGCTTGTATTTTAGTTTATTATAATACCATTGATGTTGATGTTTCGATTTCATCACATGGTTTATTAGTTAATACTCATGTTGTTTCTCCCATCTTTGAAAAGAAAAATACAAGTATTGGGTCTCAATTTGAATTGGATTGGATCATTATATTATTTTTCATCTATCTCAATGCATTTGGAGTAGAAAAAGTAGAGGAATCACCTCACAGGACCATTTTTACTGGCGGGACCCAGTTTGGGGAAACGGGGTCTGAAACCTTCTAGGAGCATTCAGAGGCATCAAATGACATTTTTTAGGGGTAAAATTTTTCCACTTTATTGCTGCACAATTTTAAGTTATTCTACACACAAATATCTTTGCAGTGGCATAAGAAGTGTGTCAATTGGAGTATGTATGCAAAAGGTATTCCACTCAGAAGTTGACCACCTTGTTTTCACACCTATATTTCGGGAGAATGTCGTGCCAACCCCAATTATTCATGGAAAAGGGGCTAGACACATGTTTTTGATGTCAAATAATCTATAAGAGTCTATATTATAACTCTAGTTAAGAGTTGAGGTAGTCAAAATTAACCACTAGTATGCTATCAGACTGTGTTATAACCATGCCACTAGGAGGAAGAGGCATTCCATTATTTCGAGAGAATTTTGTTCCACGACTAAGAAAACATAGCCAGCAGAGATAGGAGGTAGAGAACACACATAGGATTTTTTCACTATAGCATCCCACAAGCCATAGGTGTTACTTCTTTACCTGCAACCATATTTTCTAGACAGAGAAAGAGAGCGAAGCAGCCTCACCTTCCAGTTGGGTTTTCTCCTGAAAGAGTTTCCTATAGCATAGTTTGTGTCTTATGTGTGTGTGAGAGATTAGTTTTTCGTTCTCTAATTTTCTGCATAATTTCCATTCGCATGCATGCACTAATTACAGTGAAATCTACAAATCTGGAAATTAAATAAAATTGTAATAGTGTAGAACTTCAATTTTTAATATAATAGTGTCATATCTATTGTGAGAATATGTCCAGCTGAATATCCATGAAATTTTATGGATCATTTTGTATCATAGTAGGTTTCTTTGGGTATTTTTTGGTGGTTGCAGGGATCTAGATCGGTGGGGCTAAAAATCGTAAAATCCTAATCATGGGCGACGAATCTGTAAATGAACCTCGTGATCTTGTAGAGGTGAGGTTTACGTGATTGGAACAACGTCGCAAATATCAATCGTAATGCAAAACTCCTCATGGCAGCCTTGAATATAAATTTAGGGATACTTGCAGAAGATGGGGGCTTGAATGCATATGTTATGAAACTAGCTCCAAAAATAGAAGAAAAGAGAGATCAACACCTTAGAAATAAGCCACTTCGAGGGGGAAACCTCCTTTACATTACATAAATGAACAATTCTTGGATGATACAAATGAAAAAACCTCAATCTATATATAGGATTCCATGCGGTCACAATATAATTTTAGTTGACCTAACAATAATAATGTAAGGTCACAATAATAACAATATTGGGGTTACAGGGGCACAACAATAACAATAAGGGGGCTAAACTAACAACAATAAGGGACTACACTAGTAATATAGGGACCTAAAATGCCCCTCTCCTTCAAAAAAGTGTTGTCCTCAACGCTTGAGTAGCTCTGGATGCTTTTGTATAAAATTCTCATCCTCCCATGTAGAATATTCAGCGGGTAAGTTCTTCCACTTGATGAGATACTCTGAAATTGATCGATTTCGTAGTTGTCGAGTTCTTGCTTCCATGACTGCTTCAGGTTCTAATATGATTTTTCCTTCCTCATCAAGTTCTGGAAATATTGTTTCAACTGGAATTTTGGAACCTATAACCTTCTTTAAGAATGAAACATGGAAAACCAGATGCACTCGCGAAGAAGAAGGAAGCTCCGATTTGTATTCCATAGTACCAATCTTTTGCAACACCTTATAAGGACCATAGTATTTTGGCGATAATTTATTATACTTCTTAGCTTGCTTGAGGGAAATTTGTTTGTATGGTTTTAGCCGTAAAAATACCCAGTATCCCACATTGAAACTTCTCTCGCTACGATGCTAATCTGCCTATTGTTTCATTCGATTTTGTGCCAAATTTAGGTTATCCTTTAAGAGTTGGAGAACTTCTTGTTGATGCTCGATGTGATATTCCACTACTTGAACCTTAGAATTTTCTCTTAAAGATGATGTGATGGACGGTGATTGATATCCATAAAGTGCCATAAATGGGGTCATTTTTGCTACAGTATGGAAGGAAGTGTTATACCACCATTCAATGAGAGGTAGCCACTTGACCCATTTTTTTTGTTTATCAGATACAAATTAACAATGAAGATATGCATCCAAACATTTATTCACTATCTTAGTTTGACCATCGGATTGAGGATGATAAGATGGGCTATGTGCTAGTTGAGTACCCAAACAAGAAAATAATTTCGTCCAAAAATTTCCAGTAAAAATGGGATCTTTGTCGCTTACAATAATCTTATGTTTTGCATGTAGCTTTTGAATTGTTTCCATAAATGCAATAGAAACTGTACTTGCTTTAAATGGATGATATAATGCACAAAAGTGTGCATACTTGGTACGTCTATCAACTACCACCATGATGACACTCAACCCTTCGTACTTAGGTAAACCTGTGATAAAATCCATTGAAATCTCCTCCCAACATTTACTTGGAATGGATAAAGGCTATAGAAGACCTGAGGTATTGATTGTCTCAACTTTATTTTGCTGGAAAATCAAAAATTCTGCCACAAACATTTGAATATTAGATTTAAGGCCATCCCAAAAAAATTCTTTCTTCACCCTCTGGTAAGTTTTTAAAAATCCTGAGTGTCCTCCTAAAGGAGAAGTGTGCAATTCCAAAATAATATTTTGTTTTAGTTGGGAATTATTACAAATATATAAGTGATCGTTGTACCATAAGGAATCATTTTTCCAACTAAATGTATCAGATGTACTAGGATCTTGCTGCAACTTTTGAATGAGTGTCCACACTTCTTCGTCCTTCTTCCATTCATCCCTTGGTTTGGTTATCCAATCTGGTTGGATAATAGAAATGACACAAAGCAATGCTTCCACCTCTTCATCCTTTCTTGAGAGTGCATCTGCAACAAAATTTAGCTTCCCTTTTTTGTAGATGATTTCAAAGTCATAACTCAACATCTTTGCGACCCATTTTTGCTGCTCTTCTGAAGATAGTATTTGTTCCAAAAAGTGTTTAAGACTATCATGATTAGTTTTTACCTTGAAGTGTCTTCCCATTAGGTAAGGTCGCCATTTCTTTAGTGCATGTAGTATTGCCAACATTTCCTTCTCATAAATAGGTTTCTGTAAATACTTTCCTTTGATTGGACGACTTTCAAAAGCAATGGGTCTTCCTTCCTGCATTAAAACTGCACCAATTCCATTTCCTGAAGCATCACATTCCACAATAAAGGTTTTTGTGAAGTTTGGTGTAGCTAAGACCGGTGCTAGGCACATTTCCTCTTTAAGATTTTCAAAGGCCTTAGTTGCTTCAGGAGTCCATGAAAATGCATCTTTTTTCAATAATGTTGTTAGAGGTGCTGCTATTCTCCCATAATTCTTAACAAACTTGAAATAATACCCTATTAATCTGAGAAATCCTAGCAACTAATTTATGGTTGTGGGGACTTTCCATTCCTTAATGGCTTTAATTTTTTTAGGGTCTACCTTAACACCCTCGTGAGTTACAATATCACCCAGATATTCCACCTCTTGTACTCCAAAGAAACATTTGTATGTTTTTTCATATAATTTTTTCTCCTCCAATAGTTTGAGCACCCTGTCAACATGTTGAACATGATCCTTCCAAGACCTACTATAGATTAGTATATCATCAAAAAATACTAGCACAGAATTTCTAAGGGTTTGAAAATGGAATTCATTAACCCTTGAAATATATAAGGTGCATTGGTAAGTCCAAAAGGCATGACCAAAAATTCATAATGACCCTCATGAGTTCGAAATGTTTTTTTCGTAATATCTTCAGTCTACATTCTAATTTTATGATATCCTGAACGAAGATCCAACTTGGTAAAATAAATTGCTGCATGTAATTCATCCAATAATTCATCAATCACAGGAATGGGAAATTTATCTTTAATAGTGAGCTTATTGAACTCCCTGTAATCTAGACACATGCGCCATGATCCATCCTTCTTGTGCACTAATACTACTAGAGCAGAGAAAGAACTTTGACTAGGTTGAATTATACCAGCCTCTAACATTTCTACAATCATATGTTCAATTTCACTCTTTTGGACATAAGGATATCTGTAGGGACTGATGTTTGGAGGAACACTTCCTGGAATAAAATGAGTAGCATGATCATGATCACGAATAGGTGGGAGTCCTTTGGAAGTTTCAAACACCTTGGAATGATTGTCCAATACTTTTTGGAGATCTGGAGAAATAGATGATTTTGATTTTGGAACTTCTAGTGAGAATAATTGTGCAATTACGCCTCGTTGTTCTTTCTTCAGAAGCGTTGTCATTACATTAGAGCTTATTATCTTTCCCGACTTCCCTATGATACCACATAATAAGACTTCCTTTCCTTCCGAAAAAAATTTCAAGAAAAGATCTTGAAAGTTAAAAGCTATTGTCCCCAAAGATTGTAACCGTTGTACTCCTAGTACAACATCAGCACCTCCCATTGGAATGGAAAGCATTGCAATATTCAATACATATTCCCCCATGGTTAGCTTGATATTATGGCATTTTAAAGAGAAATTTATAGCTCCTCCATTTACAACCGTCACTTGACATTCTGGTGCTGGGTATAGGAAACAATTCAATTCCTTGGCTACCTTATAGTGAGTAAAAGTATGGGTACTACCTGAATCAATCAACACTATTACCTTTTTCTTCTTGATATGTCCTTCTATCTTGAGAGTTTGAGGAGTGGTAATTCCTGCCAATGCATTACACGATATGGTCGGACTCATTCCTTCTTATTCTAGGGTTGGTTTTTGTTGTATATCCTCTTCTTTTGAAGTTTTTTTTTCATTTTCTTCCTCCTCTTCAAAATCTATGTAAAATAATTTCTTCTCAGCACACTTATGACCTTTAGTGTATTTTCTATCACAACTGTAGCAAAGCCCTTTTGCTCTTTTTTCTTCCAATTTTTGTGGTGTCAACCTTGTAGGTTGTGGAAGTCTAGGAGAAACAACACTTCCATATTTATATATGTGAGTGGTAAGATTCCTTGTCACCATAATTTTACATTGAATTTTTCTTGCCAACCTGAATGCCTTCTCCATTAAATCAGGTTCCCAAACGCGAACCTCATGTTGGATGTTATACTTTAAAGTCCCTATGAAGACATCAATCATGTGTTCCTCTGGAATATAATTTACCCTTATATTCAATTTTTAGAAGTCCTCAATGTGTTCCACCACTGAATCCTTTTGTTTGAGATTTATCAATTGGCTAAAGAAGGTGTTGTTCTTTTTATCCTCATAATGTGCTATCATTTCCTCCGTAAAAATTTACCAAGTGACAATCCTTTTACAGGAGAAAATCCATCGATACCATACAAATGTATTTTTTTCTAAATATAAAGTTTCAATGCATACCTTTTGTGTGTTTTGCACATTATTGAGATCAAAATATTGCTCCATCTGTAATATCCATGTTACAGGATCCTTGCCATCAAACTTCCTCATATCGATCTTTGGAATATGGTGGATCTTCCATTCAAAATTCGAGTTTATGAAATCAAAATTAACATTTATTTTGTTCTCATCATGAGTTTCCTCTACTATATTTTCACCATTATGAATCATTTCTTGTATCAACTTTGTCAATCCTTCCATGTCTTCTTTTATATCATTCTTCATGCCTTCCATTTTTTCTTCCATGTCTTCCATGCCATTCTTCAAAGCACAAATCTTAGCTTCCACGCCTTTCTTCAAACCCTCCATATTAGCTTACATGCCTTTCTTCAAACCATCCATCTTCGCTTCCACGCCTTTCTTCAAAACTTCCATTTCATTTTTTTTTTCTCTTTGCGAGAGCGAAATTTGGTGCACTTGCTCTTGTAATTTTGATATTTCATGTTGCACTTCTTCATATTCATGAGTCATAGTAGAGTATTCTGAGGGCTTAATGGTTGTTGAATTCTTTTCAGGGGGAATTTTAGAACCCAATACTGATATCTATGCTTGAATATTCCCTTGGAATAACTTCAAATTGATTTTTCAAACAAGACTTATGCAATTTGAAAAAAATACACACCTTTTTCTTTCTTTTGAGGAGCTCGATATTGAAACTAAATTATCTCTATGAGTTCAGATCTTCAATAATTCGGTTCTGTAGTAGCCCTCTAAATCTTATTTTGAATGCCACAGGTCTGACCTGATTTGGATGCTTCAAGGAAAAGTTATGCCCAATCTCCCATAATTACCTAATTATGGATTGGTTCAGTAGAGCGAAATTGTGTGGCATACCATGTTTCAAGGTTTCCTTCTTCAGCTTTGAAATTTATATACATGAAACTACAATCCGTGTGATTTCGGACACTTTTTACGGAATTCCAATCTGATGCTCAGAGAGAGAGTTATGACGATTTTCCCAAGGTCACCTCGTTTAGATGAAATTCGGGAGCCTGCAAAAACTCTAACTTCCACAAATCATATCTCTGAAAATATTGCGAACCACGATCTGTAATTTTTACACGAATTTCCTCAGGATTTCACATTCATGTGATAAAAATTTGAGCTTTTGAACCTTCATGGAAAAAAATTTATAGCGAAAATTCCACGATGACCTATTTGGAGTAGCAAAACCCTAGAATCCAAAGCTCTGATACCAAATGTTATGAAACTAGCTCCAAAAATGGAAGAAAAGAGAGATCAACGCCTTAGAAATAAGCCACTTCGTGGGGGAAACCTCCTTTACATTACATAAATGAATAATTCTTGGATGATACAAATGAAAAAACCTCCTTCTGTATATAGGAGTCCATGGGGTCACAATATAATCCTAGCCGACCTAACAACAATAATGTAAGGGACCAATAATAACAATATTGGGGTTACAGCAGTACAACAATAGCAATAAGGGGGCTAAACTAAAAAAATAAGGGACTACACTAGTAATATAGGGACCTAATAGCATAGGACAAATCAAAACAGGGATCAAAATATTGGGGAGAAACACAGAACCAGTCAAAGAAAGAGGTGGAAAAAGATCAACCCAGTTCGAGTGTCGTGAGCCAATCACAATCCCTATTTAAAATGGAAGATAAAGTTGATATCAAGCCGTACCATGGCAATATCAACACTTTGAAGTTGAACCATTGGTTTTAGCAATTAGAATTCTATTTCATTGTCCATCAAATTGAAGAAGGACAAAAAATCTCATTTGCATCACTGAAATTGGAGGGTCATGCACTAACTTGGTGGGAGAGCCACACAAAAACCCTGAAGTTGGAGGTAGAACCTCCAGTGACTAAGTGGGAATATTTCAAAACCATAATTAAGTCATAGTTTTATCCCATTGGGTACGTGGAGGAATAGTGGATCCTTTGGAATTACTTCAGTGAAAAATTGGGCCAAAGCATGCAGGATTACACCATGGATTCAGGAAGATGGCTATAATGTTGGGTATCTCTACAAATAACCTAGATGTACTCCTTAAGTATTTGGGGGGTATGCACTGCCATCTGCGTGAGCAAGTGATGTTTTTCAAGCCCAAATCAGTGGATGACGCTTCTGTACAGCGACAGTACCTAGAGAACATAGGCCTAAAGAGATCATAATCAAGTGGATAGAAGCAGGAGGAACAACATGATGCTTCTAAGGAGGGGAACAAGAAGAAAAAAGGGGGAAAATATAAAAATAGGACAACCATAGTGCACCATTGTAAATATCCTAGCAACCGCTACAACATTGATGGTCATACAGAGGAGAAGTGTTGGAAGTTGCATCCAGAGCTAAACCTAAGGAACAAGCAGAAGAATATCATGGCCACTGATTTGAGCAACCAAGTTTAAAGCAACTCGTATGTGGATGAGAAGATAGTTTGTACTTCAGTGCAGAAGTAGGTGAATTTGAGTAGCCTTCAACAACAGGAAGAGAAATAATGACTAAACTCTTCCATATAAAGGTATAGGTCAAGAATACTAAGATTGATGCTCTATTTGACTCAGGATCTCATGCACATCTCATTGCAGCAAATTTGGTCAAGAAGTTGGGGCTAGAAGTTCGTGATCATCCAAATCCATATCCATTGGGATGGATAAATAAGGATGAAGAGTTGAAGGTAAAAAAAATGTAAAATTAGATTTTATGTTAGTGTTAATTTTATTGATGAAGTAGAAAGCAGATATAGATGTGGTTCCCCTTGTTATATGTGGAGTCGTGCTTAGGATTTCATACATGTACATCTGTGATGCTATATTCATGAGGATATATAATCATTACTGGCTCATCAAGGATGGAAAATCATTCATCATCAACGTGCACAAAGGAAAGTCAAAAATTTCGCTTGTAAGTGCCAACCAATCCAAGAAATTGATCAATTCTAGCAAGAAGTATGTTTTATTTTTTTTAAGAGAAATTCAGTCTGTAGAGGAGTCAATAAGAGAAAATGCATCTCTAGAGAGGTTTACTATGAAATAGAAACAATAATTGGAGGATTTGTTACAGGCATACAGGGATGTGTTCCGAGAGCCTAAAGGCTTACCACCTAAGAGAGAAATGGAGCATGAGATCCAGCTATTTCCAGACTCCCCATTGTTAAATATTGGGTTGTATACGCAGTCTGCTATAGAAGCAAGTGAGGTGAAGAAATATTTGCAGCGACTGCTGGAACGGGGTGGCATTCGACCAAGTACATCACCATGTGGGTCACCCATCATCATTGTGTTGAAGAAGGATGGGACTTGGTAGGTGTGTATATATTACAGGGTGTTGAACAAAATCACGCTCAAGAACAAATTCCCCCTTCCCAGAATAGATGATTTTTTGGATCAGTTGCAACAAGAAAAATACTTTACCAAGCTAGAATTGAAGTCTAGGTATCACACGGTTCGATTCAAAGAAGAAGATACCTAGAAAACCACCTTCAAAATCGGGGAAAGGTTTATATGAGTGATTAGTCATTCCATTTGGCCTATGTAATGCACCAACTACATTTATGATATTATTGAATGATGTACTATGCTCATTTACATATTCATTTGTTACTTTCTATTTGGATGATATACTGGTATATAGTGCTACCTGGGAGGACCATATGTCACATTTGACATAGGTGTTGGAAACATTGAAGAAGCACCAACTGCTAGCATATCTCAAGAAGTGCGAGTTTGCGCAACAATATTTGGTGTATCTGGGGTATGTGATTGGTGGAGGAGAGCTGAATATAGATAATTCCAAGATGGAGGCCATCATGAAATTTTCAATGCCTGCTAATGTTTCTGAGGTCATGCGTTTCATTGGGGAATCCTAGTACCTGAGGAAATTCATAGCCTCATTTTCAGAGGTAGAAGTACTGCTCCATGCCATAACAACAAGTGAAAAAAATTTCCAATGGGGAAAAGATCAACAGAGTGCTTTCTAGGAGCTAAAGAACAAGATCAATCAATCACCAATGACTAGTTTTGGCATTACCAAACTTGCAACGACCCTTTTAAGTGGAGACATATGTGAGTGGGTATGTTATGGGAGTTTTATTGATGTAGGGAGGAAGGCATGTATGCTACCATTCTGATGTATTTCATGGGGAAATTATTAACTACCCTGCCTACGATAAGGAGCTTTATGACATGGTGCAAGTTGTGAAGAAATGGAAGCACTATCTAATGGGAAAGGAGACAGTAATCTATTGGGAAAAATACTGAGATGGGGGGCTGAATCAATATTTAAAACTCACACAAATTATTCTTTTTCTTTTTTGAACTCTATACATGACTTCACTTCATCCAACTACCATATGCACGCGACTACCATTAAGGAAACTAGTGTATGCCCAATAAACTTATAATTTAGATAAATATTTAGTAACTTGACTTAGACCAGTGTATCATTGATTCATCAAAAATTTAGTAAGCAGTAAAGATGTGCAGTAAGAACAGATTAAACCATCACACATAAGAAACACATATGAACACCAGGATTTAAGGTGGAAACCCAATGTGGGAGAAAACCATCATTTTTTTCGTCTTTGTCTTCAATGTTTATTATATAGAAAAATACTTACAATATTGTACTGCCGCAAACTCATACCAACACACAGGAGCCCACCTACAGAAGGCTACAACCTTCACTGGTTCTCCAGCTCCTACTTGAAGGGAGATTCAACCCCCTGATCTCATTTTCCAGAACCTACTGGAAGGGAGCTTTAACCCCCTGATATGATCACCAACTACTACTGGCAGAAAGCTTCGAACACCTCACTGAAGGCTCCAACCCTTAGTATCATCTGTGGACCACGTTTCATAAATTTTCAGACTGGATCCACCTACTTTAATACATCACAACTTGTAGACCAATTTTCAACACATAATCCTTGTTGAACCCTTTAACATCATATAAGCCAAATATCTAAACCGGAACTAATTACTGTACCGAAAACATTAATACAATTCTTGAAAACAGCCACTCAACCAAACAGACACCAATCACTCGAATACTGAACCAACCATTGAAGCAAACAATCACTTAACCAATCACCAACATAATTATAGAACAGTGAGATCATTGTAACCAGAACATAGAACTAAATTCAGAATATTGCATTAACACACTTAATCAACCGCAACCTTGATCATTCATAAACCAAAAGATATACGCTACTTCACTTAAGGCAACCCGCGTGTATAAGTGATTTTCTGTAGAGAAACCTGCGTACAGATCTCAATATACCAAGCTCTAGAAATTGTTAATATGAATCAGACACAGAATTGTACAGAGACATTCTGAATTATTTTGTTAGATTACAGATCTCTGAAACCCCATGTAGTTAGCAGCATCATGTATCTTCTTCAACCAATCAATATTCAAACAATTTCAACTTCACCACTCAAACATATCTACTTCAAAAAACCCAGATCAACATGAAGACATCATTGACAGACAACAGAAATACAACATCACTAATCATATTGGTCAATTATTTATAAGATAAAACCCTTCCTTTATGTACATTAATTTGGTGTATAGAACTCGCATGTATACACGACTTTACAAAGGGAAACCTGCGTACATATATGTAAATTTTGACCTAAAATTGTGCAACACTTAAGAACTTCAGATGGACCCATATCATAACATTCAGAGATAAAACACACTTCAAGTCCTAGATCAGTCAATCCATGAGAATATCATACAATGGAAATTCATTTCAGGTATCATGATTATGATCCATCATTTCATTTATCGGTGCATAATTATTTCATATCAACTTGTCAATTATAGCCCATACACTACAAATATACTTCATATTGAAGTATTCATCAAAAAAACCATCACTCATATACCCTTATCACTTTGATATTCACCTCCTTATATAGTTTGATACTTAACCAATACCATGAACCAAAACCACACTAGTTTCAGTGGTAATATTTGACGGGATCAAATAACCATTACTACACTCAAAATTGTGGGCTAATATTATGGTAAAGACCCTTGGTATTCATAAAATAGTGTGCCACCATGTACTCAACTTTGCATTGTCATACCCGCATGTGTACGCGACTTTTATTCACCTAACTTGCATATACACTACTTTGCTTCATCAAACCTGTGTAAGTACATGACTTGGATTCATTGAACCTGCATATACGCGACTTCCCTTCATCAAACCTACATATGTACACGACTTGGCTTCATCAAACCTATGTATATTTCTCAAACTTTACATTCATCATTCCTCTGTCACAAACTGGTATTTATTTCTCTGTCACAACTAAAATGGCATGTGTACTTATCATGTTACCATCATGTCAACACATACATAAATTACTACAAATGTGTTTCCATCAAGGATAAAACATACATCATAATGCCAAAAATATCCCCCTTTGGACTTGATGGAAACCACGTTGGTGTTTGATCACCACAGCCTGTAGATACCTATTAGACACATCAATATAATCATTATTTAAACACCAAGATACTCTCCCCCTTTAACATCAAGGGAAAAGGGCAGACCAATGCTGAGACAATGATTCTCTTTCCTTTTAGAGACATGAGTATTGTAGATTTGTTTTGCACTCGCTCTGAGCACATGCTGAATCTTCAAAAATATTTTCAATGAAGTACATGACTCTAAAACTCAATTGAGTATGACCTTTCCTATCATACTTACATCAATCACCCAACCAAGTGAAATTATGTACACAACTTGGCTTCATTGAACCTATGTATACGCAACTTCCCTTCATCAAACATGCGTATGTAAACGACTTGGCTTCATCAAACCTACGTATATTTCTCAAACTTACCTTCATCATTCCTCTATCGCAGACTCGTATTTCTTTCTTTGTTAAAACTGAATTGGTTTTTGTACTTATCATGTTACCATCATGTCAGCACATACATAACTTGCTACAAGTGGGTTTCCATCAAGGACAACACATACATCATAATGCCAACATAATCCACACAAATCACTAGTCGTTATAGTACTTACATGCCTAGAGTAAGCTACATCAAACTAGATATTACAAGTGGATGGGGTTTTTATAGAAGTTTCATTTGGTGATCAAGTATAAGAAGAGTAGCACCAAAAATTTGGCCGACATGATTTCAAGGCCACCCACATCAAATATTATAGCTTTGGGGACTCTTATTCACATGGGGTCATTCACCCATGATGCATACAGAGTGGCAAATGCATATGATGATGACTTCAAGGAAGTGTATCATCATTTGCAGAGTCAGTGTTATGTGCATGATGAAGACAACGACGTTGACTACCATCTCTAGGACTGATTACTCTACGAGATGGATAAGATATGCGTTCCTAAAGGTAAGCAATTGTAGCTAATTAGCGAGGCTCACACATATAAGGTTGCATGGAACTTTGGTGTAGGGAATACTATGGCTAACTCGTAGAGGTATGTGTATTGGCCCAAGATGCAAGAGAAGGTAGCTAGGTTCATAAGATGATCATGCTTTGTTGTACCAATGATCCTAGTAACAGGAAACATGGTTTATATCATCCCTTACATGTACCTATTCATCCTTGGGAAAAAATTTCCATGGAATTTGTGGGAGGTTTATCGACAACCAAGAAGGGACATCACTACCTGCTGGCAGTATTTGACAGGTTCAGCAAGATGTGTGTATTGATGTCCTTTAAAAATACCATCAATGGGAAATAAGCAGCAAACTTATTCTTTGGACAAGTCGGTGTGGACTTTGGGATACTAAGGAGCATCATTTCAGATAGGGATACAATATTTATCAATGCATTCTAGAATACATTGTGGCAGAATATGGACACGAAGTTGAAGAGATATACAACATTCCATCCACAGATAGATGGGAAAACGTAAGTAGTCAACGGGACTTTGGTGCAGCTTCTCAGGGGATACAACCAGAAGCATCTGAAGACCTAGGATGAAAATCTAGTATATATACAACATTATTACAAGATATCAGTCCACACTTCTGTAGGAAAGCCCCCATTTGAGACTTTTTTTGGATATTTACCACCTTCACCTTTGGATATTTCATATGGGAAGTAAGGAGGAGTGAGGGAATATCTTACAAGAGATGCTTTGAGGGTTGAAAAAATTATAGATAAGATCAGGCAGATCCATCGACATGTACAAGACGCATTGAAAAATTAGAAATATAATTATACGGCCAGGCATGATCAGCACAAAACAAAGAAATCGCTCAAGGTGGGAGACGGAGTATGGCTACATTGAAGAAGGAGAGGCTGCAGAGGTCTAGCAAGAAAATCAAGGATTTAAGGTATGGCCCCTTTGAGATACTGGAAAAGGTGGGTAATAATACCTATCGACTTAGTATCCACCACATATGTGCATTTACTCAGTTGTGAATGTAGAGAATTTGACACTCAGTTTGCCTTCTATGCTATACCAGGAAGAGGAACAGGTCCTACCTTCTATGGAGGATTTGGCACCAGATCCTCTAGCAAAGTTGAAAGAAGATACATTTTTGCAGAAGATGTCTAGAACTACAAGACAGGGGCAGCATGACCTTTGGCAGATTTGATTGAAGGGAAAATTCTAGGAAAATCTAAATGGTACACCAGAGTGATCTGGATTGGAGCATTATATTTTTTTTCATCCATATTGATACATTTGGAGTGGAAAAAGTGGAGGAATCCACTCACGGGATCGTTTTTACTAGCGATACCCAATTGGTAAAAACGAGGTTTGAAACCTTCTGGGAGATTTTTGAGGCATCAAACGACATTTTTTAGGGGTAAATATTTGCCGCTTTAGCACCGCACCATTCCATGATATTCTAAACATAGATATATTTCCAACGGTGCAAGTGCGGTGCAAGAAGCACATCAATCAGATATTGTATGCAAAATTTATGCCACTCAGAAGTTGACCTTCCTGTTTTCACACCTATAGTTCGGGAGGATGTTGCGCCAACCCCCATTATTCATGGAAAAAGGTCTAGTCATGTGTTTGTGATGTAAAATACTGTAGAAGAGTTTATATTGTAATTTGTAACTCTAGTTAAGATTTGATGTAGTCAAAATTAACCACTAGTAGTATATCATGTTGTGTTATAACCAGACCACTAGAAGGAAGAGGACTTCCATTATTTCAAGAGAATTTTGTTCCATAGTTGAGCAAATATAGCCACGAGAGATATGACGTAGAGCACATAGATAGGATTTGTGCATTGTAGCATCCCATGGGCCACAGGTGTTACTTCTTTGTACCTGTAGCCATATTTTCCAGATAGAGAAAGAGAACAAAGCGGCCTCACCTTCCAACTGGGTTTTCTCCCAAAAGGGTTTCCCAGAGCATATTTTGTGTCTTATGTGTGTGTGTGTGAGAGATTATTTTTTCGTTCTCTACTTTTTTACATATTTTCCATTAACATGCATGCACTAATTACAGTAAAATCTACAAGTCTAGAAATTAAATAAAACTGTGATATTGTAGAAATTTGAAGTTTTAATATAATATTGTCAAATTTATTGTAATAAAGTATCCAATGGAATGTCCACAACAGTTTACGGATCACGACTATTGAGTAAGATGGGCTATATTAGAGGTGGACTTGGGAAGAATGGATAAGGAATTGTTAATCCTATTTGCCTTGATGTACATACATCTATAGTAGGTCTTGGATATAATGCTACTAATCTTGCTTCATTGCCTACATTTGGTCATTTGAATCCTATATGGTGTTATTTGTTGCAGGAGTTCAAAATAGGTTGTTGGAAGAGTTTCCCTCCACCGGCTGCATTAATAATACTGATGAGATGATTGAAAATCTTATTGTAGATGACAATGTTGTTGATAAACATGGTTATTCTACTATTGTTAGTGAATCAAAACCTAAGTCTACATATATCCCATATCATCCTCTCATAAGAATCAAAGAAATTTATTGAGGTCTCCAAATTATTAGCAACATGGAAACTATGCTCGAAATATTTGCAGCAAATATGTAAAAGGTAGAACCATGGACCAAATTATGCAAAATATTAGGGTAGAATATGATTGGAGTGATGAAATATCATGGAGTGAATTCCATGGATGCTTGAGGACTTCGTATTGTTGTGTATTATCCATTATTATTGGGACATATAGTTATGCATATTTATAAACTTGTGTTTGATCAACATTGATGGTGACATTGTTTAGACTCCTTTAGGAGTATTTCATTTTGTTATTGCTAGTGTTAGACTTCTTTATGAATGTTGCTTACTTCATCATAATTGTTTCCTTGTTATTGGTGACAGTGTTTAGACTTTCTCATAAGTATTGCTCATTTCTAGTGCTAGTGCTCAGACTTCTTTAGTAATTGTGTTTTTTATTTATAATTCCTAGGAAGTGTTTCTTTTTAACTAGTGACAGTGTTCGGACTTCCTTGGAAGTGTTGCTCTATTACTATGACAATGTTCATACTTCTTCATAAGTGTTGCTTTGTTATTAATGATAGTTTTCAAACTTCCTCATAAGTGTTGCTCAAAATTCATTGGAGTATTATCACAAAGAGTTGTAAGCAGGCAATATCTTCACCACAAGGAAAAATCTGTATAACTTGGAAAGTTGGTGGGAATGCAGGAAGTTTTCATCAAGTGGGATTATTGATGTAATTTCGTCTTCCTTTGTAATTTTTCCATCTCCCTAGTCATCATTAAAGGGGAGCATTTGAATGTGTCCATTTGGAAGGTAATAATGCCTAGGTTATGTTGCAAGAAACTTTAATCTTATGTAAAAGAGGTATTCACAATGGAGTAAAATACCCTTGTTATAATTTATTATATAAAGAGGTGGAATTATAGTATACCACATGTATTATTGGGATGTAATTCTTCAATATATCTTGGTATATAATAGAGGTTAGGGGGTCCCATGAAACATATAGAAAAAATGTGATAATCTTATCATTGTAAAATGGTGAAGCATTTGTGGAGATGCTCTCTTTGTAAGATTGAAGATTTCTAAATATAATAATGATAATATTACCTTATTGTCGATGTTTCCTCAATTGGGGTTTTACCACATAAACCTGGTGTGTTCTTTATTTTTTCTTTTCTCTTTTCTTATATTAATCAAGTGTTGTTACTATATGCATAGCAGGTTAGATTAGTAAGGTTCTATATGTTTTGTATTGTTGTATAATTATTCATATTCTTAATATTCTAACAAATTCTTGAGTTTGTCTTGCCTACATTTAAAGTCTTACATATAGGATTATTGCAATACTAAGGAATAAGGACATTAGCACTTTATTTATCCCCACTAATAAGGTATTAAACTCTATTAAGTTCACTAATGATCCAAGTCTATCCCTCTAGAACCAAAACATTTATGAGATTCCGAAAATTAGTCATTCCATTCATACCAACATAAAATAACACATTATTGTTATTAATAATAATAACTCCCATGTGTCAATTTTAGCCCAACACTCATTGGATTATGTTATCATATTAACATATAAAACATTAAAGTTATTTCCAAAATTGACCACACTTCAAAGAAATTAGCATGTAAATATTGAGTTAAAACCTTCTAATATTAATAAAGAAAATAAATCAAGACTTAATAACATTTAAAATCTTAGATTTAATAAAATTAAAATAAACCCTTAATAATTAATTAAATTCCAAATATTTTAGTTATACATTATAATTATAGTAGTAAAAATTTGATATAAAAAAATATTTTTTAGAATTAAAAAAAACAAACAAACAAACATTATAGTTATCGGATAAATATTCATTCATAGTCTCATTATATTCTGCATTATAATAGCAATTCAAATTTTATAATAAATAACACAACATTATAATAAGTAATAATATTATAATTAATTTCAAACATTATGATAAATGAATAAAAAATTACACATAAAAAATACTTTTATATTTTATATGAGGAATATACATGTTCTAATATTTAAGGGGTTATTTATTCTCAACAAGACTCCAATATATTGCATCAAAACTCATCATATCACTTGTGTGAATTGAAGAGGATCCCAATCATTCCTCCCAACCACCCAAAATAAATCCAATTAACTTAATAAATAAAATAATTTAATAAAACTTTACAATAATAATAAATAAAAATATTATAAATAAGTTCAAAAATTATAATAAATAAAATATTCATTAATCTAGAATCATCTTTACTATTTACTCTTATCATATATCAAGGTAGGTTTTACAAGTTCTATTATAATTATATAAAAATTAATTTTTTTAATCTATTTTAAGAACTAAACTTGTTCTATATTAAAATATTCTTCACAAAACCTATTGAAATTATACCAGCCTATATTCATTTTCTTTGGATCTACCAAGCGCTAGAAGGATCAAATCTCTCAAGATGCAAACCTCCTTTAGAGTGAAAATATTTTATCTCTCTCAGAGCTTCGTAGATCAAGAGTTAAAATGGCTCTAGGCTGATTAAATCATTAATTATAAATATAAATATATTAATTTTATGTTTTTTATTTTATTTTATTTTTATATAATGACTGAGTCAAAATGTTTAATAGAACATTACATTACAACATCTCTACCATACTTGGTTGGAGAGTACCTCTCAACGCAATGAAGGACTAAAACATCCAACACATAAAGATGAATTTAAGGTTCTTTATTAATTTATATGGT
Organism: Pinus albicaulis; assembly: GCA_034641835.2. NCBI lineage: Eukaryota > Viridiplantae > Streptophyta > Pinopsida > Pinales > Pinaceae > Pinus > Pinus albicaulis. The sequence goes on along the minus strand of CM076575.1, from coordinate 1,565,814,996 downwards.
TCATAAAATTAGCTAAACAACTCAAAATCAACATTGAAATTATTAATTTTCATAAAAAACTGAATTATTTTATATATGGAGACTTGAAATCTCTTGAAATAATGAGGTTGAAGCATGCATAATGTTGCAAGAAGTAATGATATTTTATTGTCATATTCATCCCATTAGAATGGTAAGTGAGTCCAATGACATCATTTAGTTGATATATAAAAAAATCATTTTAATCAATTATAAATTTATGTTAATTTTGGCATTGGTTTAAAATCTTTTTGGTTTCATAGGTTCGCCTTGGATCGCCTTTTATAAACGGTCGTCCCACCCCTTTTTTTTGTGGCCTCTATGGTATTTTCGTGGTCGTCCCACCCCTTTTTTCCGCATATAATTGCTTCAAAGTTCTGGAGTAAAATATGGCACAGGGGCGGTCTCCCCAAAGAAACATCTTATGTTGGGTACTAGTTCATGGACAAACTTTGACAACAGAGAATTTAAGGAAGAGGAATATTCAAGGACCTTCACAATGTATTCTATGTAAATCAACAAAATAAGATACCCCTCATTTATTGAGGAAATGCCCATTTACCTTAATATCATGGAAGAAAGCATTAGAAAAATCTAGCCCCATTGAAAGCATCCCATGAATTTGGATGGAAATGTTTGTTCTATGGAAAAAAAATTCCATGGCCGAGGAAAGTCGCATCAATGAAAATGCAATGTTGGATGGCTCTACCTAAATATCTATGTTGGTCAATTTGAATAGCACAAAATAGTTCCATTTTCAAAGGATAAATCCTAACTCAAATTATGTTGCAGGCAAAGCCCTGAATCAATTATTTGAATCCATTTTCATTTGTGGATACAAATATTTGTAGGATATGTCTTCACAAGAAAAATATTGGATCACTTTAGGCGTAACTCCTTTTCATGTTGGAAGCTTCAATACAAAACCATTCAATTTCAATTCATTTCGCATCAAAATGTATGTTGAAGAATTTTCAAAATGGAGATTAGAAAATAAATACTACTCTTTGTTTTTTATGGAACTTCGAAAGGTAAACCTGGGGTGGCAGGAGTGGGAGGGGCTGTCCTTCACCTCAACGACCAAAGAGAGATACAATATTCATGAGGCTTGATTTTTTCCACCAATAACCAAGCAGAATATATGGCTTTGTGGCGAAGGCCAAAATTAACCATTGCAAGAAAAATCCCTAGATTAATGATCTTTGGGGATTCTATGATAGTCATTAAACATGTTAACAAAATTCAAGAAAAAAGCAGCCTCCTTAGCCCTCGTATATTACAAAGAATCACAATTCAATTGAGGAACTTCGAAACAATAGATTTTTACCATGTTAAAATACAATTGAGCACAGAGGAAGATATGTTGGCTAATAGAAGTGTAAGCCTAAATCAGGGCATGTTGGATTAAGAGGATGGCATAGAAAATATAATACATTACCATGACTACGAGCATCATCTATATGGAAAGGAAAGAGGCACATAATCAGGTGGTGGGTGAAGGGAGATCTCACCGAAGCATTGGTTGGAATCATCCATGTTCTTGTTTTGTGGTGCTCTTCCAAGAGCCACCAAAATGGCGGCCCAGCAAAATCGATGATCATGCTTTCAAAATCCCCTTTCATAAATTCATATGTTCGTCGCAGGATAAGGCATTAGCATATGGGATATCTAAATGATCGACCACATTCAAAAATATTGGAAAATGGGTTTACATGGCATCAACATAAATAACTCGATTGGGATAGCATGCACGCTCTATTGAGTTACAATGGAGGATATTTGGAGAGATATCAATGAAACACTGGAGGAGGAATGTCTAGAAAACTCCATGAATGTGGCAAGGTTGATCTTAATTTCCATTGAATGGTCACCCTATTCAAGGAGAGCCAGAATTCAAAGTTGGTTAATTTATAAAAGGTTCATTGCTTTGTCTCAATTATATAGCCAAGGAGATGTCAGCAGGCGGCAAGGAATATTAGTTGTGATAACAAAGCTTGGGATAGGAAGGAGAATGGAGGTAGATATGCAGACTCTTTTGGTCAGGGAGCAAGAGAAAATGAAACACCATCTATATCGCTTGATAGAATCAATGGAGTATATTCTGAACCTTCTTAATAAAATAAGTGAGATGGACGCAAAGGAGAAGCAAGCACAATTTCCTTTACTAGATCACAAATGTGAAATACTACAAAGAAAATATGAGAAAATGTTGAGAAATCTAGAGCATAGTAATTATGTGATTTCTCTTCTATTAGTAACTTCTTGTGAGTGCTTTTTACTTCTTTAGATTAGGATCTTCTTTTACTTAGGTTATTAGTGTTCTTCTTCACCAAACAACTACCAATGCATAAACCATAAAGAGACAAGAGACACAAAATATAGGCTATCATCCAAGGCCAAAACCACTCACTCTTTGAGAGGAAAACCCGAATAAATTTTACTTCTTATAGAGATTCCAATTGACAAATACCAAGACCAATACCCTTGATCTATTTTCCTCTCCAAGACCAAGACATAAAGCTCCTTTGTCAACAATAGTCCATCTTCTTCTCCTTCCTCCTTCTCGACTTCTTCTTCACCCTTGGCTTGCTTTCACCCTTCTTCCACTTCAGCTCCCTAGGAGGATTGCACCACTGCCACAACAAACTTTGGCCTTCACTACTGCAATAGACGTCTCCTCTTCTCTTCCTCTAATGCTTCCATATACTTTCACTTTTCTTCGGCATTCACTGCTGCAATATACAGGTCTGCAATTTTTTGTGTGTGGAGGTAAGATGGCCCACAAAACAATCCAAAATCAACACAAAATCCCCTGATGATCTTTCCTCCATCCTCGTTGGTAACTCAACTCCCTGAATGACCCTCACAATTCTAGAAGCATAGGTAGCGATTATGGAACTTAGGTTGAAGAAGTTGGAACTAGACATGAATAAAGGAGCAAAAGACCCTTCTAAAGGAATCAAGTATTCCAGGAGCATGGAATAGTAGGGCACTCTCATTCAGACATAGCGAGAGAAGATGAAAGTGGTTGCACTAACCAAGAACAACTTTGAAGCTGGGTCATCCAAGTAGGCTTAATAGCATGTTTTTTGAGCATATATGTATTGTAGATGTATTTTGTATTTAGGTGTTTTTTGGAAGTTAATTAGGAGATATCAGTGTAGATATATAGTAAATAGAAAACACAGTAGGAGAAAAGAGAATTATTGGAAATGTAAGTGCTTTCAAGAAGATGAAACAGTTGAATTCGTAAAGGTATTGACCTTGTAACCAGATCATGTTTATACTATAAGAATTACCCATTTCTTTAAAATAAAATTGTATATATATATATACTTTTTGGTTTCAAAATATCCTTTTTCTAATGTAGAACAACAATGTCATTGTCATTAATTCTCTCATTTATAAAGAAACTCAATTGAAATGGGGATTTTAAGAGTTAATGGCTCATTAGTGTATCAAAATATACCCCAATTGTTTCCCATGCACTCAATTGCAAGCATATTTAATTTAATAAACCCCATGCCAATTATGTATGAACTTCACTACCAAAGCATTACAATAAGCATGACAAGACTTGAGCCTCACTCACACATGATCAGTTTTGTGGAGAACTAGAATTTTAAATGTGGGTTGGTCTTATATCCCAATTAAGATGGGATTACAAAAACTTGTTGTGTGCAGAGTAGGAAGGTTTGTGCGACACTTCCCTTCTCCATCAATTTTCGTCAAGATTATGTTGTCATGCTCTTCAAGTTGGCCCTTTTTACTTGGTTGGTGAATTTGTGATCTATTTGTTGTTTATTTTGTCTATTTGTAGTCTTTGGTCTTGGGATTTTGTATATCCAACATGCTCAATGTTTTGATTTCACTATTTGGGTCACTTCAAGGAAGATTCTCTCATTTAGGATGGACTATCTATTTTGGAATGTTGTTACTTTGAATGGAAATTTCATGACTAGTTCTAAGAACTTAGTACATTGGCCTAGTTGTCGTGATCTTTGGGTCTTAATCCTTATGGTATTTGTTGGTTTAGTTAAGGATATATGGGGCTTGATGCCACATTTTTGTTGGTGTATCCACCAATACTTCAGTTTAAAGGGTCTCCTTATGTCTGTAATTACACATATGGAATATAGAGAACTACAAGAAATCATGAGATTTTTAAGATAGCATGAGGAAACGATAATAGGACTGCCATATTTACTACTACTACCAAAATGCATGACAATGAACAACTAATCATTTCCTAAATTGCTTCCATCATGGATTCATTAATTCAATTAAAATAGAAAATTAGTATCCTTAAGACTAGAGGTGGTATGATGAAAATCCTAGTTGTTAATTTGCACAAAGATGCTCCTTTAGGGCATAAATTTAGAGGATATCTATTAATTTAAGTCCTAGAGAATCAAGAGAAGAGGACATGGTGCATCGACACTTTGAAGGTATGGACATAGGGGAACAAGAATCTATGCTAAAGGTGGTATGATAAGAAACCTAGTTGTTAATTTGCACAAAGATGTTCCTCTAGGGCATCAATCCAGATGATGTTTATTAATTTAAGTCCTAGAGAACCAAGAGAAAAGGACATGGTGCATCAGCACTTTGATGATATGGATATAGGGGAACATGTGTTTGTGCTAGCTAACATGGGCATTAAAGAGGCTACAAGACACCATAATTTCTAATAGATTATGTTTTTCTAAGTTATTAGCACATTAGGTACTTTTTTATACACTCTATAGTGATAGTGAAAATTGGGAATTGAGAATTTTTATCAATGGATATACAATGTTTTGATTTGGAATTGTTTATCTTGTTTGAAACCTTCCACAAATAAATAAAATAACAATATACATAAATAAATAAATATTAGAGTATACTTTCTAATTGTAGTTTTTCTTGTAAGGGTTTCTCAAAGCAAATTTTTGTGTCTATTGTGGATGATGTGTGTATTTCTTTTTTATTTTCAATTTCTTGCATTTTAGCAAATTTAATTAATTAAAGAGGAAAATCATTGAATTATAGGATCTTAGAATCCAAGGAAAAGTAACTCCATAAATGGTGTCTTCTCTTTTGAATTCACATTATTTCCATTCCAAACAAAAAAAAGTAGACCAACTTCACCTTCCAGCTGGTTTTCTCCCAAAATGGTTTCCCAGAGCATATCTTGCTGTTCATTGTGAGTCATATGTGTTTGTATTTCATCGTTCTCTATTTTCCACATTTTATCTATTGCATGCAGAAACAACAAAATTAGTAATAACATATCTGGAATCTAAGAGAACTAACCCTTCATAGTATACATTTCAATTTATTTTAATAGATCTATTATAACAAATGCCTAGCTGAATATGACAATTTAAAAATCACTTAGGTACAAAATTGAGGTATTTACTACTTTTAAGACTTCTTTTTTAAGATTCCAACGAAAAGTAATTCCATAGAATTTAAGGAAAAAATATTGAGATTCACATTCACTGCATTTAAAAACTCATATATAATAATGTTTTTAGCTTGGAGTATTTACCTACAAAAGAACAAGTTGTAGACATCTTCACTAAACGTTTAGCATCACTTTTTTTTTCAGTTACAATTTATGTTTGGGGCAAAGGAAGTTGTTCTTGTGGATAATTTTGAGTCCTTTTATTTTCATTTTTTGTTTATGTTGTTTTCTCTCTTTTGGGAGGAATTATTTTTCTATGGCTTTTTATGCTTTTCTTTGTTCATGAGAATTTGTAAGTTGTAAAAATCCATTTTTTTTCTTTTTTTAACTCTAATTTTACTTAAATGAAGTCATAATGTTTTTTTTATGCAAATAAATATTGTTTGTTGCAAGTTTACATAAGAGTACTCTTATAACTATTATTATTAGTTGTAAGTTTACATAAGAATCCTTATATGACCAGTGGTGAGAACTATCACCAAAATTTGGTCAAAGAATCTATCTTAAATTTTATAAAAAAAAAAATTATAAAATAAATAAAATAAAAATATAGGAAATCCATCCTTTTGTTAAATAGATCAACATATTCAAATAACATGAATACATCCACTTGTTAAATATAGGTAAACAGATTCAAATGACATGCCTAAATGTTCAGTTCAAAGTACTGTAATTTTACATAATGGGCTAATGTATTCTGAGCTTTCAACAGAATCAGGATTGCAAAGGATTTATGAAATTACGTTAGTTTGTACCCATCAAGATACAGCAGTAAAACCCTTTAAAAAGTCACCCTGTCTAGAAAAACTGAAATTGTTACTTTGGAAAATGTCAGACCTTACCTGAGGTCGGACAAGACCTTTCATGACCTTACGACCTGTATACTCATGATAAACTACACGCAAAGGAGTGGGGAATCCCTCTATTCAATCTATGGTTGAGACAGCAACATACTGATAAAGAGAATTGATTGTCCTTGATCAAACTCAAATCAGATTTTTAATGCAGGTACCTCTCTTTAACAGTTCTCAGAGCACATGGCTTTGAACTCCTCCCCTAAAGAATGGCATGGGAAGCTGTACTCCTATACTGCTTATTGACAATGGCTTTGGCAATTCTTCTATCAATTTACTGTTTCTGTCCTCGGATATGTTGAATAAGGCCAAAGTTCTTCAAAGCCTTTGAAAATTTCGTGAAATTTGGTCTTCTAAGAGGCATTTTCCCCATGGAGAATCTAAAGGCTCTGAGACAACAAAGCTGAGGATCTTCAGGGCCATCTTCTGCATCAGAATCAACATTTTGTCTGAGTCTCTGAAGTTTTGCAAGGCCTTTGCTGAGTCCCTTGATTGGAGCCTCTGTCTCTTGGCAAGGTGCATCATTATATTCTTCCCATAATTGATCCATTTCTTCATCATTCAAGGAACTTCCTGCAGAAGTCAAAGCCAGGCTTTCTGAAGAACTGCTTGTTGATTTCCCACTTAAGATGTCCTCATAGTTCAGGTGTTCAGGAATTTTCATTGAAGGTGAAAGTTGACTGTAAAATTTACTTGAACCCGTTGCATGATCCTCTAACAGCTTGCCTGCAAGTGATCCCTTCCAGAGGTTGTGCTGCTCTTCATAGAGCTTACCAGCAAGTGTTTTCTTCCAGTTTTTTTCTTTCTTGGCTGACTGGTTTTTCTGGGCTGCAAATAGGCCCAAGTTATTATGGTCCTCTTCCCAGAGCCTATCCATGGTAGGAAACTCCTCTTCCGAGTCACCAAATGGGAAGCTCCTGCATGACTTGAATACACATTGTTCAAGACCATGAAGTACATGAGATGAGTCTGCTTCATTGCCATTATCAACCACTCTATTATCTTTCTTTGAAACCTCTGACAAGTCTGGCAGCTTTGCAGCATATAATTCTTCACTACTGCCAACAGGGGTCTCAAATACATTAGCCTGAACATCACCCACTTCACAAGCAGGTTTATCCAGCTCATCAATCTGTTCTTCAGAGTCCTCAAAGTCTGACATCTGAGAAAAATCATGGCTGTCCATACTTTTACACTTGGCAATTAATGGCAATTCCCCTACACTTTTGGCCTCAAAACAGACCGACTCAAGTCCAACTAATGCACAGTCTCTTAAGGTCTTGGCTTCTAGCCCATCACGAGATTCTCCATCCCCTGCTGTTCGAATGCTCGAATTCACTATGTCTTCTTCATACTGTCTCAGTGCAGTCTCCATGAATGCTTCAGCAATGGCCTCTATTGCATATGGGACACCAAACTCCACCTTACCACCAAGCTCGGCAACCAGTCTGTCCATCAGCACTTTTACCTTATTCACTACAATGTTCTGGCATGGATTCAAAGTGTCATCCTCTGCCATTGCAATTACACTGCTCCCACACTCCTCAAAACCAACCCCAAGCTCCTGCTCCACTTCAATTCCTACTGAGCAGAGCCCAGATACATCATGCAACCAACCTCTACAGCATCTGGTGGGTTGCCTAATCCTCCTATCATCTTCAGCCCTCAAACCCAAGATCCCACTAGCTTCCCTAAACCTTTTCCATTGCAAATCCCCCTCAACTCTAATTCTCTCAAGCTGAGGACCAAGGCTGAAGATTACCAACACCAATAAGCAAGTAGAGACTAGCAGGGGGGTAAAGAAACATACCGTTTTAAGCAACCGGGGAGCAAAGTAAACGAAATATGCCAAGTAAATTGGGTTAATCTTCCATATTAAACCCAAGATCTGACAATAAAGCTCTTTCATATGCTCTGCTTCCAACTTGCCATTCATCATCACAACTGATTTCTCCATTAATGCATTATCATGAGCTTCTTGCATGCCAATCCGAGCAAATTCAAGAACCCATTTACAAAACGTTCAGGAAAAACAGGGCACCTCAACTTATCCAGGTCTTCTTGCATGGAATCTCCATTGTTCTGCTGTTAAAAACCAATCTTCTATAGCTTCTCTTCGCGTGAAGTCCACCCATCTATCTATCCAAGACTTCTTGTTAGACCCAACTCTGCAACAGACACCGAACCAGCAACCCACCTACTGAATTCTGGTTCTAGGCGTACCCGTCTCTGCAATTGCTTGAAGAACACATATCCCATGCATGCATTTGCTCAAAACTGAAACAAAATACAAAAGTGGCTGGTGTATTTTGTGCAGAAACGGATAATTCGATAGAAACGCCAAATTCCTTGGCAGAGCAGCTCGTCCGCCACCGATGATTCGAAACACTTGAGAGCGAATACTTCCGAAACTGACCAGGAGAAAAATGACAAATCCCTTGGCAGAGCTGCTCGCCCGCCACACACTTTCTACGAAGCGCGTGATGGACGAATTCTTCTCCAATTCCAAAGCGGGCAGGAAGGCGCCCGTGGGGGGGCCGGCCCGACCCGGACCGAACGAGCTCGCTTTGTCCTGTCCACCGACGGTCCTCTTTTACGTGTGGAAATCATCAGAGAGCGTAGGCGTGAAATGACAGGGTTCCCACCATGGAAAGAGATTTAAAGAGTAAGGATTCAGTATAAAATCTTTAGAAAAGCCAGATATTGTTGAAAGTTTATACTTTTCCCAAATATTTTTGAATAAAAAAAGGAAAATCACACATCATAGGAAACCTTTTTTCCTCAAGCACACTATAGTTGATGGGATAGAAAAGCAAGAGATGAGAAACATGAGAGGGGGACCATTTGTGTTGTTTTTTCTTGGAAGGACATAATGATGTCTTCTTGTCCATAGTGCTCACATGAATTAAGGAAGAGATATTATCATTCGGAATGGCCCAAGGGGATTTTATAAAAAGGTACTAGTCAACATGAATAGAAGGAAGAAAGATAATGATATGATATAGGTTGATGTGCCATTTGTGTTCATATAACACTTATTTGATAAGAAGGTTTTATTAGCAACACAGTTATAAATTGGTTTTGTACATATGTACATCCTTATCTTTGGGAGGGAGGGTTGTTGGGTGGTAATGTACAAATAAACACTTTCATTTTTGGAAGAGTGGTTGGTTGTGGGGTTAAGGGTGAGAGGGAGATGTACATATAAATACACATTGTCACCCACTTAAAGAGTGGGTGGTGAAGATATGGTGTGTATGTGTCACTAATGAGATGAGGGTATGTATGTGCATGTTAGTCTCACATTATTCATCATTCAAAGTTTTAGGGCATGCACTGGTCACTTGGGAAGGTGTATGGTGTGGAATGAGATGTGATTGTGCATATGTGTTACTTCATATCACCTCCCTCATAAGGTGTAAATGCACATCCTCAGTCCCCAAATTTCAAGGGTGGTTGGTATGGGGTGAACATGTGTATGTGTCTATTGCGCCTCATCACCCTCTCTTTTGAGACGTAAATACACAACCTCACTTCATAGAGGGGTAGGTAGTGGAAAGTGAGAGTTAAATATTATGAAAAAAAACTCCTAAAATATTATTTAATGTTCAATTCACTTTTGTTAAATAAGAAAAGAATGATGAAAGAATTATGTATGGTGCATGCAAAAAATCTGGAGGTAGTTAGCTTGGAAACTAACTACTATATTAATATTTAAATAATAATTGACTACCAAGTCAATTCTAATTAATTCTCTCTTGCTTTTCAAGAAGGTACTTTTTCCATTCTTCATTATGGACAAGGTGATCTAAGCATCAAATTTGAAGTGTAATACAACATGGTTTAAGGGGAATGAAGACTTTTACATAAAATATAAGATAATATGTTAGTGTAATGGCTTATGGTTATTACTAAAAAAATTGCATGTGGATTGTTCACTCATGGGGTTTATTTTTGAACCATCCAATGTTGCTCCACTCAAATGCAAATAGTATTTATATTCTCACTTTTATTTGAGTGGGATGGAGCATAAGTTATTGGTAAAGACCTTTGCTTTGTGGATAATGTTGGTCTCTTTATGATGTCATGGTAGCGTAGTTTCAAAATGTTTATATAATCATTCGTAAACATTTAGATTTGGTTCAGAATGTTTTGTCTACTATTTAAACATTAGAAATTGAAAACACTTGTTAACACGTGGAATTGGAATAGATTGTACCATTTAGCATGTTGGAATAAAACACATTATTAGGGACACCATTAATCCCTCATCGCTTAAAGGTAAAATAGGGAAAGTCACTCTCCTTCAAAACGAATTGAATAAAACACGAAAAGTCACTTGATTTTGAAAAAAAATGCATACAAGATGGAAATTCACTTTTTTTTTTAGATTTTTGGTTTTAAACATCTATAAAAGATGGAAAGTCGCCCAAAAAAATCTTCTCAACCCCTATAAAATATGGGCTTAGGGTATTCATTAAATTTCCTTGGAGAGTACAACATTATGCTAGAGAAATTATGAATGTCCACTTTGCACTTGCACAGTTGAAGACTAAGGGTTATCTTTGAAGCAAAAGAGGGGACTAACTTTGAAGCATTAGAGCTTGGGAGCTTTGCTTTCTTTCCTTAAAAAATCTTATTTTCAAATCATATTTGTTGATTCTTTATTGAGTGAACTCGTAATTTGATATAAATTTAGGGTTTTAGGTATCATAAACATCAAGAAGTTATGTTTTATTATCATGGAAGAGGAAAAGATTTTTTCTTGTGTGGCTTGCGTGTAGAAAAACACAACATATTGAAGACTTTACTATTAAATCAACATGTCATTTTCTCTCCTTTAAACATAGCTTTAACTACAACTAAGTAAAAGGCTTGTTGTTTTCTTATAGAATAATCCAAGGATATTATATTTTACGTAACTAACTAAGCAATCACTTAGTAAATTTTGATGTTGGAGCAACAAAGCTGTAGGCTTGTTGACTTAATTGTAAAATACGCAAGAGGTATTTGTAATAATACTATATTATATATAAAATGTATAAGAGATGATGATAAAATGTTACAATGAGGCCCTACTTATATACCTATGTAGGTGGCCTTTCATGAATGGGCATGTCTTTTAGACATGCCCTTTTACTAACTTAATGACTACTTACATAATCCTTATTTGACTATTAACAATTATATTTATTATATTCATTATGAATTATATTCATAACATTGCCCCTTCCTTCAAAAGCTTTGTCCTCAAAGCTTATAGTTGACACTTTTCTTCAATTCAAGTTATTCATTTGCTTTCGTCATTTTTTTTTATATATCAACTTTTATTTATTTATTTGTTATGAATTGGCCCTTCCTTCAAAACTTTGTCCTCAAAGTTTTATGGATAATAATTTTTTCATCTTGTATTTTTTTTAATTTATTAATCTAATTAATTAAAATTATTTAATTAATTAAATTAATATATAATATAACTTTACTATATGTATCCTAACCAAAATTTAAATGTCTTGCCCAACCTTTAATAGGATACTTTTATTTATATGGAACTTTATAAAACTGATTATAATATAACTTTATATTTTAATAAAGTTACATATATTAGATTTATAAAGTTTTTTAGATTTTAAATTAATTAAATTAAATTGTTACGTCAGTTGTATCTATAATTTTATTTTTTTAGTTATGTATGGTCATCGTACACATCTGTACGGTCATGTCTGCACACGCGTCCATGCTGGATGATGTTGGTTGATATCTTTGCATTTTTTTTAAGTTAATATATCGAGGGCATGCTTTGTTATCATCTGTAAAAGGCTCCGAACAGACAATACATCTTTCTGCTCCCTCCGAGTCTTGACCTACATTTCCTTTATCTGCTGGTTTGGGTATAAATCAATGGGAAAAAGCTCAAAGTTCATCTGCCCAAGCTTTTAATGGTGGTTTTTGTGCTAACTCATCTAATTTACATTGAGCGACGTCCAGCAAATCCACTTCTTGGTGCAATAATGTGAAGATATTGTGGTCTTCCTCTTTTTGGGTGGGACTACATTCTTTTTCTTGTTTTGAACTAGAACTGCCTTCACGTTCTGGTTTTGGACTTCGTTCCCTTTCTAGTTTTAGTTTCAGACTGCGTTCTTTTTTTGGTTTTGGGAATCTTGCTAATGATACAACCGGAGAACTATTGGTGCTTTCAATACCACTAGAGTGACTGCTAATATTTTGAGTAATGGTTGACCCAATTTTGCTTATTGAGGGAGAATTTGTTGACAAAATTTCGCTTACTTGGGAGGAATTTTCGTCACCACTTGACATCGATGGTATCGTGATACCTTTGCGCTTACAGTGTTTGTGGGTGACGACAGGAAGCACGATGCAGATGATTATTTGGATCACGGATTCTGACAAAAAGTAAAGTCTGCTTGTAGAATTAAGAGGTCCCATTGTTAGGTATTCAAGGAACTTGTTGAAAAATTGGTTTTTCTCTTGTTCTTTACAAATGCCAGGGACATAAGAATGTAGGTTCGCAAATATTTTCACCAAGAAAGTTGTCCTTTGTTGAGAATGAGGATTGTAGTATATGCAATCAAGAAACATAGCAGAAGTTAGAAGATCAGATCGAATACAATTAACAACACTAGTTGATGGCGGAGCTTTGCCAATTTGTGCAACACAACCAAGAACAATATATCCCTTAGGTGCTATAGGCATCCACAATGAACACTGCATGTCTTCATCACGATTGTATGACTCTCCTTCCATATGATTTAAACTAAAGAATGACCAAACTAATTGAAAGCCAAGAGGTTTTTTCACACGGCCATAAGTATTGCTGACTACCATCATAGCTTGAGATGGAGGCATAGACCCCAGTGTAACACAGTCACCTAGAATAACATAATTTGAAGGCGGGCGGGGTATCCAAATAGCTATATGTTGATTAGCACCATTACCTCTTTTATCAATCCAAATTCTATCAAAATGTGTGAAACGCGATAAGGCATTGGCACTTCCAAATTGCAAAGCTGCAACCATTTCATCTTGCAACCGAAGCAAAAGGCACAAAACACTTAGAGAAAGATGAACATAAATATATGTTGTCATAACAAAACACTTAGAGAAAGATGAACATAAATATATGTTGTCATAACTAAAACATTAGTCTTACTATGCACACATGTATATTCGCCTGATATATCCACTGGATCAAGTACATCAAGACCAGAACCACTTTCAACAGTAAGACCTTTAACAATTGCACAGATCCATCTATCATTTTCCTTTGCAACACACATTAAATTGATGTCCGGTATTCTACTACTTCTAGAGGCAATACGCTGTGGTGATTTTCCAAAATCAATATAAACTAGGCATGTCTTAATGTTTGGACTTAGTTTTAAATGGACCGTTTGGAAATTTTCTCTATGGAAAGGTACATCTTCTTGATGAATATTATCTTTGGTAGCAATTGAAACCTTTCCATCAGCTGGACCCAACAACAAATTTTTTCTTTCTTGGCATACATTACTTACATAACTATCCATGGGGAAACTTTCACTAGGAGATTTTGGTTTGTATCCTAATTCTAAAAGCTTTTCATCCTTGGAATCAACACCACGCATAGGAGAACCTTCACTGAGAGGTTTTTCTTCTTCAGTTGTTTTCTGTAACTCATTTGTTTCTGGTGGAGAGATCTCAACCTTCGAAACTGCATCCCCATATTTTTCTTCTTCTACTGAAGAATCATTTTCATATTCATCATTATCTTCACAAATATCTTCTTTTTTCTGAATCAGTTGAATTGTTTTGTTGATTATGTCCAATATTCGGAAATATTGGTTCTTGCGCCAGATTAATCTTGTCCAAAATGATGTTTATCTTCTGCATTGCTTTGTTATGATTGTCTGTGGCCTCTCTATGGTTTTTCAAAATTTGTCTTTCTATCCAATTTGTTGTGTCTTGAAGTTTTTTGATGTTGTGAGAATTTTCTACATAGCCTTATCCTCAAGATTGATTAATCTTTTAGTGAATTTATCAGAATTATTATTGATCTTACTCTCAATATTGATCAATTTTTTTTGAAATCGTCCATCGTCATTGATGAAGACATCGAGCGGCAGCGATTTCGAGGCACCACATGTAATAGCTGAAGGCAGCCATCAATGGCGTAGGTGCTTCCTTCCAGGCGAGAAGATTGCTGCTCTAATACCAAATGGAGCAAAAAAGTTGTAGGCTTGTTGACTTAATTGTAAAATACACAAGAGGTATTCATAATACTAATATATTATATATAAAATGTATAAGAGATGATGATAAAATGTTACGATGAGGCCCTGCTTATATATCTACGTAGGTGGCCTTTCATGAATGGGCATGTCTTTTAGACATGCCCTTTTACTAACTTAATGACTACTTACATAATGTTTATTTGACTATTAATAATTATATTTATTATATTCGTTATAATTCGACATGCCCTTTCACTAACTTAATGACTACTTACATAATCCTTATTTGACTATTAATAATTATATTTATTATATTCGTTATGAATTATATTCATAACATATGTGTAATCCTATTGCAATAATTCATGGTTAATTGATTGATGCCTCCAATGGATTTGAAATTTTGAACTCCTTCCTTGAGCAAACATGTAAGTTATGTATTTGGGTTATGTTATCACTCGTTATTTTTAACACTTTAATTGATAGGGTCATACATGTTATTCACCTAGGTTGATGTGGTCTCATAAGTCATTCTCATGAAATTTCTGAAAAAAAATTACATTTAATGATGTCTACCTTAAGTTTAAAACCCACCTTTAATAATGTCTACCTTAAGTTTAAAACCCACCTTTAATCATGTCTTTTTAGTCAAATCACCCTCATATCATATAGTTTTCATCTCATTGCCTTTTAATCACAAAACATTCCACCTATCAGTTTTTCATAATTTCATAGCGAATTACAAATCAAATCAGCAGATTTTTCTACGAAACTAACTAACAGTTCCATAGCGAATCTGTCAGCAGTGAGACCATTTTCGCTACGAAATTGGGTTTTCCTGCAGAAAGGGTCAGAGTGGTGTGAGGTGTCAATGTTTGATTAGATAAGTAAGGGTGAGGTCATTTGAGTTCCTTATGATGATTCCCAAACATGCATAGCCGTATTTTGCAGTCATTATTTCCTTTTGTGGTCACATGCCATCATCAATATCCGAGTTGTCAAATAACCTTTTAAGACTTTACCCCAAGCTGCTCTTTTTCATCCAATGATTAATCCTTGCATATGAAGTCTCCCACTATCGATATTTGAGAGTTTCTTCACCACACCAAGCAGGTTATGGTTCGATTTTGATTTTGCAGGTGTCATCAGCAAGCGAGGTAGTGAAGGTGTATAAAGCATTCATGGCATTGAAAAAAAAGCAAAGAAGTAAGAGGATAACAAGGAGTCAGACATTGGCCAAAGGAAATCTAGAAGATATCCTACATGCAATAGATATTGATGAGTCCCCAGTAGTGCAAGTAGAAGATATTGAAGGTGATGGAAGGAAACTGAAGAAAGGTAAGTCTGTCAAGAAATTGGATTTTGCAGGAGAGGATGTTGGCTTCATATTTCAGTCAAGGAAGCCAATGACCAGGTTTGCAAAGAAGGCCATGAAGAGAAAAGGGGCAGAGAAATTTAGTGAAGGTATGCAGCCAGAAAACATCAGAGATTTATCCCTAGCAGAAGAAGAAGAAGTTGTCACTAGGAAGAGAAAGGGAAAAGAGAAGATGATTGAAAAATTAGAAACATAACTCCTCAAGGAAAAACTGAGTGAAGCAAGAGAAGAAATACTTGAATTGAAGTTGGAAGCAGAGAAGCACAAGTCTGAAAAGGCTGAGTTTGACCAGATGATGAAAAAATGGGACAGTCAACTCTCAAATGTTTTAGAATCTATGAGTAATGCCAAAAGATTGCTAAAAAGGACCCAACCTCTAAGACTTATAGCCAAACATACCAGGAGGATGAACCTGCACCTGCAAGCTGAAAACAGATCATTGAAAAATCAAGTGGAAGACCTTCAGGAATAGATGGACATGATTCAAGATGAGCTGGAGAAGGGGGGACTAAAAATGAAAATAATTGAAGAACCTGAAGGTCAAGCCATAGTTAATGAAGATGAAACTCCCAAATATTGAAGAGCTGAAATTAGACATTTTTGTCAAGGTTTTAGCTTGCAAGTGATATAATTTTGGCTCAGGAGATCAAATTTTGAAGAAAATTACAAAATCTACAATTTATGCCTTGTTAGGAAGTTTTGTAGCGTGCTCTAGGCATGAAGGCCTAAAAACGCTACGAAATTTCTAAAGATGCTTTTTTTCCTATAAAAACAGTTTTTTGAAGGTGCAAGGAGGGAGGTTGATGGTATTTACTGATTTTGACCTAAAAAACATTGTTTAACCAACAGAGGTGGCAGAAGGAAAGGATAATAGACAAAAACAACCTCGCTACTAAACTACGCTATGAAACTGCCTAAGATGCTCTGTTTTGTAGCGAGGTGTTTTTAAAAGGTTTTTGAAGGTTTGACAGTGTTTCGAAGCTTAGCCAACCACATGGAGGTATTAAAGGGTATCAGTGGAATAATCTAACTGAGATTTGGCCTTCGACAAAATTTTCTTCTTCACCAACTCAGCAAAGGACAGTCAGCAAGTGTCATGTCATATTTTCCTTAAATATACGATTACTATTTTGTAGTTCATTGAGGGAATTTATTCTTTGATGGTGGATAGTGCCATTCGAGCACCTAACTACTTTTGATGTAATTACGCACTCCTTTAGTTAGTAGTTGTAATAAATATAACTAGAGTCCTATTAGGAGAAGGACTCTTAAATGGATAGGTGTCTTTTTATGTTCCAGAAATAGATGTGTCAGTTATGATTAGCTGTCAGAGTAAAGGTTCGATGATCCCGAATCCCATGTAATGTAAAGAAAGTCTATTTATAGAGAGTAGATCAAATATCAAAGGGTTGGATAATATTTTACTAAACTACTACTCTGTAATAGTGTTCAGTTTCAGTACTATACAATGATATTTGCTTCTTTACTTGAAATTCAAAGGAGGTGTTCATGGTGTTTTATGTTCTATATCTCTCATGTTTAATATTTGCAGTTAGTTTGATGTCTAATTACTCAGAACTCATGGTAACATGCTCTGACTTCCTTTAGAGGTTAAACTATTGTTCCTGTTTTGTATGTGTGTACTACCTTTTCATTGAAATCTCCATTTGCCTCAGTTTCCATAAGAAGAAATATTCTCATTGAGTTTACTGATGTCGACCCCATAGCCCAATGGTAGCAAATTCTTACATTTTCAACCTGGAATCAATCACAATCAAGCTACAGTTATAGAGTTAGTCATCTATTAGAATTTCCATTGAAAATCATAAATTACCTTGAGAGAGCCCTCTCAAACTGAAGAGGCTAATCTTCAGCCAAAAGTGGTTTGAAAGAGTTACATTAAGTTGATTGATGAGTAGCCTATTAGAATCAATTTAGTGATAACAGGTTCTTGGGGTATGATTGGCCTCTTTTGCTCGTTTTTAACTAAATTTGTTTACTTAAGATGTGTAGCAATTGACCCTTTCTTACAATTTCTTTATTGTATCCTTTCTCCTTTAGATCTCCAAGCTTGAGATTTGTGCAACAATACAATGCTTGTATTTGGTTAATGTTTTACCAAGTGATATATCTTGATATCATGTACCTTTTCCTTAAATATAAAATTACAATTCATCCTTTGTATAACACTCTTCATTGACATTTGGGTTTTATTTTTTCGTCCACAAAAAAAAAAAACCTCTTCGTTGACTTTGGGATTCGTGAAAATCCAAGTTCTTATAAATGGATGATTTTTTACCCAACTATAAATTTCCATATTTTGAACATTTTTTTCTTCTATACAAATTTATATTTTACATACAACACATTTTAACATATTTTTCCTATTTATGCAAGATCCTTATACTTTCCTTGTGCATGCAAAAATTTTCTTGTACATTTAAGCTTTTTGTAAGTTTCCTACTTTTCCACATTTTTGCTTAAAAAATCATTTTTGTTTATTCATAGTTTGACTATAAGTCTTGTCTTCCTTTTGGGTGTTTATTCCTTAACATATTAATCTTTCAATTTTTTCATTACTCACCTTTCATTAGATTGGTAGATTAAAATGGCATTTAATGCATGCATTTTATCTATGGTTGGAACTTTGATAATAAATAGTAAATAGTTTTTGTTGTTTAAGTGTTCTGGTGTTCAATTACATTTTACTATTTTTATATGCTCTTTGCATTGTGCTTTATGAGATCTTGGTCAATTATAAACCAATGGGAAGTTTCTTCCTCTCATTCTCACTTCCATTTTTTATTTCAACATTTTAGTTTTAGTTTATTTTTATTTCAATGGATCAAACACCATAGTGCACCCATTACAAACCTAAGGATTACATGTTTGGTTAATTCCAACAAACTTAAACTTTAAAATTTACCAATATTTAATAAAATAAACATCATCTTTTTAAAATCAAATATCACACATTTACAGTAGGCTAGGACCTCGGGTTCAAGTGTTCCAAAAAGTACTCCATGGTCAATTGTACATCTAAAACATGAACTCTTCTAGCGGTGAGGAAGAGTCATAAGTAATAATAAGTTAGGCTAAGAAATTCCCTCTAACACGTGTCAAACACAAGGGAGATATAGGGAAGTGTGGGATTCCCTTCCATACATAAGAAGTGCATGCATATATTTATAAAACATCTTTGCAAAGAGATTTTCACCTCTAAGAACAATGACATTGTGGGCACTTAACCAATGATTGTACTCATACTATTTCTTGAAAAGAAATAACTTAGTGGCCATTCCTAGGATTACCACTTAGGAAACTTGTTTTTGGGGTTTGTGAGTGGTACCATCTCCTTTATGTGCCCCTTATATCTCATTTATTTTGACTTGGACTACCTTGTGACACTAATATAATGAGCCTTTCTTACAGTCACTCGTGTCACAACCCCAACACCCCCCCCCCCCCACCCATTGAAAATTGTAACTAGGTTCGGTCTTCATAATGAATAGTAATTATGAATTTATGTAATGAAGAAGACAAATATAATAAAATTTATTTTGTAATGCTTGCCTCATGGGTTTCATGAGTAAGGAGTTTTTATTATAGGTCAAAGACTTCTTCTTGATGTCTTTAGGAGTTTGTCATCTTGTCATAAATATAATTAGAGCCGTGTACATGAATTCATGTTGCACTTGTGTACGAGAAAATTATTGATGCATAAATATGCTCCAACCCCTTGTCACTATGCTCCAAGGATTCGACTAAACATACATGTTAAAGATACTCCTTGACAAGTCGACTTACCTTCTCCAGCTCATGTTGGCATACAAGCAAGAAGGGAGTCACTATATATAAGGGACTACGGCCTCATTAGAACATACACAATTCTAATAAGTCTGAAAAAGGGTGTGAAGAACAATGCGTAAAGAGAATATCAGATAGTGAAGGAAAGGAGACCTTAAAAGGGTACGAAGGAAGGGAAATTTGAGTTTCTATATTAAGCTATAACACCTCTTGTATATTCAAGAAGGTCGAGACTTTACTAATGCCATATTGCAGAATAATATACATCAGTGTTTAGGGTACCAAACGGGAAAAGAAGGGTCCAAGGAAGGGACGAGGTGAAGCTTAATTAGTGTCGAGGAGAAGAAGGATAAGTCTAGATAGGAGATTGAAATATATCTTAGGGTTGCAGCATTAAGAATACTTACTTCTATGTCTAAGGGTTGTAGCAACAATGAGATTGGATTATCCAAGGTTGTAACAACAAAGAGACTGAACCTTCGGTCTAGGATTGCAACAACAAGAAGACAGAGACTCCTCAAGTACATGCCAAGAAATGCTAGTGCAGAATGGTGCAGAAAAGAAAGATCAACTAGAGAAGCCGAGAAGAAGCAGCAAGGAATAGTGACAGGGGTCTTGGAGGGATACTTATGTCAAGGGACTATGTATGGTTATGGTACTAGTCATTTGATGATCTATAAGAAGAATGATTATCAGGTTTTCCTCTCTAAGAGGGATAGGTTTTGGCCCTGGCTGGATAGCCTAAATATTTTTTCTCTTGTGCATTTTATAATTGAATTGATGAAGAATGTAATAATATAACAAATATAAGGTCTAAGTGAAAGAAGCATAAATTTTTCATAAGTAATTATCATGAAAGAGAAATTTAATAAAAGCCCTAATTTCTCAACACCCCCACCCCCCTAAACTTAATTTCATAACCAATTATGGAAACACATTTTGAAGGTGTCCATTCTAATCTAATTTACTTGAGCCTTGTTAGAGTATAATAAGGTTGCATTTCTTTACATTCTGCTCTAATTTCATAGCTACTATCCTACAAATTAGAAAAAAAATTAAGGAATTGTGGGATTAATTAATTTATTGACCTTTAATATTAATTAACATTTCTAACTTATTGGTTTTGATTGATCATGCAATTTTATTTACCTAATAAACAAATTCACTCCCTTTGCTAATAGAATAATGCCCAAGGCCTATTAAGTTCACTATATTTCTAGGTAAACATAGATCTATTGTTTTATAAGTTCACCATTTTTCTTATGAATCTTGTATTTATTCTATTAATTTGACCATATTACTTGTTATACTTTCACTCATTCAATTGATTTCTTTGAAAAACCTTGCATTAAAACGAGTATGGCTAGTGGTTTAGGAAATTCCATGCAAATAAGCCCTCCATAAGGGTAGTCCTTTTCTTTTCCACCATCTAGAAATATTAGTGACCCCTTCACAATTACCATGAACCTTCCCAAAATGACATGAGGATTCGTTTGGGTGTTATGTATATCAAGGTAAACCAATTCAAGCCCCTTTTATTCACCTAGTGTTAATGTGGTTTTATATCCTCCCACACAAACCCAACAAAATTTAACCTAGTAACCATTAGCCATATACAAATAATGTTAGTGATGCTAGGGGAAATGAAAGGAGGTAATGGTGCTAGTAATTTTAGGGGAAATACTAATGACGTTGAGGGAATTATAGTTATGATGGGAAAATTGCCACGTTAATTATCGCTAAAAGACAGCAAAGAAAAAACGTGGCATCTACAATAATATTAATCTGTCCAACACCCTTAATGGAATCATTAGTCATTATACTTACCATTGTCTAACTCTTCCTAAGGTTTGTCAATCCCCTTATACTACCTTGCAAGGACCATCCCTCTTCATGAACCCCATTGCTCCTAATATTGAAGCTTCATATGCTTCTCGAGTTGAGATCCATCTACTTCAATTGTTCTACTTTCCAACCATTTGGGTGACAAACCATCCAACCAAGTGTATTTCACCACCATCTTGGAACCATGTAATTTCAACTCCTCATGACCCTTCACCCATTAAATATAAACCTAGTAAGGAAAATGAAACTTGATACTCTCCAAGTTTTAAGTCCATTACCATTGAGAGGGACCAACTTAGTTTTGGGTTTCTTCCTTCCTCCAACTCTTTCTAAGTTGAGGTCATTGGTGAATTTATTTTTCATTGATGTATAGTGGAATAATTTTCCTTCTCTTTTGATATGTCATTTTCTACTTAGAAACTCTTTGGTTTTCCCACCATTGATTCTCTGGTAACTATAGTATGGGACTTTAATGATAGACCATGCGAGTTAGCATGAATCGGACCTAATATCCCCATTGAGTTATGTGGTAATACTATATTTGTTAATGCATAGTTGTGACCATCCTTTTTGGTTTTAACCTACTCCTTGGGTGCAGCTATGTGTATTCCAAGGAAGTTGTGGCATCATCACTTCATTGTACAATATTGTTTCCACATTAAGAATGTATTGTCAACATTCATTAGCTCTCACAAGGCTAGTCCTCAACCATATTTAACCTATGAAAAATTCTTACCTTCAATGGCTCATTCTAGTTTATCCCTAATGTTTGATTGGATAAAAATCCTCCATAAATGTCTTGTACCACCACTACTAACATTTTTGTAATTTCCCTTCATACTAAGTATGAGTCTTTGGAACTTTTGACTACCTAAGATTTAAAATTTGACATTTTACCTTCATACTTGGGTGTCATAGAGTTCATTTGTCCTCTTGTTCAAAGGCTTTCATTCCACTTCAACCATGGTCATCCATGAAAATTAATAATTCTTAGAGGCTATGATTACTTTTAATGGTCCTTATGATTACCTCCATCTTGGTTCTCCTATCAAATTTATCTCTAGGCCTAACTACTCCACAAACATTTCGTTAAATGGAAATACCTCTCAAGATTGTCATTGATTTAAATCCTCCATGTCAATACCACCTCTTGCACTTAAGGAGGATAAATTTAATCACTCTCCTATATCATAAACCAATGATATTTTCAATTCCCCTTGTAATGGAGAAATATCAACTAGCCAAACTTTCCAAGTTGAGGACCATTAATGTTTCCACCACACAAGATATTATTGACTCTTTTTTAGCCTAACTAATCACTATAATTCCCTCAAAGTCTATCTCATTTGGAAATAATTTTGGTTCCTCTAAAACCAGTACTACTTCTTGCACTTGATGTACCATGCTTCCAAATTAATTATCATTGGCTTTTCCACTACTCAAGATGTTCATTCTAGAATTATCTTCAATTTCTTTCCAGCAACAGTATCTCTTGCACTTGATAAGGACACCTTTGACCATGTTTCGAAATTGAAGACCATTTCTTATGCCACCACCTTGAGTATTATCAAACAATTTAAGGTTACAAATTCTTCAAAAAAAAATAAAAAATTATATATATATATATATATATATATATATCCCATTAGTTGTCTTGCCCAAGTTTACTTTCATGGATGCATGAATTTGAACAAGATATGTTTGTACCTTTAGACCAATCCCTTATCCATGTTTGAATTAGTAATTCATATTATTTCACTAGAATAGCAAAATAAGTTCTCCCTCTCTTTTTAATCTAGAAGATTTCCACATTAATTCACCATAGGATCCACCATGTTGGACAATGGAGTGTTATTCTACCTTACTTCTTCACCTTTGCACACATTCAATGATAGAGTCTTCCTAGGATGGATTTCACTAGAGTAACACCACTTTTCCCCTTAACACCTAACTTGATACTTTTCCATAGAATCAAGATCCCTTCTAGTTTGAGATTACATTGTGAGCCACATTGTCCTTTCATTTTTCTATCTATCAGTTCTCATATGGGATTTGACCCATTTATTTGGTGGCTTTCTAAAATATATCATTTTTTTCTAGTTGCAACCACTTACTAATCTGTTTTGATATTTTCCATGCCACGACAACATGCAAAATGTAGTTATTAGAAGAGGCACATGTTTGGATGATATTGATGTTGCTACCCATTTGCTACACTAATTGTTTTTACCATCATTTTCCATGTAGAAATAATCACTTTCATAAATGCACCATCGAAAATTAATTAATTAATTTTTTATTCTTTCCATACAAGATGGAAAATCCCAAAATAATATTAAAAACAAAAATGGGGAAGAAATATTATTTTATTGATCATCATTTATGGTAAACACATCATTTCCCCCTTGATTGAAGCATCCTTACTTGAGTCACCATTCACATCCATCATATCATACCTTGGTCCACACTACTTGTATCCCTCTCCTCATTTCATCCATTCTCACCACCTCAGTATTTGGTTGAAATATTTTTCCTTGACCCATTCTTAGTGGTTGTTGCCTAGGTCCATTCTCATTTTATTATTTACATCAAGAGATGTCTTGCACATAGTCCTATGTCAAAATTTTCCCAATATTATGTCTTTTTACATACATCATATCAAAAAATTTCCTACCTTGGGTTGGTTGGAATGTTGGACATTAGATAAACCATCTATCCTCGTGTGTTTCATGACATGTGCTTAATTGCCTCTCGTGGATCTGTTAACTCTAGTGATGTTTCTGTTTACTAACACCTATGGGTTTTGGTGTAATGATAATTTTGATTCCAACAAGTAGTATCAGAGCTAAAGGTCTCGAGTTCAAATCACACTCGGCTCGCGCTAGGGGAGAGATTGTTGGACATTGGATAAACCAGCGCTCCCCTTGTGTTTCGTGACATGTGCTTAACCACCTCTTGTGGATCTGTTAACTCTATTGATGCATCCATTTACTAACACCTGTGGGTTTTGGTGTAATGATAATCATGATTCCAAAATGGAGGACTTAATTATTCCCCTCCTTATAATGGATTGATCCGATATTGACCATTGTACATTTTCTTTAGGGGATTATCTAGAGGCTTGAGTACCTTTGTGTTTATTTCTGCATTGTAAATATGCCTTGCATTTAGTAGTACTTTACCTCATTGGTTTCTCACAGGATAATTCCTTCCAACATCTAAATTGATCTCATTTATTCACATTGTTAGAATTGCACTTGTACCTTGATATTCATTGCTATCAACGATGAACTATCTTGCATTTAGAAATGACTTGTTTTATTGGTTATTGACTAGTTGGTTTTTTTCCATGGTCAAATACAACTCATTATCCCATCCTTGAGATTCATCCACTAAGGTTGGTTGTATTCCAAGTCCCAAGTTGTAGTTTTATTGGAGATATATAACTCACCATTCAACAAATTACTTAATTTTATACATATGAGACCTTCTATTCTTGGTTCTCCATTGTTTCAAATCTATGACCCTTATCAAGCCATCACTTCAGTTTCTTTAGAGATGTATTTACATATTGATGTTTTACACCTTCGTCCACTATTATTTATTTTTCTATTATCACCAATTGTATCCTAACATGGCCTATTATCATGATCCTTGACACTATTTGTGAATTGAATTGATATGCATATGATCATAGATATTCCCAACTCATGTAGATATATTATTACTTCTCACCTTATTTATAGTTGTAAGTGGTCCTCCTAATCCAAATTTATTAATGTACTCCTTCTCTTTCACCCCTTTGGAGCCTTAACTTTGCTACTACAAATTTATTGTTGTATTTCAGCCATATGATGCTTTCCTACCCTTATACATTAGGGTTCATTTGTTAACATTGTAGAAATTGTGAGTCCCCACTTTGGACTTACATGGTTCAAGACCAATAGACCCCTTTCAAGCCAAAGGAAGAACCAAGTTTGAATCCTTGAAGCCTAGGAGCAAACCATAATCCATGATGATGGCAATGTAGCCTAGTCCAAGCTTAGTTTCTTGGAACTAGCTAATCCCCTTTCTACAACCCTAATTTAAGGGGACCGTATATTTTATCTTCCACTATTAATTAAATTTTCATTCCCCACCCCATTCCCCCCAATCCCTGCTGACAAATGTTGTTTTTAGTTCATATTTTCTAACTTGTTATGAATTTTATATAAATTTAGCCCTTTTATTATCATAATCATCTAGGAGTTAGGTTTATTATTATAGAAAAGGGAAAATTTATTCTTATATGGCTTGTTTGTAAGTTTATTGCAAGAGATGGTCATTGGATGGAAGATCCTTGTCCAATTATTTCCACATAAGCTAAAAGTGCACCAGAACAACAACATTGGAATGCAACTTACAAGTTGTTCTCCACACATTCTTCTTTAAGCACAACATAACAACAACTAATTGAAAGAATATGTGTTTAAATGTGGAATAAGCTAAGGTTATTATCTATGACATAACTAAGTAACCAACCCCTTCCTAAAGTTTGATCTGTAATCACATTATAATAACCCACAAATACAAGCATATACAATCCATGGTAACAATTTAGGAAACATTATTACTTTGGGCCTAAAAGTATTAAGGAAGTATTTTGTTACCATAAGTCAATGTGTTTATATAGATTTGAGCAAACATATCCTAGAGAAAATTGTGTTAGGTAGTAAGAATTGTAGTCATGTGGCATTGGAAGGTTCAAAAAATGTGTGGAATTAATAACCCAATAACCATAAAAACCAACTTTTATTGATCAATCTGGAAGAATAAACCTTTAAAAAAATATTGTGCACTATATATGCATTTTTAAATTATTCACTTACTTGGTTTTTTATTCTAAATACTAGTTTTTTTCCTCGAAAATATTTTTACAGAGCTCTTATTCTTCTCAACTATCAGAAATTCTAGAAATGAATCATCAACAAGTTAATTTCACTTAATTCTTAAAAAAAACTTAAATTGTGAGCTAAATTAACTTGCTATCAATTAAAATATATACATTAAAATAATTTAACTTAGTTGTAAATAGACCACACATTTATTTCAACAACTAAATTAATTTTGATATAACATGAAATAATCACACCAACTAATTGAACTCATTCAACTTCTTGCATTTTTCAATCTATGGTATTCATAACTAGGAAGCAAATCGTTAATTCGAAAATAAAATATGTATAAATTAAATTGAAACCATAAACTTATATTAATTTGGTAAAATGCAAAAAAATTATTAAACTAAATTGTAGAAGATTAAAGGAATAGCAAAATAAAACAACACATTCTTTCTTAGCATTAAACCACACATTATTTCTTAACATTAAATACAACAATTTGTTGAAAGAAAGTGTTGATTATTTTTTTATTCCTTTCAACACAATCTTTCTTAACATAAAGACAATACTTGGGCGAAATTTAATAAAAGGAATAAGATCACCAAGGCTATAGAGTGGTCGTTTTTTTAAAGTTTGCTAAATGATCCACTTGTATGAATTCAATCAACCAATAACAATAATAACCATAATTTTAGCAAAGGAATTCTAGTAATTAAAAACAAACCCCTTTTAGTCCCTTTTTTTTTCCTTTATACAAAATTAACCACCCTAATCAAGTAGTTGCTCAAATTAGCTAACTAGAAAATAATTTCATCGTCTTTAATAAAATAGTGGAGAAATGAAAAATGAAATATGATCATTTTAAAAAGAATAATTCATCAACTCAACAACTAACATTACTTATACACTTGAGTTGAGTAAGCTAAGCTGATGTGGTAGACTAGTAAACAACTTTGATTGTAAAATCAATATTTACATCTTTATAACAAAACACTACAACAATGCACGCTTTCCACAACTAGTCCTTATGCTACTAACACTACAGTAGTTGATATTTTTAGAATAGTACTTTGATGGAGAATGGTACTTTGATGTAGATGATGAAAATATTTTTAGAATAGTACTTTGATGTCAAATGTAGATGATGGAAAATTACGTAGCAACTAATGTTGATGAAAAATCCTATGGTCATTTATTTAAAAAAAACAAATTATTTTTAAGTTATGTATTCAATAAGTTAACAATTCCAAACACACAAATTATATATATGTTTTTATTCTTTCTTTAATAAAACTCATCTATTTAGTATATAAATCCAATCATAAATGCAATGTATTGGAATGGTAAATGAGGTAGAATTTTCTAATAATGGAAATAAAATGAAATGGAAAAATGAATGTTTAGAGGAGATTAATTACTAGTCTCGTCATATCCCAAGACTTAGCTTATTCACATCCTTAGACTTAGCTTATTCACATCCTTTGTGTAATTCAATGAGAGTTTAAAAATACAAGTTGGAAATGCAAGTCTAAATAGAATTCCCAAAATTCATAGGGAACCAAATGATTGGTTAGTTGTTTCCTCTACATGGAAACCTCCAAATATTTCTATTAATTCCTATTTTTACTTTTTCTTTTGTCTATCAACAGTAAGATCCCCTTTGTGGTCTAGAACGAGGTGCAAAACCAATGAAAGTTTAAATCTCACTCTTATTCACTGAAGCCCAAGTTCTCTAGTAGAATTAACATACAATTAACTATGATATAGAGATACATGTAAATTAGGAAAGGAATGTGGTTCCTTTAGTTTAAGTGTGTCACTAAGCTTATCCACCTTACTTGGTAAGCTGCTATAATTGATTGTTTTGATTATTATAAAAATTGACAAATTCCTTCACCACTTCATCCTAGAATTGAATCATGGTTTCCTTTACTCTAGGATTTGATAATTTTCTTCGGTGTTCCTTGAAAATTATTGGCATTGGATCCAACTCAAGTCTAAACTCTAGAGGAGAAATTAGTTCCTCTGCTTTATAGAATTTTAACTCATAAGCTATTTTTAACTCATTCTCCAAAAAATATTGGAAATATCTTAAATTTATATCTCTAATGAACTTATTGGGTTTCTTTATAGTGTTAGTTGGTGACAAGTAGTTATGTAGATACAACTCACACACCAAATTCCTTCTTTTAGGTACATTGGAAAAGTAAATATTGTAAAAGGTTTCACGAGTGGTTTTTTTATACAAAACCTAATTTGGGCACTATTCCTTAAATATAAAATCTAAGCTATTGCACTTTTAGATAAATAGGGTAGAAAAGTAAAGGTGGTCTGCAAATGAGTGTCTCAGATGTTAGCTCTCTAATTTTCACCAATTTATGTTTTAAAACATTTATTTATTCATCTTTTTCAGTGAGGTCCTCATCATAATTATTTTTCATTTTTGTTAACTTTTTTGTTAATTCCTTCTTGTTTTTTTTCAATCTCTAGATGGTTTTATTTTTCTTTGTGAAACGCTCCTAGACGAGTCTAACACTCGCCTAGTTGATTCTACCCGCACCTCGTAATAGAGGGCCAACGACTTGGTAGGGGGGGATTCAACCAACAAAGCTACCCATAAGGGCTCAATCTCTAGATGGTTTCTACTTCACTGCTACACTATTCATATACTTATTCTTAGTATTTACTTTCCTTTGGAAGCTTTCCAAAAGAATGCATTCTTTAGGGTTAAGAGAACTGTAGAATTATTTCCAAGTGTTTTTCTCTATACTCAGACCCTTAGCTTGTTCTCTTAACTTGTCAATGTATGTCATTACATCACTAGGTATATACTTGATTTCCAAAGTTACCTAGCAAGCTACTCTTATTTTTCCATTATGGTAGACAAATTTGATTCCACATATTTCTTTGGCTCATCAAATTGCATGGGTGAATAAGAAGGTCCTTTAGTATGTTGTGAGATGATTGGAATGTTTGTAGCTTCACACCTTCTCTTCATTGTTTTCTTGCATTTTTCTTGTTGTCGAATCCTTTACTTCTCTTATTGTTGAGGTGCATATACAAGTAGTGCTTCCTCAAAATTTGGGCTAACCAATTGTTCCACAAATTTCCACTAATTTTCCAATGGCCATTGATGAATGAATTCCACCTTATTTAGAATATATATCAATCCACAATGTGCTAGTTAGATTTTATTTCCTCTCTAGAAATGTTGTTAGGTCCCTATAATACTAGTGTATCCCACGTATTGTTATTGTTGTTCCCCATAGAAGCCAAGTATTTTTATTGTTGAGCCCTTACATTATTATTTTTATGTAGGCCCTAATCATATTTTGACCCTTTAGACTCCTAAGGAGGTCTTGTCATTTGAATCATTCAAGAATTGTTCATTTATGTGATGTAAAGGGAGGTTTACCCCTCAAAGTGGCTTATTATATGCCATTTATCTATATTTTGTTATGTTTATGTGTTATTTTGATATGGATACACAACATTTGATATTAGAGCTCTTGATCCTAAGTTTTTGTTGCTTCAAACTAGCCATTATGAAATTTTCACTATAACTTTTTTTTTTCTTTTTTTTTTTTCTGTGAAGCTTCAAACCATAAAATTGCTACCAGATGGAGGTGAAATTTTGATGAACATCTGGTTATAATTTCAAACTTTGGTTTTGTAATATCCCAAAAGGGAGAATGCATTAATACTTAAACACAATATAAGAACTGCAACAAGGTAAACAATAAATATTAAGACAACATCGGAATTTACAAAGAAGCTGAGCCATTTTATTATATGGAGATGATTCAATTACACAATGTATAAGAACATTAGTATATCTAGCCAAAAAGATGGTCTAGAGTCACCCAGAAAACTTGCTACAATAGGTACAATGTAACTGGAGAGCCACTGAAGCAAATATTGCGTTGTCCCTTCAGCAGAATATGAACATATGACTACAGGATGAAAAGGAAAATGCAGATCTACTTAAATATAGAGCTTAGATGATGCCAAGATTCAAGATCTGGCCAATGTGATGGATTCCGAAGGTAACCCAGAAAGGATTTTCCAGATCTACAACTTTGGAAAATCCTTCCCTAGGATTTGATCCTTGATCTGCTGGGAAATACAAATTTGAAGCTAGATATGTCAAATAGATCGCTGAAATATGTTGCAAGATTAGATATAAGCTTGAAGGGCTGATCCCTTATTCAGATCTACAAGCTAGAAGCTCTAGATCTAGCTTCTCAATCCTCCAGTGATTATTTCAACTGCTGCAACACAACTGCCAATAGAAACTGCACCGTGAGGGAAAGAGAGGCCTTATGCCTGCTGAAAAATGCTGCAATAAAATCCAGGCTGATGCTAGGACTGATGGAAATGTGAGGGGATGCTCCCTCACAAGATTACTAGCTGAAATGCTAGTAACTTCCTTCCTCCCTTTGGATCTACAAATTGGACAGCGTAATTCCTGAAGGAAATACTGCTACTAGGAGGTCAATAAATTTTGGCCTGATGCCAGATCTGGAATGAAGCTCTGGGAATCTAATCTATAAGCCCAAGGTGATAGGAATAAACCCTCACCAGTTCTCCAACTGAAGTACTGAAGACAACTTCCACCTTCCAAAATGATCTTCAGAAATCTGTAATTTCTGAATATGGATGTTCTGCAGAAAGTAGGAAAAGAGATGTGGCACCAATGCCTGATGTAGAATGAATTATAATACTCTTTCTAGAGCTGCTCTAATAAAGAGGTGGGATTCCCGACTAGGAACACCCTGTGCTAAACAACACTTGCAATCTCTTCTAAACAGCTTGAGAAAGCAATGGAATGTCACATGACAATTCCAGATCTGAAAATATCTTTACATCAAGAATAATCAGCATGCCTTAATCTTTGCCTTCATCTTCTTTATATAATGTTTGAGCCTTCCCATGCCTTGGCCCTCATCTAGACTGCACTATTCATGTGGACAAGATCCTCCAAGATTGACTGCGCTATTTGACCAAATCAACCATCATGTCTAGGTGCAATGTACACCCTCTCCATCATGTGTGCTTTAATTGCACAACATCCTCCATAACTTTATCATGAATGTTCATGATATTTTTTTTGACATCTTCAAGATCTTAGTTGACTGTGTCAACCTCCATGACCTATCTCATAAATGAGACATGATCTCCAATTCCATTCACATTAGTAGTTGCTCAACTACCTTATTATGCAGATCTAGGCTTAATTAATCCACATTCACACACACAAAAGTGGATATTTATGATGTGGAAATCAAGGACTCTAATATTCCAAATATGATGTGGAAATTTGGGAATATTACAGTCCCCCCTGGAAAAATGTTGCTTGTCCTCAGGCAACTCCAAAAGTAGATGCAAAGCCATCTATTCCCCTCCAAATGGCATCCACATAAGGAAGGCTTCCTCCTTTTGCTGCAATGTGTTATGCATGTTTGGTTCCAAAGTTGTCTTTCAACATTACATAGAATGACCTCTAACTGTATGGTTAGATATCCTCCTTTCACCATGAAGTACCAAGTGACAACCATATGATTTCCAACATCACCATTAATACATGAGATACATAAAATAAAGCGGTTCTTTTCACAGAGGAAAAGCTCCATCTCACAATACATCTCTCCATCCCATGTTTTATGAATTTTATTGAGCATTGATATGCTCTCATCCTTAGCCCTGTTGGCCTTGTTGGATCCAAGCATCATCCCAAAGTTAGGCAAAATAAGAAGGAAAGAAGCTATATGGGTAGACAAAGATGTGAAACCATATTCTCCTAATAGTAACCACCAGAGTAAGACCCTTTGCTGCCATCCTCCATCTTCTCCATGCAAGATGGACAAGCCAAACTCCCCCAAAAGCAACCAAAGCAACAATAGTTCTTGTTTCTTTCTCTCCTCCTCATGTGCATCATGAAGTAAACACATCCTAATGGACATATGGAATGTCACATCAGCCCAATATAAAGAAACATCATCAATGCACATCATGAGAGCATCATGACAAGCTTTACTCAATACAAAACACATAAACATAGGATATGTCATGTGGTGGCCAATATCTCTCAAGTGAAACCAAAATGAACATGCCTTATTTTGCTGCATTTTATCATTGATACACAAGGCATGAATCAGAAAAATTTGAGCTATTGGGTGGTAACCATACTCACCCAAGAGCAACCAGCGCAACCATGCTTCCTTCTTCATTTCATAAGTGTTCCTTAAGGCATGAATCAAAGAAATAGGAGCATTTGGGTAGTGACAGGAGTCTCCCAAGGGCAACCAATGTAACCAAGCTTGCTAGCCCATATCAAAAATCTGCAAGTGGTCATGCAACCCCTTGCTTATCATCCTCATCCACTCACCCCAATATGGAAGATGAGTGATGTGTTGCATAATCATGGTATCCTCCCTTTATAGAATACCATCTTCCCCAAACTGATGAAGAACTTTGCACTTCATGAAATGTTGAAGTGCACCTCCAATGAGATCTCTTAATGAGACCTTAGTCTCATCCATGGCCTTCCAAAACTAATGAGGTTTTGGATCTGTTGTAGGTATAAGTCTCCCTTTGAGCTGCGAGGTGCTCATTGAGAAAGTGTCATCAAGAAAGGAGATAATATTTCTCATATCTAGATGTCTACCATTTATCATATTCACCTCCATTGCTTCATGAGTGAAGCTACCTTTAGAATGCTCCAAGAATGATGGGGCCTCTTCACTTTCACAGCTACTAAGTGATAGTGCGTAGATCTGCAAGGTACTACATGTGTTGTCTCAAAGCAAGGCACAATACTGATCTCATAACCAGTAATTGTACATAGGATCATGCTCATCCCTTCTTCTGAAATTATACATTTCAACTCAAGAGGTTTAATGTAGTCCATCCATGACAAACTAGGATAGCTTTTCATATCCTCCTTGATTAGATCAAGGGTCCTATGCGTTGTGATAGTTTGCTGCTTCAAATAAGCATTTGGATCTAACCCTTGGTCATGCATTGGCCCTGATGGCATGTCCCCATAAGCTTCAATAAGATCCACTGAAACAATAGGTGATGAATATGTATTCATACCTTGGATCAAATGATATGTGGGAACCTCTTGACAGAGCATAAGAGTTCCTCCAACCGGAACAATAGTGCCTCCAACTGCTGGTAAGAGTGATGGCTGCTCTTCTCCAAATGTACCAGTGCTGGGAACTTCCTCCTCTTCTTCATGCATCCCCTGAATCATGCATGGGACTCTATGTGTCAAGAGCTCAATAATATCTTGCAAGGTTGCAAGTGTCTCTTCTCTGGATGCAAGTACTTCTGTAGCTGGTGGTGAAAGTAGTGACCTCTTATCCAGAGTGACAATATTGGCATCCTCCTTTGTTTCCTTAGGAAATGTCTCTTTGTGACACATCTCTAGTTTTCTCACATCAAACTTCATCCTCAACTTGTGAAATAAATCTGAATATTTAGTCACCTTTGCATGCTCCATGTGACCAAACCACCAATCATTAGCTTCATCTAAGAGATGAAGTGATGCAATTTGAACAACCTCTCCTTCAGCTATAGGATGTAGCCTAAAAAATGCATCTAAATCTCTCCTCCAAGCTCTAACAGGGCTTGAGAAAGATCCATCAAATGTAGGAAAATAGAATCTATTATGCCTCTTTCTTCTATCGCTGCTATAAAATCCTCTTTCTTCTTTGATTTTGAAGAATTGTTGGAGAGTTAGCTTCTCCTTGAATGCTATAGAATGTGCTTTTTAATCTTCAAGATATAGACTGAGACTCTCATGAGTCTCAGGTTCATTACTTTCTTCATTTCTACACCTTTCACCTTCTCCAAAGAAAGTGGGCATAGTGGATCTATGAGGAGATCTATGATTCTCCGGTTTTCTTTTATGTTGATGGGAAGTGCTTGGACCTTCCTCTTCAATTATTCTTCTTGGATCTTCTTTCTGTCCTTCCTTCTTCATTGGATTAACCTCCTTGGAGAGATCTTGAATGGATCTAAAGAAAGGAGTGGCAGAATTTTCATTCTCCATGATAGATCTCATCTATCCGCTTCTTCTTTTAATGTAAAAGATGAAGTGTCCACAAGCCGAGCCAAAGATCATGCTCTGGTACTACTGTAACATCCCAAAAGGGAGAATGCAGTAATACTTAAACAAAATATAAGAACTGCAACAAGGTAAACAATTAATCTTAAGACAACATCAGAATTTACAGAGAAGCTGAGCCATTTTATTATATGGAGATGATTCAGTTACACAATGTACAAGAATATGAGTAGATCTAGCCAAAAACATGGTCTAGGGTCACCCATAAAACATGCTATAATAGATACAGCATAACTGGAGAGCCACTGAAGCAAATACTACACTGTCCCTTC
Source organism: Pinus albicaulis (assembly GCA_034641835.2). Taxonomy (NCBI): domain Eukaryota; kingdom Viridiplantae; phylum Streptophyta; class Pinopsida; order Pinales; family Pinaceae; genus Pinus; species Pinus albicaulis. Next base: position 1,565,780,131 of record CM076575.1, on the reverse strand, counting down.
AGCAGAATATGAACATATGACTGCAGGATGGAAAGGAAAATGCAGATCTACTTAAATCTGGAGCTCAGATGATGCCAAGATTCAAGATTTGGCCAATGTGATGGATTCCCAAGATAACCCAGAAAGGATTTTCCAGATCTACAACTTTGGAAAATCCTTCCCTAGGATTTGATCCTTGATCTGTTGGGAAATACAGATATGAAGTTAGATCTATCAAATAGATGGTTGAAATATGTTGCAAGATAAGATCTAAGCTTGAAGGGCTGATCCCTTCTTCAGATCTACAAGCTAGAAGCTCTAGATATAGCTTCTCAATCCTCCACTAATGATTTCAGTTGTTGCAACACAAATTCCAATAGAAACTGCACTGTGAGGGAAAGAGAGGCCTTCTACCTACTGAAAAATGCTACAATAAACTCCAGGCTGATGGTAGGGCTGATGGCAATGTGAGGGGATGATCCCTCACAGGATTACTAGATGAAATGCTAGTAACCTCCTTCCTCCCTTTGGATCTGCAAATTGGACAACGTAATTCCTGAAGGAAATACTGCTGCTAGGAGGTCAATAACTTTTGGCATGATGCCAGATCTGGAATGAAGCTCTGGGAATATGATCTATAATCCCAAGGTGATATGAATAAACCCTCACCAGTTCTCCAACTGAAGTACTGAAGACAACTTCCACCTTCCAAAATGATCTTCAAAAATATGTAATTTCTGAATATGGATGTTCTGCAGAAAGTAGGAAAAGATATGTGGCACCAATGCCTGATGTAGAATGAAGTACAATACTCTTTCTAGAGTTTCTATAAGAAATATGTGGGATTCCTGACCAGGAACACCCTGTGCTAAATGTTGAGCCCCAAAGATGTTCTTATCTTTCACCACATTCTACTTCATTTTCTTTGTCCCTCATCAATTACAAGCTTAAATGATCAATAAGAATAATTAAAATTGCTTTAAGAATTTATATAATGACTAACTTGTTATATTTTCATGATTTTGTTGGTGTAGTAATTTTTGGCTAAGACTTGGCTACGGAATACAGGCATTCCGTATCCAGTCGTCTGTTCTGCAGCTATCCTCATGTTTATGCAGGTTCCAGGTGTCACTGCAAAGAAAAAGGCATATGGGTGAAATCCAAAACACTTCCCCATCATCTCTTACTCCCCACGAGGTCTGAGTTAAAGTCTCCCAGCGGTTATGCACGTAGAAGAGAAGTAGTTTCCTATCAAAACACGGACTCTACAGATGTCCGCAGTAAAGCACAAGACTGTTAATAAGAGTTTTAATTTGATTAGAAATGGGAAATACACTTATCCCTGTTTTTCTCAGAGAGTAATTATGTAATTTCATTATAAGTATGACTCGGAAGACCGAGAAACTGTTGGTTAGATTTTGTTTTTGTTGCTAGCTCTCAGAGAACCGTGATACTCTGTTTTGAAATATTTCTCTTTTAATGAAAGAAACATCACTTTATTGCACGAGCTGAGTCAATCTTGAGTAGATTTGCGTGCTAATCCGGTAGTAGAGGGCCCCTGCTACCTGAGAAGCTTTGTTCATAAGATTTAGATATGTAACTTAGCCTCGTTTCATTCCTAGTTCAATTGACTTTCTGAGCTTTGCGTTTTTATTTCACTTGCATTGGATGCTACAATTTAGTCTCGTTCTTACGTATTATTCCAAAATATCACTAATGTCGAATGAGGTGTAACTGTAATATTTTAGGAGTTAATTTTACGTTCTTGTGCTCAATTACATCAGTTGTTACAGCTAGTCATGATCTTATAAACTCTTCCAAAATATCACTAATTTCGGATGAGACATAGCTGTGGTGTTTTAGAGCTTTGTTGTATTTTGTTGAATTTTATGTTTTCATGCTCATTTACATAACATGTTGCAGTCAGTCCTGTTCTACAAACTATTCCAAAATACCACTAATTTCGAATGAGACAGAGCTGAAACATTTCAGTGATTAGTTGCATCTTTAGTCTAGTTTTAATACTCCGGAGGTAGATGTTACTCTAGTTTAATTCTGTCACCGTGTTTCAAGTTTGATAATGGCACCCTAGTATAACTCTGTCCACTATACTTTAAGTTAGATTGGTGAAATTCTAGTTCAATTCCAGTTCACTGTATTTCAAATTTAGGCTAAAAGCATTCTAGTTTAGTTGTGATTACTATGTTTCAAGTTTGATCAATTGCATTCTAGTTCAGTGTCATCCAGTGTTCTTTAAGTTGTGTTGACTTTCAAAATTAAACTTCACGGCCTTCATTGTTTACAAACTAATCTTGTTCTGACTTTCCATTAATGCATTATCATATGGACAGGAATGAATTAGTGATATCAGTTTAAGGCCTTGATTGTTCTACAATCTTTTGCAATTTCACAAATAAGCCTTTTTCCCAAAACTATTATAGAAAATCTCTAACTTTCAGATGAGGCTTAGTAGTGACAAGCTGAGCTGTAGAATGGACTAATCTTAGCATTACAAGTCAAGTCAGAGTAGAAATCTTATTGTGTTACAAATAATCTTTCCAATTGTGTTCCAATAAACCTCTAGCCATGGATGAGATTATTTGTAATATTGTAAGATGATTGTGTACTTAGGAGAACCTCATTTGTATTAAACTTGTTCTTTTCTCAAACTATTCCAACATATTCCTAATGAATGAATTGGATGAGTTCATGCTATGAGTTATTGAGTTCATGTTGTGATTTATTTCTTTACTAAGTCATTATCAAGCTTTGCATTTGTTGTTCTTTGAGTATTATATACATTTTAGAATGGGATTTCTTTCTGTTTTTTGGTATATTATCCACTTCTCTTTATCAACACTTAGTTCTTTCTTTTTAACATAAAATATAAAACCAAAAACACTCTGGAAAAACCTTTCAATACAACGGAATGAGAGAAACGAATGCCTGGCGACCTGCATATAGATTTCTCACTTAAAAGGTTACTGTACAGTTGACAAATTTATGACCTCAATTTAGGAACACTAAGTTGAGCACAACATTTTGGCGCCAGTTCCGGGGAAGTGTAGCTAGGTAGCCTTGTTTCTTATCACCCAAAAACAATGATATGCATAGAGAAAGAGACTCAAGGGGTAGATTCATAAAAAGCAGAAGCTTGATTCCTAGAATACCACTTGTTTCACCAAGACCAAGAGCCAACACACCTCCAGCTCAAACCCTGAAAATCTACCTTTACGATCCTCATTCCAGGAGGACTCCAGATCGGATATTCCACGTAGAAAGACCTTAAGCACTTGCTTGTGATTTGTCTTAGAGGGTAGAACCCCTACTAGGAACATAGCTTTTCAGCTTCTCGGAAAATCACTTCATATGGTAGAGAAGGGGAGGAGGAGTCTTTTGTGGAGAACACCTGTATTGGAGGGTAGAGGTAGAGGTAGAGGAGAAGGAGGCGGGGAGGTGTAGAAGGAGAAGGAGAAGAAAGTGAAAGTAGGCTCTTTTGGAGTTTCCTATAGTAGATGGAAAAATATTAACTATGAAAACAATTTCACCCTCTGTCCTTCAAACTTTTATGGACTTAAAACTGAAGATCCTGAAACCTTCCTATTTGAATTTGAAGTCCTATGTAGAACCTATGACTACTTACAAGATGCCCAAAAACTTAAACTGTTCCCTTCAACATTGAAAGGAGCAGCATTAAAATGGTTTATGAGTTTGATCAACAATTCTATTAGGACATGGGAAGACATGAAACATGCATTTCTAGAGAGGTATTTGGATTACTGTATGCCAGTCAACCATAAGGAGGAAGTGTTTAAAATGCTACAAAAAGAGGATGAAAATCTGGAAGATTTGTTGGAGAGGTTTAACTATAACATCAAAAGAGAAAAAATGGAAAACTTAGACCAAGATACTTTGAAAGCTCTCTTGTTGAAGAAAATTAGGGATGAATGGCTAGATATCCTTAATATGATGGGAAAAGGGGATATATCTCAACTCACATTACCTGAAATAGCTGAATTATGTATCAACCTTTCAAGAGGGAAATCTAAAACTGTAAAAGGACCAAGAGACCTTGCTCTTGCAAGGGCAAGTAAGTCTGCTTCTGGGACAGTAAGTAGGTCAGAAATAGGACATATGCTTGATGAGTTCAAATCTGATATCTTGGGGAGTCTTAGTGAACAAATAGACACCCTTAAGTTACAAAACAAGCAAAAAGCTGAATTTGATGCCTTAGCAATCTTTTGTCCCAAATGTAGAAAGAAACATGCCTTGAGAGAGTGCCCTTTGGATGCCAAAGTTGTGGAGACTTGTGTAATTTTTTCAGAAAAACATGAGACCAAGAGTTGTCCTTCACTTCCTGGTCTTAAAGCTGTCTTTCAAGAAGATAATCCTACAAGTTCCACATAATCTCTCAATTTTGTCTCCAGGAGGCCTTGGCAAGGACCTCAAACACAAGGATTTCATGATCAGATGTATAATCAAACCCCACCAAATTGGAATCCTTGGCAGCAACCTTGGCCCCAATTTCAAAATCAATCACAAACTTGGGCGCAAGGAGCACAAAATCCCTATGGAAGATACTCTCAGTATTATCGATATCCGCCATCCTATCCACCATATCCACATTTACCTCCTCAACAAAATTTTCAAAAAAATTCTCAACAAAATCCTCAAAATCCACAACATCAAAATCAACCACTTCCATTACCATTTCCTCAGAAAACAAATCAGTTTCCTGCCCAACCCATACCAAACCCCAACAATAAAAATCCTCAGAACACATACATGATAGAAGGCCAACAGTTTCCAACTTATTTGATTACTCCTTTAGACCTTAGTGATGTTCAACTTAGGTCTGGAAGGATACTTGAAAAGAGGAAGCCTTCTGTAATCATACAAGAGCAAGACAATTCTGAGGAAGATTCTCTATGGGTAAATAAAAGTCTTGAAGAGAACACAAATTTCCAAGACCCAAACATTGAAAAATCAAAACAAAAAGAACCAATAATTTCAACTCCTATATTAGAGCATCCATCAACATCCACTTCTACACCTCCCTTCCCAGAAATATTACAAATTGATAGGGGTGTAGAAAAACAAATTATGATGCCTAATTATGATTTCCTAGATGAGCTGAGAAATGTTTGTATTAAGATCCCATTATTGCAAGCCATCAAGGAAATTCCAATCTTAGCAAAAACAATAAAGGAGTTGAGCATGAAGAAAAAAAGAAAAAGAATAAGAGAGACAAAGAAAATTCAATTGGCAGGAAAAATAGCAGATATCATGATGGGTAAGATTTCTATTCCAAAGTATCTAGACCCATGAAATCCAGTTGTCAAAATTCACATCAATGGAATTGAAATCCAAAACACACTCATTGATTTAGGAGCAGCAATTAATATTATGAGTAGACAAATCATGGATAAACTAAAACTTCCTAATCTTCTTTTTACACCCACATTATTACAATTAGCAGACAGATCTGTGATCAAACCTGATGGGGTAATAGAAGACATTCCAGTGTCCCTAGATTCTTGGGAGTATCCTGTGGATTTTATGATTCTAACTCCTAAGAATAATCTAGGAGGGCATCCTATTATATTAGGAAGACCTTGGTTAGCTACAGCTGATGCTTTCATTAGTTGTAGATCCGGTGATATGTACATCTCTGATGGTAGTTCAACCAAGAAATTTACCTTGTATCCTCCAGCAAAGACAATTACAGAATTAGATGATACTCAGTGGATTGAGGATGAAGAAGACATACAACCTCTCTTCACAATTTCAGAAATTAGTGAAGATAGCCAGATTCTGAATACCTTAGAAAACTTTGAATCCTCTTCGGAATACAAACATGAACAATTTCAAGAAGAATCCAACATTGAGTTTTTATCATCAAGACAAATGTCTCTCTATTCCATGGATAAATTTGGCAGCTCTACAATTGAGATATTTCCAGGCAAAACTTTAAACATAAACAAGAACCTAGAGAAATCTCAACAAGAAGAGCTAGTCAAGATATTACAGAGACATTCTTCTGCATATGCATGGGAGTACACTAATATGAAAGGGATAAGCCCCAAGACTTTCACTCATCACATCTATATAGAGGAAAATTGTAAACCAATCAGACAACCTCAAAGAAGGATGAATCCAAATCTTAGGGAGATTGTCAAAGAAGAATTGCAGAAATTATTAAATGTCAAATTTATCTATCCCATTTCAGATAGTCAGTGGGTTTCTCCTTTGGTAATTGTGTCAAAGAAAATGGTAAATGGAGGGTATGTATTGACTACCGGGAATTAAACAAAGCTACTCTTAAAGATAATTTTCCCCTACCTTTCATAGATCAGGTGTTAGATACATTAGCTGGCAAAAAGTACTTCTCATTTTTAGATGGGTTTAGTGGTTATAACCAAATTCAAGTAGCACTTGAAGATCAAGACAAAACCACATTTACCTGTCCTTGGGGTACCTATGCTTATCGAGTATTGCCATTTGGACTGTCAGTGGACACTTAACATTTGAAGAGACGATCATAGAATTTTGAATCTAGCCAGGTATGTAGGTATATATGGATGATTTCACGGTTTATGGAAACACATTTGAAGAAGCCTTAGCAAACTTGGAAACTTTTTTAAAGAGATGTCAAAAAGCAAATCTTTCACTCAGTCATGAGAAATGTTTCATGATGTTTACTGAAGGTATTGTTTTGGGGCATCACATTTCAGGGGATGGGATTAGAGTTGATGAGTCAAAAGTTGAAGTCATCTCTAACTTATCTATTCCAAGTTGTCAAAAAGATGTTAGGAGTTTTCTATGATTTACAGGATATTATCGAAGTTTTATAGAAAACTTCACCAAGATAGCATCTCCACTTTTCAAATTAATTACCAAAGATTGTGAATTCAAGTGGAATCTCGATTTCCAGTTAGCCTTTGAGACCCTGAAAAAAAATATATCTGAAGCACCTATTTTAAGGGGACCTAACTGGAAGTTACCTTTTCATATTTCAAAAGATGCCTCAGATACAACTCTAGGAGCAGTATTGGGACAAAAAGACCTGATTCCTTATGCCATCTACTATACCAGTAAAAATTTGACTCCTTCAGAGTTAAACTATACTATAACTGAAAAAGAGTTTTTAGCTATTGTTCATGCCATAAAAAAATTCAGACATTATATAACAGGCTATGAAAATTTTGTTCACATAGATCACTCTGCAACTAGATATTTAATAAACAAATCAATTACTAATGGCAGAGTCATAAGATCGTTATTGCTTTTACAAGAATTCAACATTACCATTCTAGATAGGCCTGGAAAACAAAGCACAGTAGCTGATTTCCTATCTAGACTCCAAAACATGCAAGACAATACCCCAGTTGAAGATCAATTCCCTGATGAATATCTTTTTGCAATTTCTACTCAAACTCCTTGGTTTTCTGACATTGCTAATTATTTAGTTTCAGGGAAATTTCCTTCAATAATGAATGCAAGAGACAAAAGAAAGATCATTTATGACAGTGAAATATATTCATGGGTTGCTAATGAGTTATACAAGACAGGTCCAGATTTTATCATTAGGAGATGTGTTTGGGAAGATGAGATGCCTGAGATTCTCAAGGCATGTCATGATGAACCTTGTGGCGGACACTTTGCTGATAAAATGATAGCCTATAAGATCCTTCATTTAGGATATTATTGGCCATCCCTGTTTAAAGATGCTAAAGAGTATGTCAAAAGGTGTGACAGTTGCCAAAGGGTAGGGAAACCTTCTCCTTCAGGTGAGATGCCATTGCAGCCTCAGGTACATATTAAACCCTTTGAAAAATGGGCTTTGGATTTTGTAGGACCTATTAATCCTCCATCAAGACAAAATAAATATATATTAGTTTGCACTGATTATGTTACTAAATGGGTAGAGGGAAAACCATTACTTTCTGCTACTGAAGCATCTGTAGTTAATTTTCTTTTTGAGGATATTTTTACTCGTTTTGGTGTCCCAAGGGAAATTGTTACAGATCAAGGAGCTCAATTTACATCAAAGCTAGTGGAACAAATGATGGAGAGGTACAAAATCAGACACATAAAATCTACTCCCTATCATCCACAAGAAAATGGTCAAGTGGAATCTACTAATAAGGTCATTGAAGGGATCCTAATGAAGATTGTTCATTTGCATAGAAGAGATTGGGCAGATAGGCTTCCTGAAGCCTTGTGGGCCTATAGAACTACATGGAGAAGCACAACAGGCCATACTCCTTATGAACTTGTTTATGGAAAACAAGTTTTGTTTCCCATAGAGTTCCAGATTCAAACTTTCAAAATGGTAGTTCAGTTAGGACTTGATGTAACAGAGGCACAAAAGCACAGATTGGAGCAGATTAATGAATTGGATGAGATCAGACAAGATGCAGTTCAGAAAACAAGTGTAGTCCAACAGCAAAGGACTAGATGGCATGACATGTACATCAAGGAAAAGAAGTTCAAAGAAGGTGACTGGGCTCTCTTGTTTGATTCAAAGTTCAAGGATTTTCAAGGTAAATTCCAAACACATTGGCTTGGGCCATACGAAATTATAAGAATTTTTGATAATGGAGCAAAAAAAATCAGGACAATAAATGAAGAGAAGGCCACTTTTCTTGTAAATGGTCATAGATTGAAGCTGTATCACAAGCCACTTTCAAGAGAAGAATTTGTCAAGAGATTCCAGGAAAATAGTGATATGAAGTTAATGAAGAAGAATTTTTCTTCTTCATCAACTTAATTGAATTTTCTGAAGTCAGATATTGAATATATATATATATATATATAAAATAAAAGTATAAACATGAAAACTAATCTCTGATTAGCATGCTTATACAGAAAAGATAGAGTGAAAATCAGAATCTTTCTGACACTTTAGCTTTTCAAGTTTGTTTTTTTTCTCTGCAAGCAACTATCATAAAATCATAAGTGATTCACATACCACTTATGATCCATTTCACTCCATTCATTCATACTCCATTTCATTTCATAATCCATTTCATTTAAGTCATCCATACTTCATTCATTTCATTCCATGTTCCACCCCATTTCCATCTCAGAGTTTTAAGATTGATTTCTTTCTGCAATTGAATAATACAGATCAGAAGCTGCAGGCCACTTTTTCACTCCACTTCATAGTTGTGATTCATTTCATTCCATCATTCACTTCACTCATACTCCATTACACCATATTTCATTATCCATTTTTAATTCATTTCATACAATATTCCATCATTCCATTCATGCTTCAAACCATTCCATTTCATGTTTCAAGACTTCTACAGGTACATTCTGCAATCAGTCAGACATTCTGCAGCCAGACAGACATTCTGCAGCCAGAGACCCTGAAGGCACTATCCAGTAAACATTTGATTTAGCAGCAAAGTGATCCTACATATTCAAAACAACAAGCAAAATCAAAGGATTTATGAGGAATTGAAGATCAATGATTGAGGACAAGGCATATAAAAAACACAAAGAAAATCAAAGGAAAGGCAAAGGTATGAAATTATTATGGTGACAAATCATGAAAATTTTAGCATAGTTAAGTCATATATGATTCAAAAAGGTTATTTTAATTAGTCGTGTTGATCATGCCTATCAACCATATCATAAAAAATTTGAACAAAAACCCTTCCATATTACCATATTCGATCATCATTTAAAAACTTAACGGTTAAAGTACTGAAGTGATTTAATCAGTGACGTCACTAGGCCAAAGTATTTAATGATGATTTTGAATTGCTTAATGAAATATCTCTGCGGTCTTTTCTTCCATGATAGCTTTCAACTCATTAATCCGTGTGAATTATCCTCACCGCATTACACTCGTTTCATAACCACTCCATATCATTCCTTTCCGCAGCCAATACTTAGCCATTCCGCTCTGTAAAACAGAGGAAACATCTTTGGGGCAGAAACATCTCTTTAACAGCCATTTTCACCGTGAGCAGAGGAGAAGTAATTTGAAGGTTGAAAAGAGAAGCTATGGGTCTCATAGTGAGGACCGAACCAGTTGGAGCCAAGTACTTGGAGGGTTATCCACAAATCAGAGAAATGTTACAACAAGCAAGGTGGTTGCAATTCTTGGAAAAATTTAGTGGTTTTCACAAAGAGGTGAATAAAACATTCACACGGTCCTTCAATGGAGCCGAGGTTGAAATAGGAGACATTAAATTCATTGTTACAGAGGCTTTCATTGCAGAGGCAACGAAATTACCTAGACAAGGAGAAAGGTAGTTCAAAAATAGGGAATTCCATAACGAAGCATGGAGGCAAATGCTTAAGACTCCAGGTATGGATGTTTCCATTTTTAAAAGGGGTATTCCTAGCTCGGCATTAAAAACTAAGTGGAGGAACATGTTGCTCATTTTGCAAAAAATTATCACCTGTGAAGGTAGATTTGGTACCCTCTATGTCTATCATATTCGGTTAATGATGCATTTCTTAGATGAGGAAATTAATTTGCTTTTTTTCCTACTATGAAAATAATGGCCTCAAACGTTCAAAAAAGGGTTCAATTTCTAGAAACAACTTTGTATCACCATGGTTTAGTCAAAATATTAATTGAACATCATTTGAGGAAAATGGGAGATAATTGGGAAGAGTTTCTAGTGAGGAACCATTTTGAGGAACCCAAAGAATCTCCACCTGAAAGCAAACCTACAAGAAGAAGCAGGAGAAGGGAAATTTCCAAAGCTATTAAAGTTGAAACTGGTAAATCAATTCAAGAGGACAGTGAAGAGATGATTTCTGAGAAATTGGCTCAAATAAAGAAGCAGCTTAAGAAGGAGAGAATAATAAGAAAATATGCCAAAGACAGAGGAGAAGGGCCATCTCAACCAAGACGGAGCCACATACTTAGAGGTATACTAAAGAAAACAGAAGTTAGAAAAACAGGGATCATAAACATTGAGGATGAAGAAACTCCAGAAATTGACCCAGCATAACAACAAATTTACAATTATATTGAGTCATTAGAGAGGAGAGCTTCAGAAAGTAGAGACAGAACTCCTAGCCCACCAAAATCTGAAATTGATGTGCTAAGAATAGATAAGTATGAGTTAGAAGTACTCAATAGGCATATCAAGAATGAGAATGAAATTTTGAGGGAGCAGGTGAAACTAAAAAGTGATATGAATTCAACTCTATCTTTACAAATGGAGAAATTGTACAAGGCCAGTGAAAATTTGAAGAAGAAAAACAAAAAGTTAATTAGGGCACTTACAAATTTAAGATTCAAGTTAGTCATAAGGAAGCCCAGAAGACCATTGACTGTCAGGCAAAGCAGAAGAAGAGGGTTGGATGTCCTAGCAGACGTCTCAGAGTACATGGAGTAATTGCATGAGGACATGCAAAAACCTTGCAGTGTGGGTATGTTGAGCCCCAAAGATGTTCTTCTCTTTCACCACATTCTACTTCATTTTCTTTGTCCCTCATCAATTACAAGCTTAAATGATCAATAAGATTAATTAAAATTTCTTTAAGAATTTATATAATGACTAACTTGTTATATTTTCATGATTTTGTTGGTGTAGTAATTTTTGGCTAAGACTCGGCTACAAAATATAGGAATTCTGTAGCCAGTCGTCTGTTCTGCAGCTATCCTCATGTTTATGTAGGTTCCAGGTGTCACTGCAAAGAAAAAGGCATATGGGTGGAATCCACAACACTTCCCCATCATCTCTTTCTCCCCACGAAGTCTGAGTTAAAGTCTCCAAGCGGTTATGCACGTAGAAGAGAAGCAGTTTCCTATCAAAACACGGACTCTAAAAATGTCCGCAGTAAAGCACAAGACTGTTAATAAGAGTTTTAATTTGATTAGAAGTGGGAAATACACTTATCCCTGTTTTTCTCAAAGATTAGTTATGTAATTTCATTATAAGTATGACTCAGGAGACCGAGAAACTGTTGGTTAGATTTTGTTTTTGTTGCTAGATCTCATAGAACCGTGATACTCTGTTTTGAAATATTTCTCTTTTAATGAAAGAAGCATCACTTTATTGCACGAGATGAGTCAATATTGAGTAGATTTGCGTGCTAATCCGGTGGTACAGGGCCCCTGCTACCTGAGAAGCTTTGTTCATAAGATTTAGATAAGTAACTTATCCTCGTTTCATTCCTAGTTCAATTGACTTTCTGAACTTTGCGTTTTTATTTCACTTGCATTGGATGCTACAGTTTAGTCTCGTTCTTACGTATTATTCCAAAATATCACTAATGTCGAATGAGGTGTAACTGTAGTATTTTAGGAGTTAATTTTACGTTCTTGTGCTCAATTACATCAGTTGTTACAGCTAGTCATGATCTTATAAACTCTTCCAAAATATCACTAATTTCGGATGAGACATAGCTGTGGTGTTTTAGAGCTTTGTTGTATTTTGTTGAATTTTATGTTTTCATGCTCATTTACATAACATGTTGCAGCCATTCCTGTTCTACAAACTATTCCAAAATACCACTAATTCCGAATGAGACAGAGCTGAAACATTTCAGTGATTAGTTGCATCTTTAGTCTAGTTGTAATACTTTGGAGGTAGATGTTACTCTAGTTTAATTCTGTCACCGTGTTTCAAGTTTGATAATGGCACTCTAGTATAAATTTGTCCACTGTACTTTAAGTTAGATTGGTGACATTCTAGTTTAGTTCCAGTTCACTGTATTTCAAAGTTAGGCTAAAAGCATTCTAGTTTAGTTGTGATAATTGTGTTTCAAGTTTGATCAATTGCATTCTAGTTCAGTGTCATCCAGTGTTCTTTAAGTTGTGTTGACTATCAAAATTAAACTTCATGGCCTTCATTGTTTACAAACTAATATTTTTTTGAATTTCTATTAATGCATCATCATATGGACATGAATGAATTAGTGATATCAGTTTAAGGCCTTGATTGTTCTGCAATCTTTTGCAATTTCACAAATTAGCCTTTTTCCCAAAACTATTATAGAAAATCTCTAACTTTCAGATGAGGCTTAGTAGTGACAAGCTGAGCTGTAGAATGGACTAATCTTAGCATTACAAGTCAATTCAGAGTATAAATATTATTGTGTTACAAATAATCTTTCCAATTGTGTTCCAATAAACCTCTAGCCATGGATGAGATTCTTTGTAATATTGTAAGATGATTGTGTACTTAGGAGAACCTCATTTGTATTAAACTTGTTCTTTTCTCAAACTATTCCAACATATTCCTAATGAATGAATTGGATGAGTTCATGCTATGAGTTATTGAGTTCATGTTGTGATTTATTTCCTTACTAGGAGTCATTATCAAGCTTTGCATTTGTTGTTCTTTAGTGTCATATACAGTTTAGAATAGGTTTTGCTCTGTTTTAGTGTAACCATCCACTTCTCTTTATCAACACTTAGTTCTTTTCCTTTTTAACATAAAACCATAAAACCAAAAACATCAGAAAAAAACACTAAATACAACGTAGTGAGAAACAGATACCTAGGCACATATAGTGCACCTCACTTTAGCAGTTTACTAGCCCTGGTTGACAATTTATGACCTCAATTTAGGAACACTAAGTTGAGCACTACACTAAACAGCACTTGCAATCTCTTCTAAACAGCCCGAGAAAGCAATGGAATGTCACATGACAATTCCAGATCTGAAAAGATCTTTACATCAAGAATAATCAGCATGCCTTCATCCTTGCCTTCATCTTCTGTATATAATGTTTGAGTCTTCCCATGCCTTGGCCCTCATCTAGACTGCGCTATTCATGTGGACAAGATCCTCCAAGTTTGACTGTGTTGTTTGACCAAATCAACCATCATGTCTAGGTGCAATGTACACACTCTCCATCATGTGTGCTTTAATTGCACAACATCCTCCATTAATTTATCATGAATGTTCCATGATCTTCTGTTTGACATCTTCAAGATCTTAGTTCACTGTGTCAACCTCCATGACCTATCTCATAAATGAGACATGATCTCCAGTTCCACTCACACTAGTATTTTCTCAACTTCCTTATTATGAAGACTAGGCTTAATTAATCCACATTCACACACACAAAAGTGGATATTTATTCGTACTGAGGATTATGGGACCCTCCACCCTTTTCTTTACTTAATTCAATAAGAAAATCAAAGACTCTAATATTCCAAATATGATGTGGAAATTTGGGAATATTACAAGTTTGCTATATTTTCGGTTATATGGTCTAAGGAAGTTAGGGTGTTTGTATGCTCCGGAATCTAGCCTCAAGCAAGCGTCTGGGCGAAAAATGTCATAACTCTCTCTTCGGGCATCAGATTTGAATTATGTAAAAAGCGACTAAAATTACAGAAAATTTGGTTTTTTGGTTATCAGTTTCAAGGTCGAAGATTGAAACATTGGCACGTGGCATCCTGTACAAGTTAATTCTACTGAACGAATCCATATTCAAGCCATCATGGGAGATTTGACATAACTTTATCTTAAACAATCCAATATTGTTCTGACTCATGGCATTGGAAAGAAGACATAGATAGCTACCTCAAGGCACAATTTCAAATCTTGGGAGACTGAAATCATAGAGACCCAACAATTTCAAGGTCAGCCTAATCGACAAGCTCAAAATCAAGCTCTTAAAAGGTGTGTATTTTTAAATTTGCATAATTTTTGTTTGAAAAATTAGTTTGAAGTGTTACAAAGGGCATAGTGAAGCATAGATATAATTATTTCATTATAAAATGACTCCCAAACAAAATAAAACTACACCCATTAATCACTTATAAATATTTTGTATGACGCATGAAGAAGAATAAATGCAACATGATATATCCAAATTACGAGACCAAGTGCAACAAAGAGAAATCAAAGATGAAATGAAAGTGATGATTAATGGTTTAAAAGAAGAAATAAAAGAAAATATAATAGGGGGCATATGAGGTTTAAAATCAGACATAAAAGCAGACATAAAAGGAGACATGGAAGGTTTAAAATCATACATGGAAGGTTTGACAAAGTTGCTATAAGAAAGGCTTCCTAGTGGTGACAAGGTATTCCATGAAACTCATGATGAGAGAAAAAGTAATGTGAATCATGATTCTCGAGACTCTAACTTTTGGTTGAAAAGAAACCATATTCCAACACTACAAGAAAAAAATACATTGGTGAGGGGTGAAAAATGTCACCATAAGCTCATTGGTAAGGGTCAAAAGAGCCTTCATCACCAAAGGTGGTGTTGTAACCTCTACAAAACCCTCCAAAAAAACCCACTTCAAAATTTTTTGGAGCCCCTTGAGCACAAAGAAAAGTTAAGTAAAGAGTAGGGAGGACTAAGTCGCCGAGTCGCAAATCTTAAAATTTTTGGAAAACTACGACCCCGCGAACTTGCGACCCTGAGGTTGCAAGGTCGCAAGGTCGCGAGGTCACATCCCTCTCACATCACCTCACCATGCGACCTTGCGACCTCATTTATGGCCCGCACATGCGACCTTTTTATATATAGGAGGTCGCTAGGTCACATTTCACATATGTAGCAGATAGAAAAAACTCCTCTGACAGGTCGACTGGAGCGCGATTTTCCCGGGTAAGTTGTCGTTTTCCTCCTGCTGTTTCCTTTTTTTATTATTCTTGCCTAATCTCTTAGCCCTCAGCCTTTAAATTTCCCCTTGCCTTAGCCATTGTCTTCGTTTGTCACTTAGGGCTTCCTTTTTTATTACAGCATTCACCCTGCTTGCCCAACTTATCACAATTCCTCATCCAGCCTTCCATGGCCTATATCTTGCTCCAGAAACTATCGCCTGGCTCTTTTTGGACCCTTTTAACCTTGTATTTTTCAAGTTAGGCAAAAAACATCTTCATGCCGCGCGCGCCAAAACCCCGACAAGCCCTAGCGCGACCCCGCGACCTAGTCGCAAGGTCGCAAGTTCGCATTTTCACCATTTTCATTCAACTTGCGACCCCACGACCTAGTTTCAAGGTCGCAAGGTCGCATTTCCACTGTTTTTCGTAATTTACGACCCCGCGACCTAGTCGCTAGGTCGCAAGATCGCATTTCTGCCGTTTTCTTTCAACTTGCGACCTCGCGACCCTGCGACCTAGTCGCAAGGTCGCAAGGTCGCACCTTTTCATTTTCTCACAACTTGCAACCTCGCAACCCAGTAGGCCACTTATTTAGCTCTGCCTGTGTCCCCAGTTGGAATAATTGATAAGCTGTAACTGGTCTTGTGTCATCATGGCATCTTTCTAATCCTGGAATTCTTTCATGAATATGACAGGTGAATTTGAAGCAGACTTGGAGTGTATACCTGTCCCATCAGATTCCAGTGACAAGGGACCTCCAGTTTCTCGGAAAAAAGACAAGCACCTAGCAGTGGAGGACATAGAGATGTACATGCTAATGTCCCCACCCCCAATCTACAGAGATACCCTTTGCACATTTGCCAAAGGGGATAGCATGCATTGGTACCAAGTGTATCAAGAGTTCGCTAAAACAGAATTCCCAAAAGACCTCCCTGATCGGGAGATATAATTATAGGTCAAAAGGTCAAAGCTACATCTTGCAGGTGCCCATCTGGCCATATTCCCATGCCTAGAGATGATAGATTGGATTATACAGAAAATTGACCCCAAGAAGTTCATAATCAGAGACAGTGAAGGCAAGGCTTTCGCAACACTCAAAGGCTCAGACGCTCATGTTTATTACTCTTTGCCTCAGCGAGAAGAAGACTTCACAGAAGAATGGGCTATTGCCCATGCAGTTCCTATAGTTGACACTATAAAGCAGTGGTGGGAGGAGCCTGAGAAATTTAAGGTCAAGAAAGACTAGGAATATTCAGTGGCGAGCCTCAGGAAAGTATATAAATTAGTGGTTGCCATGCTTTGCAGACTGTACGGGCGCCTCAATGCCACCACCTTCAACGGCACATGGGAAAATCTCATGGAGTATGTCACAGCGCACAACACCCGATTCAACTGGGCTAGCATATTGATGACCTCCATGCATACAAACTTATCCTCGGCATTGGTACCAGATGAAGGAATGCCTTCTGAATTCTATATGGCTTCTTATTTGTTGGATGTTGTCTGTTCAAGGTTGCACTTTGAGGGATGGGTGCATAACTGGGATCCAAAACAGACCCGTGCAATCCACTTACAAACCAAGGTGTTTTTGGATTCCAGGTATAAACAAGACATGGAGCCAATCTCCCAAGTGTTCATCCCCGCTCTTTACAGGAAATTGTTCTGTCAAGATGCTCCTTGCATGTCTTGGCAAGCCATGGAGATGCTAGGCAAGGTGGCACATTGGTTCCCCTTCGCCGAGTACACATTCATCCGAGTCTTTGGCTGGTTCAGGGCCCCACATGCTATGCATAGATTTGTCACAGACAAAATGCTCATGCAAGAGGTTTGTTTCCAAATGTCTTCAGGTTTCTCCAGGGTCCTATCCAAGGGTAAGAAGAAGCCATGGCCTATGCTACACCTCACTATCGGCGTATACACAGTCAGAGAATTCAGAGAGGTAGAGGCAGAAGCAGAAGATATTAAATGTTACCACCTTGGGGCATTATAATACCGAACATATGACTCGGAGAGGATAGTTCCTGATCATTGAAAGCGGGCTAAGTTCAAATGGAACTACCAGCACGTGGAGCGCTCGAGAGAAGATAAAATAAGAAACTGGTACAATGCAGACCGAAAACTTGCTCTGGGGGTGGACTCTGGCCAAGGAGACCCAGATGACCAAACCTTGGAAGACAGGAGCCATGAATTAGGAGGTGCCTCTTCTTCTCTGGCTAAAAAGCCTTGAACCAGTACCGGGCATAGTACTTCTACCCAACAGAGAGAAATAGAAGCCCAGGCCTAGTAAGAAAGAGAGAAGAAGATGAAAGAAGAAGAAGATAAGCGTAAGAAGAGCCTAAGGTTAGAGCAGAAGAAAAAGCAGGCCGAGTAGGATAGGAAAGAAAAGGAGAGACAAGAGGCAGAGGCTGCAGCAGAACAGGAACTCAAGAAAGAGTTAGAAAAAGTGGAAGCTAACCGCCAGAAGAAAGCAGAGCAAGCTGCAGTAGCTGAGCGTCAAAATAAAGCCGAATTAGAAGCAGCAGCAGCAGCAGAGCTCAGGCAGAAGAGAGAACATGAAAAGGCAGAAGCCGAACACCTATGAAGAGAAGAGGAAGAAAATAAAAATAAAGAAGAAGAGGATGAAATGCTAGAGGACATCGAGGTATTGTTGAGTCTCAAAAGTGTTTTCCATATTCATACATATTTCCATTATGTCATAACCATCTAGCCCTTATTTCATAGCCATCTGACCTAAAGCCCTACATCAAATAACCATTTTTCATAAATATATGGGTTAGGATCCTTGTTTTCCAAAGTTATTTATTTGATGTATTTAAAGTGAATTTATGATTAGAAACTAGAAAATTAACATAGTTTCATATATCTATATATGTGTTGTGAGTTTTGTGACATGTGTAGGTCAAAAAGGAGACTTCTAAAAGACCCTTATGTGGCACTCTAAGGCCAAATTCGAATTTGGTTGGAGAAGATCATGGGATCATGAGAACATGTGTCTCACTTCCTTGTTGTATTGAAACTCTAAGAGGATATGTGTCTCACTTCCTTGTTGTATTGAAACTCTAAGAGGATATGTGTCTCACTTCCTTGTTGTATTGAAACTCTAAGAGGATATGTGTCTCCTTTCTTAAGTTGTGTTGAAATTCTAGAAAGACATGTGTCTTATCATTTCTTATTTTGATTGTAACTCTAGAGTTGGAGGGAGAGATTCATGGACTCTCATTAATGAGATGACTCCTCATATTTTGTATAAATAGGAGAAGCTTTCTCCTATCATGGTTAATGAAGAAGTAAGGAAGAAGTAGGAGAAAATAGGAGTATTTTGTAACAAGTTCAAGATGGAATGGGATGTAGATTTGTGAGATTTTCAATAAAGAAATTCAGTTCTTTGATGATGTTTTGATTACAACTTTAAGGAGCTGAAGGACTTCACCAAATTGGTAGCAGAAGGCCCATGCTATCCAAGGAGGCTTCTACATGCTTTCTAGATAAGTAGCTTTGTATTATGTTGAGTTAATTAGCATTTTCTGTTTTGCAATTAGATTAAAAGATCCTTATTATCTTACAATCATTCTTTTTCTTAAAATTCTCTTCCAAAATATCATTATTAGATGAAAAAGATTTGGTTGTATCATGTTGAGTATCTTAGTTGCCTTTACGTTTCTGAAGTTGAATTTGTAGTTGTTTTTATTAACTACTGTAGTTATACTCATTCTAACTCTTCCACAAGAAGAAGCTCTTCCAAAAGATTATAATGATGAATGGGAAATGGCTATAGTATTGTAGGATTATAAGTTGAATTCGTAATTGCTTTTATTAGTTACTATAGTTATACTCATTCTAATTCTTCCACAAGAAGAAGCTCTTCCAAAAGATTATAATGATGAATGGGAAATGGCTATAGTATTGTAGGATTAGAAGTTGAATTCATAGTTGCTTTTATTAGTTACTATAGTTATACTCATTCTAACTCTTCCACAAGAAGAAGCTCTTCCAAAAGATTATAATGATGAATGGGAAATGGCTATAGTGTTGTAGGATTTAATTGTAATTTCTTTTTGTTCACTATCACAGTTACACTTGTTCTAAACACTCTTCCAAAAGATCCTTATGATGTCCAACGCATAACTGTGATCTTGAACGTTTTAGTTGTGTGTTTTCACTAAGTACCATCGCTGTTCTTGCTCTTAAACGCTTGTCCAAAATATCATAATGACGAGTGAGAGATGGCTATGATATCTTAGTTTTTCATTGCTTTCAGTCTTTATGCTTGCATTTGCACTCAATTACACAGTCAGGATTGTTCTAAAAACTCTTCCAAAATACCAATCATGATGGACAAACAGACTGTAGAATTCCATAGACTAGTTGCATGTTAATTCAGTGAGAGCACTCCGGAGGTAAATTACATAAAAATAATACGAAAAACACATACAACGAAGTAAGGAAGAGGTCACTTAAGCACATATAGTGCACCACACTTCATCAGTTTACTAGCCCTGGTTGATAATTTATGTTAGCAATTTAGGACGCTAAATTGACTACACATTTTGGCGCCGTTGCCGGGGAAGTGTAATTAGGAGATCCGTTGAGATTTAAGAGAGCAGTGGGGCATACAGATTTGTTCTACATCGATGATAAGGATTTGGAATTCAAAGATATCACTGAAACACCATTACCAAGAGCTCCTTTGGACACTGCAGTTGTCGCTCATTGGCTAGCTATTGAAGGAGTTCAGCCTGCTATACCTGAAAACCCTACTCCTGAAGCACTTGGAGTTTCCTCAGAGAACAAAAAGACTGAACAAACCAAGGATGATGGGCTTCTTATTGATGTAAAACTCCCTGTCAAATTTCCAGAAACGCAATTTTGAACCTTGTTATGAGAAAAACGATTTTTTTTTGCCAGAGCATCTCTAAAAACGCAATGTTATTTGACACGTCAATTTGAAACGCATTTTCTGAACAATTGAGGATGAATTTTGAAAATCCACGACATGGGTTTTTTCGCCAACATGGTTAATTAGATAACCCAGAAATCGTTTTACAAAATTCATGGCGGTCTGGGAGAATTTCTCGGTTCTTTGAAGGCCATTTTTGCCTGCCGCGTGAGGAAAAACGGTTTCCTGTTTGCACAGTGGAGAGTTTGAACGGCACTTTGCTTGATTTCAGCCATAATTCGGTTTCCTGATCTCTAGGAAGAAGAATCCAAGTTGAATACAAATTCTATCAACCTTCAGCAACGTGGATTCCAGACATTTTGGAGTGTCAAGGGAGTTGTCATCTAGTTATAATCGAGTGACAGCATTTCACGATATTTGTGAACCTGGCAATCTCCGTATACATGGGCCAGCTGTTTCTAAGCAGGTAATTCGACAGAGTGCAAATGAGACTGAGGCTGAGTTACAAGCTTCTGTTCTATAGTGGCTAACTGATGCAGCAAATGTGCGACAACAACAATCACAAAGCATGCAAAGTGTACGCTCCTCAAAATCATTGGTGGAAATTGGATGTAGCGAAACTGAACAATGTTCAAAGATCAAATCTATGCCACGTGTTTTTTTTTGTATAGGAACAAGTGGTTTGGTGAGTGGAGAGCTTGTTTTTAGTGATAGAAAACACGGAGGTAACACAATACAAATCCATGTTTTTCGGCCATTTTCTTTAGAACTGTGTTTTAACCACATGAAAAAAATTAAAAAAAAAATAATAAAATATTTTTTTTTTTTTGCATTTCTCTTTTTCCAATTTTGTTATTAAAAAAAAAAAAAAATTGCATTTTTCTTTTTCAGTTTTGTTTTGATTTTTGAAAAAAAAAATAAAAAAAATTGCATTTTTCTTTTTCAGTTTTGTTTTGATTTAAAAAAAAAAAAAAAAAAAAAAATTGCATTTTTCTTTTTCAAATTTTGTTTTGATTAAAAAAAAAAATTCAATAATTTTGAATCAATGAAATGAATAAGTTATTTGCTCACTTTTCTGAAGGTATTGATTAAATTTTGCACTGATGATGAAAGATGAATGGCTAACTTTTTATTCAAGATTTTTAGCTACAGAACCGTCGACATTCTGCAACTAAAGTCCAATTCCGCAGCTGAAAAACCTCATTGTTCAAATCAGCCTAACTTTCTCATACAAAATCAGATTTTGATGATTCAAGTATTGTTGGAAAGGTCTGAACAAGATCTACACAGTGAGAAATCCATCATTAGAGTTTGAAATGGAAAAATTGTTGAAAAGAAACAACATTCAACTTGAGACACTAATTCTAAAACAGGTATAAATTCTTTTGATTTTTCCTTTGAGAACTTGTTTCATTAATACAAATTCTTAGTTTTGTGTGTAAATATCATAACTAGAGAGATTGATCACCTCTCTCCTTTCCAACCTGATCTCGCAGAAGAGGGAAACTCTAGTCCCAAATGCTTTGGAGTGCATGCATCGGTTGAAAGAAGAGGTCCCTCTGGTTTTTCCCATAGCAGTAGAGTATCAGACCTGGCAAGACTTCCTCAAAGGACAGTAGATTGATGCCCCTGACCTCACAATTGCACGCACATCTTCATAACCCAGTGGCAGTAGATCGTTGGTAGCATTTGGAAACAGGTCGCAGGTCATACTGCCCAACCAGGTCGCAGGTCACACTACCCAGCCAAGTCGCAGGTTGCAGTTCTCTTGCGGGTTGCAGGGAAACTCAACAGTCAGACAGGTGAAGAGTCAGGAAGCCCAAAGGGCAAGTTTTGATCTATAAAAATCCCTCCAGGGAAAATGTAAAGGAAAATTTTTTTGGACTCAAGAGCTATACAACATTGTATTGAAAGATAACACTCTTGTGCATATGAATACAGATACTTGTTTAAACTCCTTTTGGATCTGATGTGTTTTTCTGTGAAAACACCATGAGTATTTCTTATACAGTTTCGAAGTTCTTCTAGTTAACGAAACTGCGCTTTTAGTGGCATCATTTACGCATTATGGTTATCTGTACTTGTGTTAATGATGTTTAATTCATTTTGCTTTCTTAATCGATGTTAATGACTTTTCTTATTAGCATTTGTTCTATCTTTCACGAATGTAAAAGGGGCATCTCGCCATAAAGAATTTTTTCTTCTATGGTTAGAACAGCCTACAATCATAACCCCAATGATGTGTTGTTAACAACACCTCCTTCGGCGTCTATGTTTCATTATTTGTCTTGCTACTCATAGTGTTATATACATGTCTAACGCATCAATCATGTATTTGGTATCATTTGAATAAGTGTGTGTCTGCAGGTTCAATCGAGTTCTTTCGAGACCAAAGGGAAGGTGACTTAAGCGGTAGCCGGACCCACACCTCGAACGGGATCCCTATTCCAAACGGTTCAAGGTCTAATTGGGACTTTCTACCGAGGAGATCCCCTACTGTTGGCCAGACAGATTTTCCTGTCAACAAATTTGGTGCTAGAAGGAGGGCCTAAATGGCATCCTCCCAGTATACAACCAACATTCCATCACAAACTCCCCATGGGGAGGTCATAAACGACGATACTATCCCTCCCCCGTTGGAAGATATTCCAGGGGAGGAGGTTCCATATTATGAAATTACTAGAGAGCAGTTGAGAGCCTTGCGCCCAGCTACCCACAATCTCATCAGGGATTTGCAATATGCCCCAATCATGAGTTTCTTGACCCATACTAGGACCCCTGCTGAAAACATCACTTGTAATGGTGCCCTGGTGAGTTCCATACCCCTGTTGGTGAATCACATGGTTGAAGACCTCGCCACCACTGTTCAGGGTGACGAACCGATTCCCGAGCTCCAAGTGGGCAAATAGGAGGAATTTGGCATGACTGAACCCTTCCCTGACCCTCATCCTAACCAAGTCCAACAGAACAACCACGAGGGACACCCCCCACTTGGGGAAGGTGATGGAGATAGAGGCCGAGGTAACAAAGGCGAGGGAAATAGAGCTTGCAGAAATGAAGGTGAGAGAAATAGAGCCCGCAGAAATGAAGGCGAGGGAAATAGAGCCTGCAAAAAGGAAGCTTAGGGGAATAGATGCCGTGGGACTGGAGGTAGAGGAGATAGAGGCTGTGACCAAGGACACCGTGCCAACCACCACCGCCCAAACCCAAATAGGCCGCATGTATACAATTGGGGATATCTCAGAGACATGGCCAACCGTGAGGGATATCAAGATGAACACTCTCGCCATGAGGGAGAAGCATCGGTGTCAAGTACAAGGAGTGAATTTGAGTCTGAGATCAGGCACCACCAGCATGCTAGGAGAGTGCAACCACTTGCCTGGATGGCCCAGTCCCCATTAGATCTTTTGGGCCCCCTCCACGCCCTGCCTAGGCACCCTGAGAAGCATCTCCCCAAGTTTGATCCCGAGAAAGGCACCTTGGCCAAGGATCATATAAGCAGCTTCTATCTTTCCCTGCAAATTATGAGGGTTCAAATAGATGACGTTGCTTGCCGCCTGTTTCTGCACACTCTTGAAAACAAAGCGGCCACCTGGTACCGCTCCCTCCCAAGTGCCTCCATTACGTCATGGGACCAGTTTCGTCACGCATTCTTGCAGAAATTTTCAGAAGACAAAACCCCTTCCATGCTCCTCACGGAGTTAAGTACCATTAAGTGCCATAAGAAAGAGAAGGTTAGAGACTTCAATCAGCGCTTTGCCACCATACTGCAAAATTCCCCCCCCCAACCTGGCATTGGACGACTCTATTACCATAGACTACTATACAAAAGCTCTCCCCAGGGATATCGTTGTCTTCGTAAAACGTGAAGCTCAACCCACCCTTGCAGCAAACTACGTAGCCTCCCTCGCTATGGAAAGAGACTTGCTCTTTATAGGAGCCATCGATCACGAGGGGAGAGATGACCACAAACCAATCACGAAGAAAGGTCAGTCCTCCACAAAAAAAACAGTGAATAAGGATAAGGATGCTTTTGACCTCGAGAGTATAGCAAAGACCCTCAAGCTATTGAAAAATGAAGTCTCCATCCTGAAGAGAAAGGGTATGGAACCCATGACTAGCACCAAGGCACCTAAGCCTTTTTTCAGAAAGAGCAACCCCAACACCAACCGACCTCCATCTAACCCGAACACTGTTCTCAACATGGAAGAAATAGGAAAAGATAACTTCTGTTCTTTCCACTGGGCTTCCCACTCTGAAAAAATATGCCCACAATGGATTGGCAGCATGACTGCAGTGGTAAATTAACTTCTGGAAAATCAAACCCTAGGGGATGCGGGGGAGGATGATGTTTCCGACCATGACGAAGATTTACCCCTGGATGAAGAACCAGGGTCCTCTGTTCTTGCGTTTGACATAATCCGCGGGGAGAACAATCTTACCATCACTGATATCAACATGGCAGACAATCCTAAGGCCCAACCTGTACGAAATTATAGCCTTAGGAGCAAAGGACCGGTCCCCGAACAGTCCTTTGAGGAGAAGAAAAGGGCTTTCTTAAGGAAAATTATTCCCCCGGGAAATGAACAACAAGTTGTTCCTGAGAAGCCCACGAATAACAACACCCAAGCAAATCAAAAGAGCAAGCTCCCGGTGGGGTCCCCCAAAACCACTACCAAGCCTTGTCCTCAATCTGATTCCGCTTATAACATTGTAGAAGACATGAAGAAAACCAGAGCTAACATCTCCCTCTACGATCTTGCCCACATCACAAATCAACGAGAACTTATTCTTAAAGCCTTTGCCAATACCTCAACTACTAAGCCTGTGAGCAATACGTCCGCACAAGCCAGTCCGAGTGTTCAGTCTATTGTGAATGCCATCAATGAAAATTCCAGGGGATCTACTCCTCCCTTCCTATTATCTTTTGAGATTTTTAACTTCAACGTCCATAACTTCCTAGTTGACTCCAGTGCATCCACAAATGTCATGCCCCTATATGTTTGTAAGAAGCTAAACATCCGCCCGGAGAAAACTGACGCAAGGATCATCCAACTTGATAGATCGCAAGTGCCAACTATAGGAGAGCTAAATAACGTCATCATCCGCCTTTCGTCTGACTCTAGAGTCCACCAATGCATTTACATTGTGGTTGTTGACATCCCTGAAGCCTACGGCCTATTACTTAGTAGAGACTGGTCCAGCAAGCTGCAAGGGTATTTTGCCACCGACTGGTCCCACTTGTGGCTGCCTTACAAGGGCCGGAATAACCAAATCAGGGTCGAAAGCGAACCATATATGAAATATACTGTGACTGATTTGGACGCTACTAACGAACCCATCAACTTTGCCCAGGAGGAGCTCGGCATGTTCTTTTTGGAAGCCATTTTCGGATGTTACCATCCTCCTCAGTCTCCAGTAGACCCTGAGATCCAGTCTGAACTAACACTCGTCCCAGAAGACCAAGCCACTTCCGTCTCACACGAAACCGAAATCCCTCCCCAACCTACAACCCTGAAGGAGCCAAAAAATGACGTGTGGACCCTGTACTATGACGGTTCCAAGACCCATGACGGGGTTGGTGTGGGCTACATCTTGCTGGACCCACAGAAGAACAAGTTCTTGATTTCGTGTCGGCTAGAGTTCCAGTGCACTAACAATACTACTGAATATGAAGCTTTGATCCTCGGACTCAAGAAGGCACTAGATTTGAAGGTAAGATGCTTAAAGGTCATTAGAGACTCCAAGATTATCACTCGGAAGGTACGCAACACCATTCATTGTTTGTCTCCGCACTTAAAATCTTATCAACAAGAGGTATGGAGTCTTATTTTTTCTTTTGATGCGTTTGGAATCAAATCTGTTCTTAGAATGCATAATGCAGCAACTGATACTCTGGCTAATGCTGTTGCTAGATTTACCCCTTTGAGGGATGGCTTTTCTATTGAAGTTATTTATAGACCCTCCGTGCTAGATAATATTACTAATTTATGCGTTTTTGATGATGATCAACAGATATTGGAATTTATGCTCAACACTGAAGTATTCAAAGACGCGGCAATAGAAGAGGCGGATCACGATCAAGCTTTGTAGGAAGAGCATGATAAACAAAAGGAGAACCCCATGCCCAAGGGGATAGTATCACTTGAAAATCTCTTTGATCTACAAAGCCGATTCCACGGGTCCCCAAATACCAAAGTACAAAGTTCCACTTTGGCACATCGGCAGGTGAACTTGGGCTCAGATGACAACCCAAAGTTCGTCAACCTTGGGAAAGACTGCACCGACCAAGAGACGCAAGCTTTCACCCAGCTATTTCGAAAGTATCAAGATGTATTTGCATGGACGTATGATGATTTACATATGTACGATACTCGAATTATTCAGCACGTGATACCCATGAAGGAAGGCGTGAAGCCTTTCCAACAGAAGCTCAGAAAAGTGCATCCTACTTTGGAACCGATGATTCTGAAAGAACTTAAGAAGCTTTTGGATGCACGCATCATCTTCAAAGTTCGCCACTCCACATGGGTGTCAAATTTGGTCCCTGTACGGAAGAAGTCTAGTGAGATCTGCTTGTGCGTGGATTTCCGGAATTTAAATCGGGCCTCAAACAAAGATAATTATTCGGTGCCTCCAATGGAACAAATATTGCAAGCTGTGTCCAGATCCGAGATGTTCTCCTTGTTGGATGGATTCTCCGGCTACAACCAAGTGCTGGTAGTTGAGCCGGACAGATTGAAAACTACTTTTCGAACCAAATGGGGAACTTTCGCGTTCAGACGCATGCCCTTCGGATTAATAAACGCGGGGGCAAGCTTCCAACGAGCCATGGATATAGCTTTCCGTGGTTTTATAGGGCAGAGCGTGGTAGTCTACTTGGATGACATCACCATGTTTTCGAAACACCGGGGCGATCATTTACGTCACCTCAAGAAAATTTTCGAAAGGTGCAGGAAGTATGGGATTTCACTCAACCCGAAGAAGAGTGTTTTCACTGTGGTGGAAGGAAATTTGCTGGGCCACATTATAAATAAGCAAGGAATTGTTGTAGATCATGAGCGGGTGAAAGCCATTACCCAGATTCCCCCCCCTAGCAGTAAAAAAGCTATGCATTATTTCCTGGGGAAAATCAATTTTGTACGTAAATTCATATCGGATTTCGCCCAGATAGTTAGGCCTCTGCAGGGGATGATCAAGAAGAATGCGATTTTCAAATGGAATCTCTTGGAGAAGGAGGCCTTCAACAAAATCAAGCAGGCTATAGCTGAAGCACCATCCCTCCAAAGTCCAAATTTTAGCAGAAGCTTTATCTTGTATACTTTCACTTCAGATTCATCACTTGCAGTTCTCCTCACGTAGAAAGACGACAACAATGATGAACGGCCTATATCCTTCATGAATACTGGTTTACAAGGAGCTGAATTGAACTACCCTGAAATCGAAAATCAAGCCTATGCAAACTATAAAGCAGTCAAGCATTTCAGGCCTTACATCTTGAAAAACCATGTCACGGTTTTCATTCCCCACCCAGCTGTCCGCTCACTATTCGTACAACAGGAGCTAGGTGAGAGGCAAGGCAACTGGGTGGCGTGCCTGCAAGAGTATGACCTAGAGTTTAAACCGGCACACACTGTTAAAGGACAAGGACTATGCCAAATTGTTGCGGAGGCTGAAAGTTCACATGGAGTTGAAGAAGAGTGTTGGGAACAGGAAATCGACATGTATCAGAGTGACCACGCACCTCAGCAGAGAAGCCCTTCTTGGTACTCTGACATTTCAGGATACTTAGCCCATGGCATCCTGGACCCTGCTCTAACTGTCTGGCAGAAACGCGCAATAAGACTCAAAGATGCATCGTACCAGCTGATCCAGGGTAATCTTTTCAAGAAACATTACGATGGAGTCCTGCTACGCTGCTTGGAACATGATGAAGCACAGATAATCTTGACCGAGCTGCACGACGGACCAACTGGAGGTCATTTTGCAGGCGATACCACCGCCCACAAGATAATGCGCGCAGGATACTACTGGCCAACTCTTTTTAGAGATGCACATGCATATGTCCGGAAATGCACTCAAAGCCAGAAATTCACAAACTGGGAAGCGCGGCCAGCCGCTCCCCTACTATCAGTAGCAGTGGAGGAACCCTTTCAACAGTGGGATTTGGACGTGATTGGTGAAATCATACCTCACTCCTCCAAGAAACATCGATATATTCTTACTGCTACCGATTATTTCACCAAGTGGGTCGAAGCAGCACCTTTACGCCAAATCAATGATCAAGAGGTAATATAATTCATCACTCATTCCATCATCACCAGGTTTGGCATTCCAACTTCCTTGGTTTTTGATAATGCAACTTACTTTTCATCTTTTAAATTGTATGATTTTTCTCTGGAAAATGGTATTGTTCTTAAACATTCTGCAAATTATTATCCCCAAGGAAATGGGTTAGTTGAGTCAACTAATAAAAATCTTATCTGCATCATTAAGAAGACCCTGCTGTCCCACCAGTGCAACTGGCACAACACCCTTCACAACTCTCTTTGGGCCGACCGTATCACGCACAAATCCTCCCTAGGCACCTCCCCCTATTTTCTCGTGTATGGAAAAGAAGCAGTTCTTCCTCCCCATTTATCTCTCCCTACCCTTCAGTTGTCCCAAAAATGTCATGGTACCCCATGCCCCACCTTGCAGACTCGGATCGATACCCTACTGAAGTTGGAGGAAGAAAGACAAAAAACCTGGGAAAAGTTCGCCATCCACCAAAGCCGGATCAAGAGATGGTTTGATAGAAAATCCGTAGGGAATAAAAACTTTGAGATAGGAGACCTGGTCCTGAAGTGGGATAAAGCTCACAAAGAAAAGGGAGAACATTCCAAGTTCCAAGCACTGTGGATAGGTCCTTTCCAAGTTAAGGAGAAATTTGGTTCCCACACGTTTAGACTGCAAACTCTTGAGGGAAGAGTTGAGGTCCTCCCGGTAAACGAGCATGACCTCAAACATTACTTCACATAGCAACCCTTAGAGAGCTATCTTATCCTTGTACCATAGTTTTCTCTTTAGTTCTTTTTTTGTTTAAACTCAAAAAAAAATTATTATAAAAAACGGAAGGACTTATCGGAGCCACACAATTGGCACACTACAACAGGTTCTATGCTGATGGGAGGCCTTCTTGATAGACACGAAGGTGGTAAAATCTTGCTTGTAATTGGCACCTAAAGGTAGCACATGACCTAGCTCAAGCCATCAAGCGAGGGGAGCCCACCTAGCAAGTTTGAGAGGGTGTCTGCAAAAGGAAAGTGCGATACAACGGTAACTAGATCGGAAGGGAACAGAGTTACTCCAGGTTACGTTAGGGCATTCCATAAAAACCAAAGTCCTCATATCAGACCAGGAGCAACCTCTCTGCAAGTAAAATAAGTCGGGATCCCTCATCCGCCCAAGAAAAAATTGCCCATCTCAAATAAGTGCCATGAGCACATCTAATAAGTGCCTCAGGTACATTCAAAATAAGTGCAATAGCACACTAATAAAGGGTAAAGGATTGAGAAAGGCTTCCTGCGCAGAGAGGTGATGTAATGACTCCGCTGGGGTACTGACCAGGCTCGCTGGCAGCGGAGCAACGTTCATGACTCCTAGGCAGTGAATCCACCGGGACCGAGAGGTTCGCTGGTAGCGGAGCAACACAATGAGGACAAAATGATCATATTGGACCCTATAGCTGCCTAGAGTTCTCCGACCCTTTCGGTCTGGAAACCTGAAGAAATGAAGTTCGGTTAACCAGCACCCAAACAAGCCAGCAGGCCAAGCAACCTCGCAAGGTGTCAAAGGCAAGGTAGTTTCAACCTTAAGGTAAAAGGAACAGCTAGTGAAGGCCCCTCCCTCCCCCTCCAAGGCCAACTATCGGCAGAGACTCTTAGTTCGACCAGTGAATTGCCATTTTTTATAGCCTCTACAACACCCTCCAAAAAAACCCACTTCAAAATTTTTTGGAGCCCCTTGAGCACAAAGAAAAGTTAAGTAAGGAGTCGAGAGGACTAAGTCGCTGAGTCGCAAATCTTAAAATTTGTGGAAAACCGCGACCTCGTGACCTTGCAACCCCGCGACCCTGAGGTCGCAAGGTCGCAAGGTCGCGAGGTCGCATCCCTCTTACATCACCTTGCCATGCGACCTTGCGACCTCATTTATGGCCCGCACGGATGACCTTTTTATATATCGGAGGTCACTAGGTTGCATTTCGCATATGCAGCGGATAGAAAAAACGCCTCTGACAGGTCGACTGGAGCGCGATTTTCCCACGTAAGTTGCTGTTTTCCTCCTACTGTTTCCTTTTTATTATTATTCTTGCCTAATCTCTTAGCCCTCAACCTTTAAATTTCCCCTTGCCTCAGCCATTGTCTTCGTTTGTCACTTAGGGCTTCCTTTTTTATTACAGCATTCACCCTGCTTGCCCAACTTATCACAATTCCTCATCCAGCCTCCCATGGCCTATATCCTACTCCAGAAACTATCCCCTGGCTCTGTCTGGACCCTTTTAACCCTATGTTTTGCAAGTTAAACGCAAAAAACATCTTCATGCCGCGTGCGCCAAAACCCCAGCAAGCCCTAGCGCGACCCCGCAACCTAGCCGCAAGGTCACAAGGTCACATTTTCACCGTTTTCATTCAAATTGCGACCCCGCGACCCCGTGACCTAGTTGCAAGGTCACAACGTCGCATTTCCGCTATTTTTCATAATTTGCGACCCCGCGACCCCACGACCTAGTCGCTAGGTCGCAAGGTCGTATTTCTACCGTTTTCTTTCAACTTGCGACCCCGCGACCTAGTCGCAAGGTCGCACCTTTTCATTTTCTCACAACTTGCGACCTCACGACCCAGTAGGCCACTTATTCACCTCTGCCTGTGTCCCTAGTTGGAATACTTGATAAGCTGTAACTGGTCTTGTGTCATCATGGCATCTTTCTTATCCTGGGATTCTTTCATGAATATGACAGGTGAATTTGAAGCAGACTTGGAGTGTATACCTATCCCATCAGATTCCAATGACATGGGACCTCCAGTTTCTTAGAGAAAATACAAGCACCTGGTAGTGGAGGACGTAGAGATGGACATGCCAATGTCCCCACCCCCAATATACAGAGATACCCTTTGCACATTTGCCAAAGGGGATAACATGCGTTGGTACCAAGTGTATCAAGAGTTCGCTCGAACAGAATTCCCAGAAGACCTCCCTGATCGGGAGATATTCTTACAGGTCAAAATGTCTAAGCTACATCTTGCAGGTGCCCATCCGGACATATTCCCATGCCCAGAGATGATAGATTGGATTATACAGAAAACTGACGCCAAGAAGTTCATAATCGGAGATAACGAAGGCAAGGCTTTCACAACACTCAAAGGCTCAGATGCTCATGTTTATTACTCTTTGCCTCAGTGAGAAGAAGACTTCACAGAAGAATGGGCTATCGCCCATGCAGTTCCTATAATTGACACTATAAAGCAGTGGTGGGAGGAGCCTGAGAAATTTAAGGTCAAGAAAGACTAGGAATATCCAGTGGCGAGCCTCAGGAAAGTATATAAATTAATGGCTGCCATGCTTTGAAGACTATACGGGTGCCCCAATGCCACCACCTTCAACGGCACATGGGAAACTCTCATGGAGTATGTCATAGCGCACGGTACCTGATTCAACTAGGCTAGCATATTGATGACCTCCATGCATACAAACTTATCCTCGACATTGGTACCAGATGAAGGAATGCCTTCTGAATTCTATATGGCTTCTTATTTGTTGGATGCTGTATGTTCAAGGTTGCACTTTGAGGGATGAGTGCATAACTGGGATCCAAAACAGACCCATGCAATCCACTTACAAACCAAGGTGTTTTTGGATTCCAGGTATAAACAAGACATAGAGCCGATCTCCCAAGTGTTAATCCCTGCCCTTTACAGGAAATTGTTCAGCCAAGACGCTCCTTGTATGTCTTGGCGAGCCATGGAGACACTAGGCGAGGTGGCGCATTGGTTCCCCTTTTTCAAGTACACATTCATCCGAGTCTTTGGCTCGTTCAGGGCCCCACATACTATGCCTAGATTTTTTATAGACAAAATGCTCATGCAAGAGGTCTGTTTCCAAATGTCTTCAGGTTTTTCCAGGGTCCTATCCAAGGGTAAGAAGAAGCCATGGCCTACGCTACCCCTCACTATCGGTGCATACACATTCAAAGACCTCAGAGAGGTAGAGGCAGAAGTAGAAGAGATGAAAGGTTACTGCCTTGGGGTATTAGAATACCGAACATATGACCCGGAGAGGATAATTCTTGATCATTGCAAGCGGGCTAAGTTCAAATGGAACTACCAGCACGTGGAGCGCCCGGGAGAAGATGAAAGAAGAAACTAGTACAATGCAAACCGAAAACTTGCTCCTGGGGCGGACTCTGGCCAAGGAGACCCAGATGAACAAACCTTGGAAGACAGGAGCCGTGAATTAGGAGGCGCCTCTTCTTCTCTGGCTAAAATGCCTCGAACCAGTACCGGGCATAGTACTTCTACCCAACAGAGAGAAATAGAAGCCCAGGCCCAGCAAGAAAGAGAAAAGAAGATGAAAGAAGAAGAAGATAAGCGCAAGAAGAGCCTAAGGTCAGAGCAGAAGAAAAAGCAAGCCGAGGAGGCCAGGAAAGAAAAGGAGAGACAAGAGGCGGAGGCTGCAGCAGAACGGGAACTCAAGAAAGAGTTAGACAAAGTGGAAGCTGACCGCCAGAAGAAAGAAGAGCAAGCTGAAGCAGCTGAGCATCAAAAGAAAGCCGAATTAGAAGCAGCGGCAGAAGCAGAGCTCAGGCAGAAGAGAGAACAGGAAAAGGCAGAAGCCGAACGCCTACGAAGAGAAGATGAAGAAAATAAAAAGAAAGAAGAAGAGGATTAAATGCTAGAGGACATCGAGGTATCTCCCCTTGAGGTGCCTCTAGTCAGTACAGAAGCCACGCTCTTCGATGTCAGTTCCTCCCAGGGGCAAGAGGAGGAGGTATTCGACCTCACCAGGCTCACGTTTGATCAATTTTCCTTCAAAATCCGACAGGAGAAAAGAATATGCCTGGCGCAAAATCCTTCCGCCACATCCATAGTTGCAACCGGAAAAGACATAGTCCTCGATACTAGGACTAATCCTGTGATGATAGCATCAAATGGCATAGCCTTCTCTGCGGCCACAGAGGAGAATGTGACCAGGATAAGTAGAGAGATCGTCTCTCTACAAAATATGCTACATGAAGCAAAGCAGCGGGAAAAAAGGGTAGAAAAAGAGAAGACGACATTGAGAGAGGAGGTTCAGCAACTCTGAAACAAAACTCCCCCTGTCAATGAAGTTTCGCTTACCATTCAAAGGGAGTTCGATATATTAGAGGCTACTATCAGGCACGTCTATGGGGAAATTTTTACCATAAAACAAACAGTCGCCCCATTGGTGAGAGCCCAAACAGAGACTAAGAAAAAGCATGAGCAGCTGAAGGAGGCCTTAGCTTCCTTGGACAGAATGATGGACTAGACAGTGTGGTACCCTCAAGCTCCTGAACATTTTCCAAATAAGGACTGGATTCACACGCAAGATGTCAAAGTCCAAATCCGTATGAAAATGCAGTCCAAGGATAAGCTATCCAAGGATTTGGACAAGGTGATGGCTACATATGAACACGTGATCAGTGGCATCGATTCGATGCACATCCTTCACCACATTCCTTTGCTGGGTGCATTGGACGAGGGGAAGACCTAGGAACAGGTGGATCAGGAGATCCAGTCATTTTTGCAGCCCATCAAACAAGCTGCTGCCACTCCTCATCTTGCAGCGTCACGAGAGAACCTGGGCTAGTTTCTTGTCACGCCAGTCTGGATCTACACCAAGCTCACCTCTCTTTCCAACCTGATCTCGCAGAAGAAGGAAAATATAGTCCCAAATGCTTTGGAGTGCATGCATCGGTTGAAAGAAGAGGTCCCTCTGGTTTCTCCCATAGCAACAGAGTATCAGACCTGGCAATACTTCCTCAAAAGGACAGTAGATTGATGCCCCTAACCTCACAATTGCACGCACATCTTCATAACCCAGTGGCAGTAGATTATTGGTAGCATTTGGAAACAAGTCATAGGTCGCACTGCCCAGCCAGGTCGCAGGTCGCACTGCCCAGCCAGGTCGCAGGTCGCACTGCCCAGCCAAGTCGCAGGTCGCACTGCCCAGCCAGGTCACAAGTCGCACTGCCCAGCCAGGTCGCAGGTCGTAGTTCTCTTCCGGGTCGTAAGGTAACTCAACAGTCAGGCAGGCGAAGAGTTAGGAAGCCCAAAGGGCAAGTTTTTATTTATAAAACTCCCTCTGGGGAAAAGGTAAAGTATCTTTTTTTTGGACTCAAGAGCTATACAACATTGTATTGAAAGATAACACTCTTGTGCATATGAATACAGATACTTGTTTAAAATCCTTTTGGATCTGATGTGTTTTGCTGTGCGAACACCATGAGTATTTCTTTTACAGTTTTGAAGATCTTCTGGTTAATGAAAGTGTG
This sequence comes from Pinus albicaulis, assembly GCA_034641835.2. Classification (NCBI taxonomy): domain Eukaryota; kingdom Viridiplantae; phylum Streptophyta; class Pinopsida; order Pinales; family Pinaceae; genus Pinus; species Pinus albicaulis. The sequence goes on along the minus strand of CM076575.1, from coordinate 1,565,745,153 downwards.
CTTTTAGTGGCATCATTTACGCATTATGGTTATCTGTACTTGTGTTAATGATGTTTAATTCATTTTTCTTTCTTAATGGATGTTAATGACTTTGCTTATTAGCATTTGTTCTATCTTTCACGAATGTAAAAGGGGCATCTCACCATAAAGAATTGTTTCTTCTGTGGTTAGAACAACCTACAAGCATAACCCCAATGATGTGTTGTTAACAACACCTCCTTCGGCGTCTATGTTTCATTATTTGTCTCGCTACGCATAGTGTTATATACATTTCTAACGCATCAATCATGTATCTGGTATCATTTGAATAAGTGTGTGTCCGCAGGTTCAATCGATTTCTTTTGAGACTAAAGGGAAGGTGACTTAAGCGGTAGCCGGACCCACACCCCAGACGGGATCCCTATTCCAAACGGTTCAAGGTCTAATTGGGACTTTCTACCGAGGAGATCCCCTACTGTTGGCCGGACAGATTTTCCCGTCAACAGGTGGCGTTGTCGAAAGTATAGGTGTTGTGGTGAAATTCGAGATCCGTCACCAATAATGATTTATAATGATGGATAGTGACCGTTGCCATTTCATATGAACAATGGTGACAGGAAATAACCTCCATCACCAAAAAACTAAACGTCACCAAAGGTGGCATCGCCAAAAGTATGTGTTCTGGTGACATTCAATGTCCGTCACGAATATTGATTATAATGATGGATAATGACTATCACCATTTCATATGAACAACAATGATTTTTTTTTTATGGACCTTTCATGACCATCACTATTGGTGCATATATATGGCGATGTTCCTTGACCGTCACTATTTCATATTTGGTGAGGGTCAAAAAATGTCATGATAAGCTCATTGGTGACATCAAGGTCCATCACAAATAATGAATATAATTAAAAACAATGACCCTCACCATTTCATATCAACAACAACGATTTATGGTGACGGACCTTTCAACGTCGTCACTATTAATTCGTATATATGGTGGCGTTTGTTGACCATCACCATTTCATATTTTGGTGAGGGTCGAAAAATGTCACCATAAGCTCATTGGTGATGGTCAAAAGAGCATTTGTCACCAAAAACTGATCGCTTCCATTCCCTATTAATATCAAGGCACGATGGAATCGCACCACCAAACTCCTGCTTGTAAAGCAGGTGCTCTTCCATTGAGCTAGCACCCTTTAAAGAATTAGACTTTAAACTAGAAATTGTTGGTTGCCTAGTAAGACTCAATTTTAGCATCTAGAGTAGATCATGCAATCATATTGTGGTAAAAATATGGTGGGAAGAACAATATTCCACAAGGATGGGGGGGACTCATCCGTCACCCAACATGTTGAAAAATAACGTTGCGACATGGAGGCTATTTTGTAGGGATGTGGGGTGGATCTTTGGTTAGTCATAATAGTAGTATCAACCACAAAGGCTTTAACTTTTGTTGCTTTAGCAAAATCTATTAACTCCAACTCTTAATGCAAGATGGGGTGTCGGTTGATCTAGAAGATAGGTGAGCACACCAATTACACCATTTCTAATCTGTTTGGAATGATAATCAGGACCACTATTTAGTTCTCCTTCAATGTTGGGCTCACTAGTGTGCTACCTTGTTTGGCAATTGTAGCTATCTAGTCCACTCTTCCTTCATTGGGATTTGGCAGTGATTGAGAGTCTCTGTTATGTTTTCCCTAGGAAGATTAAGTGTAAATTTGTTTTTGAGAAAAAAAATAGTAATCTGTCTACTTTTTGTTCCATGTCGTGTAATGAGGTACACGACTAGCTATTAACTGAGGGTGAATTATTGATAAGAGATGCTCATTATCTATATTGGGTAACTTATACAGATTTTATTTCTGCTTTTCTAGTCTTACAGAACAGGATATTGATATAAGCTCCATTGTATATACACTTCCACCTTTTTATTTACTGTTCGTAAATACTTTTCCATAAATATAAGAGATGTTTTGACAACAACAACAACAAAAATAATGGATGACCTACACTAAAATCTGTTGATTTTCTTGCATTCTTCGACTGTGTTGGAGCATAAAAGAATTACAGTCACTAGATAAATATGCATGCCATTAGGATTAGAGAATTATATAACTATGTTGATAATTGGCCTAACCATGATGAGATGTCATACAGTCCAAAATTGAAGCAATCGATGTCCTGCGAACATGAGCCACAGTTGAGGCATACAAAACAATGAACTAATTCTGGGGCATGTTGGCATATTCAATATATCACATTAGAGACAAGTGTCTTCAAAAGTATTGGGTATTGATTAACAAAGTGAGAAAACATGTCAGATACTCTAGAAAGAAGGGTAAATTCATCACGGTAACTGATTCTGGGACATATTGGCATATTCAATATAGTGCATTAGATAAGAGTACCTTCAAAAGGCTTGGGGATTGGTTCATGGAATGAGAAAACCTGTCAGATACTCCATAAAGAGGGAGAACTTGGTCAGGGTCACTAAGTTCACCTACTTTAAACCAATGTTGCATAAATGAATTCGAGTAAAAAATGCTAGTGGACTTTCGACCCCAAGTGACCACTCCAGCCTAAGAAAAATAAGGAGCTATATTAAGATTAATGAAAGAATTTTTTTGGTAAAATACATGCATTTTGGAGTTCTGGGATTTTGTAACTACTACTTCACTTTAGTATCGTAACAAATCACATAATCATGTTGTGAATTTTTTTGTCTAACGCAGATGGTGTAGAATACCAAAATTCATGTAGTAAAGGCTCGTAATACCTTGTTTCCCTTATTAAAATATATTTGTTCATTATTTTTTAATATTACCCTCATGATGGTTGGAAACTTTGCACCACCATTTTTTATTCTTGTCCATTTCCTGTGTCTTAAATATAATCTGGTAGAAATAGGTGGCCTATTACATTACTATGGAAGCCACTAGAAGTTCATAGCTTTGAGGTATCTTGTGCTACATTGCTATTTTTGAGTACTACAACAAACTATGGAAGATGTTTGATTTGTTGAGTTGATGTATTGAAGGAAACTTTTGTGAAACTTAAATTGTTGTTGTCGAAATAGGCACCACAGCTAAAGGCATACAAAGTAATTAACTGCTAGCACAAGTTGGGAATGTTCATTATATTGCAGTAGATAAGAATACCTTCTAAAGGATTTTTAGAAATGATTGGCAGAGTTACACACCTATCTTCAATGGCTTGCAGAAACAATGCATGTAGATATGAAAATGAAATATCAAAAACTAGGGATTGTGGATCTCAAGTACGAATTAGTTATAGTAGCTTCTGCCAGGAACTAAAACTCCAGCCAAATGAGACCACTATTCAAGGAAATGACAACAAAATGTTATAGCATTGATGAATTTTGCTAAATCACCAAACTGCAAGTAATAAATAATTGACATTTTAGAGTTCTAGGATTCTGGAGTCTATGGTTACTACATCTTCTTGGTTACTATGGTAGATGGGAAAGAAGCCTAATATTCATGTGTTCATTAAGGCTCATATGATTTGGTAAGTGGGCCTTTGTTTATGTGAATTCAAGTATCATTATTGTGAAGGTCTCTGGAAATTTTCCAAAAAATTGAACTGGTGCTACTTATTGCCTATTTCCAGTGCAACTTAGATTAAAAAATTGATGTTAAGAGGTAGTTCACTCCATTAGTATGTTGAATAATATTTGGAAGTTTTAAATGCTACGTAATATTTTGGACAATGTATGATCTACTAAATCAATATGTTTGTTGCAATTTTTTCTTAATCATAAATTGATGTACATCCAAGATAGTTGCCACCTGACTAGGATGACTAAGACCATTGTAATTCTTACTCATTGAGCTAGTAGTCGCAACTTGTCTCCTTACCTTAGTAGAGTTGTGAATATTGGTGGTTGTAATTCAGTTACTAGGGTGACTGCAAGACTATGCACCTATGTCTTAATTGATTGTTGGCATCAATATGATTGAGCTCATGTTCTCTCGATCCATCCACACATACTGATTAGTTTATTTGAGACATATTGATAAGTTTCTTTGAGCCATGGTGTGGGTTTTTTTTTATTCATTTTACTTGAATCCAGGATCTCATATGTCATACATACCCCTTGTGGGCTGGAATTGTAATTATCTTCGGATAACTATGATCAATTATCTTACTCGCTATCAGATTATCGAAGGACTCCTCGTTGGTTTCTATTCATGGAAGCTAGACAGTTTGACAGAACCTTTTAAAGGAATTATTGGTTTCCACATTAACATTTCACTTTTACACTACTGACAAACCAAGTTTGGGACATAGATTTAGAAAATTAAAACCTACTACCTTAGTTTAAAGGAAATCAGAATGCATGGTGTGTGTTCTCTGGTGCATATTTCTATAGAAGTAGTCATCTAGGAATTTTAGTGTTTAGAATATTTCACTTAAATTCCCACCATAGATTTATAATCAACCACAGCCCTTTGAAAGCATCCTAAAAACTAAAGGTTGATAATGTAATCCTTGATAAATTTAGGTTCTTTGAGAAATCAAGAAGCTAAAATTTTGAAAGGTTCTTCCTAGTTGCATTAGTTAATGGCTCTTCGAAGTGGGTTGTATAATAATATTTTTGTGTATGCCAATGCACAAGAAAGGGAAAATCTCTCTAATACACGAGATTAATAGCAAAAAATGTGAGTATTCATCTATGAAATTGGTGTCCTTGTATAAAAAAAAATTATGGGTGTTGTAAGCAAGAATAAATGTGGGTTTTCATCCCCATAAACCCACAACAAAAATCAATTGGTGGGAGCTTGGGTATTGAATGTAGGTATTTGATGAAATTTCAATGCATGGTTTTCTGACCTTAAACACTATTGTTTCATGTTGCGTGCTTAATGGGGATGGTGAAGCAGCTTTGGAATTTTTTTTCTAAGGACAATATCGAGGAGGAAGAGCAATTTCAATATAAATCTAGTGAAATGGAGATCAGATAAATTTGTGGCATATAGGGAATGATGCAAAATATAAATACCAATCAGATTGATTCTGAAAACAATGTTATGAGATGGTGACATGTGGATGTCGAGAGACTCTAAAGACTCTAGCATGCTGCACAAGTATAGGGATATGGGGCAAAAAATTTGCATTTATTTCTCTAACTCTCTTCTAAAACCCTGACTCTTGGTAATGGTTTAATATCATTATTTTTTTTTTATATAGCTATGCCATCATTTCATTTTGCACTAACAGTGGTGTGGCTAGAATGATGGCTTACATTGTACATTTTTTTAGATACAAGAGTGCTACTACTTATTAATTGTTGGGAATGATTGTCTCCAGGGTGTAGTCAATTAGCTAATGATTCCATTAATAACAGGTTTGATTCAGACATCAATAGTGTACTAAATCCACTATTAAAAGTAGACAAAACTTTTCACATGGAATATTTATATTTGTCTCATTCCATTCAAACAGATACAATTTCGTATTTATTGTTATAGACGGATCTAGAGGATTTTTTGGTCCATATCATAATTATAAGGGAAAAAAGATATGGTTGTATCTGTCTTAAGTTCTATTAGGAACTATCCGTAAGGCCAAATTTGGTAACAATCAATTGAGTCTGAGTTAATTCTAGAAAAAACCTTTGCAATGATTCATGTAACAAGGGGAATTTTTGTAACATTAAGTCAACAATGGTGTAAACTTAATATAAATATCCTTTCATTTCAAAGCAGTGATGCAAAGTTTGGTCAAGGGCTTTAGGGAGGGTGAAGGTTTCTTATTGTTCTAACTTTATGAAGCTCAAGTGTAGGGCAATTAATAATATTAATACAATTTAATTGTTTCAAACTAGTTAATTGCGAGGACGGGTTGTCTGTTATTAAACGGATTGGTTGTATTGGCAACATTATGTGATGAGAATGGTGGTGTATATAAAGCATGGTTAAATATAACAAAACCTTGAAATGTTGTCAACATGTTCAATAGAATAATAATTAGAGGTTGGGGGACAATTACTGTTAAAATGAAGCTATTCACTAAAGCTCTTTTCATGTGGTTCCAACCTGCATGTGAAGTTTGATGTTGGCCATCAAAAAGTTACAAGTAATCTTAGAGGAATTCCTTTTCCTAGTTGTATGCTTGGGAAAGTAAAGTATAGGATTGCAAAGTGCTATAGCTTGGGGTGTTTTTTGAAGTATTCATGCAATTTGATAAGTGAGATACAACAGTGTTGGCAATCTAATGCAATGTGTTGTCCTTGATGGCAACCTACTTGATGAAGTTGGCCTTGATGGAAACCTACTTGATGAGTCGCCTATGATAAGAAACCTATGTGCTAAAGATGTAAGAATGATGTATCTACAGATTAGTTCAGATGTGACAAAGAAAAAAATTCCAGTAAGTGCCAGAAAAATGATAAATATAATATGTCACAATGTATACGCTACTTTTGCAGTGAAGGCAACCCGTGTATATACTCTACTTTTGTGAAGGGAACCCGCGTATACATTCAGGGTTAGCATATACGCAGTTTTTATGAGGCGAAGTTGCGTATACACGCGGATACGCACGCTCAAAGTCACGTATGCCTTTTGCGCTCTAAAAACTATGATACCTAGGGGCATTACCATGGTATTGGCCCACTGTATTGAGCACTGGATTATCTATTTGATCCCGTCCAGGAATACCATTGAAAGTTGTGTGGTTTCGACTCATGGTATTGATAAAGGCTAAATATATATAATGAGAAGAAGATCATTGTGCAAGGGTGTGCATGAGTAAGGGTTGTTGATGAATAAATATCTCTAAGGATTATCTGCATGAATGAACTCTGTTCTTAATTGATAGATATAAATATTTGATGCACCCATGGATCTGAGGATGGTTCAAGATCTCTAGATCTTATGATGATGATAAATCTCTAGGATGATTTGCAGCAGAAGAAGTGGTGAAGATCTGGCGCAAAGTCTGTTGAAGATAATGAAGAAATCTGGGTAAGTTTATAGATCTGATCTGTTTTGTAAATTTTTTCATTTACAGATCTATACGCTAGTTGGTCTCTGCAAAAGTGCATGTATACGCGGTCTCTATTAATGAAGGGCGTGTATAGGGTTTTCTGAAGAATAAAATACACAGAAGTATACGCGGGTTGGTGTGCAGGAAAGCGCGTATGTACGCGGCTTCAGTAAAGAAAAGTAGCATATGATATTTGATTCAATGAATGTTCAGGGTTGAGTTTACATCTACCTATCTATTCTGAAGTCTGGGTTATCTCTGATATTCTGGTTACAGTGGTATCACTGTTCTGTTTGAAGTATTGGGCAAAGTATGTTTATTGATAAGTGAAGGGTTGTGTTGAAGCTGTTTGATCTAGTATGAAAATTGATGAAATGTGGTCTGCAGTGGATCTGAAGGTTGAAGCCTTCAGTATGAAAGTAGAAGCTTTCTGCCAGTAGAGGCTGGTGCTAATATCAGGGGGTAGTAGCTCCCTTCCAGGAGAGGCTGGTAAACGAGAGCAGGGGGTTGTAGCTCCCTTCCAGGAGAGGCTGGTAAACGAGAGAAAGTTGTAGCCTTCTGCAGGTGGGTGCCTGCGTGCTAGTATGATTCTGCGCCAGTACATGGTTGTAAGATGTTTTCTTTATAATAAATATTGAAGACTGAGACGACGGAAGCGGTGGTTTTCTCCCGACTTGGGTTTCCACCTTAAATCCTGCTGTTCATGTGTGTTGCTTATGTGTGATGGTTTATTCTGTTTTTACTGCACATGCTAAATACTTAACAATGAATAAATGATGCAATGATTTAAGAATCAAATACATAATAAGAGCTCTGAGAATACGCGAGTTTCCTTAAGGATATCCGCATATATATGCTAGTTTTGTTCTGTAAAGTAGCGTATGGGTTTTGAGAAAAGAAAAGTAAAAAGTTTATCAGTTAGCTCTAAATACTGATTCACTCCCCCTCTCAGTATTTTTCCCAACAAACATTTATGCTCCTCATTAATTATAACTTGGTGTATTGGACCACCAAACCATCACATGGAATAGAGTGGAGGATGAATGGATCCAAGCTATCTTTAAAAGAACCTTGATCTATAAGTTTTCCCTCGGGGAAGGCACCATCATAGTATTCTCCAATCATAATATGGATGTAGGTTTTTCTTTATAAAGAAATGCCACCTGAAGAATGAAAATGCCTAGTGGCTGCAGTGGTAACATGCTTACCTGAGGGTTGCACGACAATGCCAACAATTTAAGAGTTCATCTCAAACACCAATTTTATTGGTTTCTAAACAATATAATCCCCAGTAGCAGGATATATTTTAGGAATTGTCTAACCACTATATTATATTGACAAGAGATTCCCATTTGCAGTACAATTACACCAAAGAAATCATTGCCAAAAAATAATGCCAATGACTGCTCTTCATAGCTAAAGGACACATTGTATTGAAGTCATTCATTTCTTGCTATCTTGTGATCTATTGTTTCTATTTCACATTAATGGCATTCCTATACTACAATATGCATGCATTATGGTACCCATTTTCAATGATTATGCAACCACAGAAATTGGAGTTCAAATTCTAAATAGAATTTTATTGGTAAAGGGAAAACATATGTAAACAATAATAATTAGCCTCAATAGTTAAATAAAAGAAATTTTATAATATTCAACATAGTATAAAAAACGTTTTAGAATGATTTTTATACATCCTTTAATATATACTCTATCTATATTACTCTTGGCCTCTAGGATGCAATATAGGGTTCATGCCAAGCTTGTAACTAATGCATTCTAGTTCACCTACTTTTGCAAGCACCGTGACTTCCACATATGCATAGGAGACCTTGCCAAATTGACACTAAAAATATATTGGAGGCATGACATCCTTTGAAGAAAACATGGGAATGGTTCTTTGTCTCTGCATCTATAAAGGATAAAAATGGTGACACTATAGACCTAGAGGTTGGGTTTAATATAAAACCACTACAAGTGATACTAGCATATGTTTCTGAGAATTTCTCTAAATATAAGGGATCAACATTTGATTCTTGAAAATTCACTAATCATTAAATATTTTCTCAACCTTAATCCTAAGAATCTGTGTATGGAAAATATCATGAGATTCAATTCCATCTTGAACTTCTGTCTTGATGATTGCAAGAGGCAGGTGCTACCAATTCTATTGCATTCAAGGAATTTCAGTTTCATACAATCTAAAACAATGTCATTGTCCTAGTGAAACAATAGTTTGGAAGTTTCGAATATCCACCATTGACATATTGGATGTCATTTTCATGATCTTGGCTAGTGAAATATGTGTGCTTATAATAGACTTAGATTGGAGTAATGTCTTCAATGTGAAGGAAATTGGTTCTAAATTCTTGAAGACAAGGACATAATTATCTACTAGAAGCAATAGCCTTGGTGTGTAGGTGTTACTTGGGAAAATTACTATTCATGACAAATTATTTCAAAATGCTTCCATCTCTGTAAAAATAGTGAATACACAGTCTCAAGAACCATTGGGTTGGAAATTTTCCACTGGATGTTATATAATGACTGCAATATTTATGGGCAAAGCATGGATTGATAGAGGGGTGGATGCAAATTTTCAAAAGAAATTATGTGCCCAAGACAGCAGGATCTAATCCCACAATGGTTGATATGTGTCTATCACTCACGTTCCCTAATACAGAGCTACCAAAACAACTTGCTATATTATCCCATGGAGCCAATATTTCATGAGGGACAAAACATAACAACATTATGTACTCCCAAGTGGTAGAAAAGGATAATTTTCAAAGTTAATGAGAAATAATTATTACAGCCATATGCAATCTTGGATGGACAGATCCTGTAGCAGCTTATGCCAACACTTACATGTGTTTGAACTTTGAAGATACCGTTGATTTCAAGGTACCCAAATTCTTGTTCAAGCCATCAGTGATAGAAAATGCAGTCTATGAATGTTGGAATTTTAATGCTTCATTATTTTTCATGATAACTAAGCATAGGGAAAGAAAAAATTCTATTGGTGAATTTTTAAGGTCGTTGCACTGGATCAATGATTTCAGGTAGCACCCTCATTCTGCACATGCTACAGTAGGGTAGGAAAGGAATAAAATCCTTTGAGCAACAGTTTAGCATGAATAAGATCCCTTGATCACTAAGGTCTTTCCGTTACGGTTCCCTGTTTGAAGGGTTAAAATAAATTTTCAGAAAAATCAAATCATCAACAGGCCATGTTTCTTTGTGATCCTTGAATGGATCTCAGCCTCTAAGAATTATCACGATGATAGGGAAATCCCTATCCTAGTGCAGTATCTTATATGGTATCACTCAGTTAGCTCAATTCCTCTAAAGAAGGCATTTCTTAATCTCTTATATGTCGGTTCCTAATATACATAATTTAGTTTACTCTCAATTGAAATAGCCCTGGACAGTCTATGTGAACATCTTGTATGGTTCTCCCTTTGCAATCTCAAGTTCTCAACACGTGAAAAGTATGGCTGCACCATATATATATACCAATTACAGAAATTAGGGTATAGGTTCGGGATATTATAAACATCATCTCAAGCATGTAAGCCGATCTCTATTTACTCTTGTTATCACTCTGAGTAATCATTTATTCTACAGTAAGTGTGTCCACCTATCCCTCTTCAATATAGTTTTCAATTGGCATGGCATCATATTTTCAGGCAGACCATTATTAATATACATACGTTCAGTTAGCCTTGAAAGAAGAATTGAGATATGCATTGTTGTTCAAATCAGTCATTGAATTCTGTCAAAGTTTTTGGAAGTTCTAATGATAAGCCTTGTTCACAACCTAAGTTATGGAAAATTCATGGCCATAAATTGTATGTTCACAATATTATCCATAAAAAAGGAGGCTATAAAAGGAGTCATAGAACAATGAATCATGAAGGCTCATCATTATTTTGGATAATAGCATAAAAATTCATCTATACATAATATATGCCTCTGTATGAGACCCTTGATTTGCTCAATCCACATCAGCAAATACACTTCTTAGCCAACTTGTTAAAGTTTCTTTTATTACAGTGGCTGCACTGAGTATAGAATTTTTTTAGTTACATTCGTAGAGCAGAGGTTCATTTTGTTTAACAGAATTAATCTTCGTTCAGAGCAGAGGTTCAGCTCGAGTCATGTCAGTCACAGAAGTTCTAGGTCTCTCAAAGGGAATGAACTTGGAAGTTTGAAAGATCTGAAATATAAGTCTGCATAGTAGATATGCTTGGTTATATCAGATCCTCTATGGCACTTCTATGGTCTCCTTTCCATCGTGTAATATGCATGATATCATGTCAGCCTTAGAAGAAGCGATAGGGATTCTACAACAAAAGAAACTACATCACATTTGAAGCTTTCAATCTTGAAGAAATACTTGGAGAAAAATTGCATAGCACTTTGGAACAGTTCTACCCCTGTCAGTAGAGGTGCCTCAATAAATGTGCACTACAGATCCCTCACATCCTTGGTTGCTCTAAGAAAGGATCTTATAATGAATGGTCTCAATATAAAATGATCCCTCCTCTCATGAATTCAGTAATTTGATATATTGGTAGATATCTCTTCTCTTTGATTGAAGAAGCTCTTCCGCATTCTCTTATTTGACCTAAAGCTTCTTAAAATTTTGATGTTGCAATTACCTCATGTAAGTCTCATCTCTAATCTGGGTAGCTCATGATGATTACCAATGCAAGGCTTCAAAGGGAGGTATGATGATTGGGCTCAGCTATCGATAACATTTGTCCAAATAAGAGGGATTTAATGGAAACCTAGATTTTTCCTTAAGAATAAAATAGAGTAGTTGTTGAACCCAGTCATAGTCAACTTTGATGTATGGCTTGATATAAAAGCTTTAAGACAATTTAAGGATAAGCTTCATACATATATATTGGATAGCTACTCATTAAAGATCAAGTATGATATTAAGTTCACTATTGGTCTAATAAAAGGAAAAGTACTATATCTCCTCATGACTATCTTCATTTCTTTGTATCACAAATCAAAGACTGATGTCTGTTCTCTGGAAGCACCATTGCAGTTGAATGTATAAAACATCAAGCATGAATTTCTATGAAGCCACTCTATTGCAGTAAGCCATTTTGTGCTCACTATCATTATATATTGCAGAATAAATATTTCACATACCACTGTATATGGTTCAGCAAAGGACACTTATGTTTTATCGCATGTTTGAGTGGTTAGATCTCATAGATTTTCAGATGGACACTATGCACCCTAGAAAGACAAATATAGGCTATGATCTCCCTGTGTGAGAGGGAGTAAGATCAGTTAAATACCTTCTCTATATATATGTACAAGAAGTTGAATATTGCTAAATGATGACTATATCTCTGTTGTAAGTCAACATGTTTGCAGGCTGTTGTATGGAGATATGAGGCTCCCATTGATTTAGCTTTGATTTTTAGAGAGAAACTTGGCACCATTCCCTATATGAAGGGATTCTTGGTTGAAGATTGAGCTCTAGGAGTTCCTGGGGGCTTGGGGTACTAATTGATCTATGAACGACCATAGGGTGAGTGTTTCACCTTCCCCTAGTGGTGCGTTGTGTATAGGGTGAGTGGTTCACCTTCCCCCGTGATACCCCATGATGGTTGACATGTGTGTAGGGTGAGTGGTTCACCTTCCCCTACTGCTGGTGACATATGCACAGAATGAGTGGTTCACATTCTCCTATGGCATATGAGCAAGATGAGTGGCTCAGATTCTCCTGTGGATGCCCCAATGAGAGATGAATATAGGCATCTGTTGACATGTCGATGGGACATGGTTCATCCTTTCCCCACATGTAGGATGCTCATTCCCTACGATTGATAGTTGACATGTCGACGGGATGTGGTTTGTCCTTTCCCCACGTGTAGATTTCTTCCTAATATTGTTGTTTTGCATGCACTCAGTGTTTTTGCATGCGTGTAGGAGGTGGTTTGTCCTTTCCCTACACTCGGTGTTTTGCATATGCGTAGGAAGTGGTTCATCCTTTCCCTACATATGGTTGTGATATGTGTTTGTAGGATGTGGTTCATAATTTCCCTACATATGATTGTGATGTGTGTTTGTAGGATGTGGATTCTCCTTTCCCTACGTGTGATTGCATGAAGGATGTGATATATTATTTCCCTGCTAGTGTTCCTGCAACATCTTACCCATGTAGTCTGGGGCACATGGGAAGTACCTCTCATATGGCCAATGATTTGGGAAAATTGGTTAGGGACCATAACACTACCGATGGACACATCGCATACTATTGTACTCCCTATGCTAGGATGCATGGTGTTTATCTACTTGATTTGGGATCAATTTAGGTTCTACCTTCGGACTTACTTCTGTCAATGGAGAGTGGCAAGTTCTTGTGACTCACTCTCGATAAACTCTTCTTTATTGTTCACATCAACGTTTAGAAGAGTAGAGTAGATCAGGGCAGAGATGGTTCAAGATGGCATGATGACCTATGGCAGCAGATGGATTGGCAGGTGGAATTCTCTCTAGTTGAGAGGGAGTGTTAAAATTGGCAACTAGAGCCAAATTCCACTTTGGTCTACTTAGTTGATGGAGATTATAATCCCATTGAATTCCTCTTTTAAATCTAAAGATCATCAAATTTGGATCATTAAAATATTTTTTTATTCAAAAAGAAATTCTATAAATCATGATTTTATTTAGGCAGGAAATTTGAAAATTCGAATTTTGAATTTGCCTCCAAAATATCAAAGTCTGCTTCTCTTCTAAATTGTATATAAGGATTCTCTCCCAACCCATTTGAGGCATAAAAAATATCTCTTGCATCTCTAAGGCAACAGAGTGGGGATAATGGCTAAACACAGAGGTTGGGTTTGTTTTGAGTGAGTCTATTTGCTTGTTGTGGTGCCAAGGAAGCTATGGGTAGACTGCTATTGGTTTCAAGACAATCTCAGTAGATGTATTGGGGTTTCGTTCCATGATTTCCCTCCTCCATATAGACCGAGCTCCTTATACAATATTTTGAGTAGATCTGGGTTAGATGATGCTTAATCTGGGAATTATTAATCCTCTCCCACAGACCAAGATCCATCATCAAGTCAGTCGTAGACCTATGGATAGCTTAGATTTTCCTATTGTGTGAATCCTCTAGAGAAGGATTGTTCCAACTCCAAGAAAGTTATTTCAATCTAGTCGTAGCCCTATATAGGCTAGATATGGGGTCACAATTATTTGGTTTCCATCAGGAAGCTGCAGAGGGCTGCATCTAGCCCTAACCAATTGTGGAAGGTTGTAACTATAGCTCTAACCAGCCTTAGATTATGGACAGTGACTTAAAAGGAAAATTCGCAGCCTTGTAATCATGTTAAGAGGAGTGAAAATGGTTTGTTGTCATAGGACAACAAACCCTAACCAGAACTCAGTTCATATCTAAAGCAGGTCAGCACTGAGAAAAAGTTTTGACTACATTTGACCACTAATCTAGACAAACTATGATTGTTGATGTTTAAAGGCAGAATTATGGAACATGTATTTGGCATTTTGATAGTGATACTAGTCATCACCTTGGAAATTCAATAACGTTTCTATCTTCTCTCTCTCTCTCTCTAATGTACATTTGATTTGAATAATAACAATAATTGTTCAAGGGTTTTCCCCATATTGGGGTTTTTCCCTGGCTTGTGCCATATTCTCTTGTTCTTCTATCTTGGCTTGTCTTTAGCCTTTCTCATTTATGTTCTTTCATTATTTACTGTCATATATTGTTTAATGTAATTGATAATGGATTAATGGGCTCATGATTGAATAAAGTAACTATCCTAAGCAAAGAACATGTTTCCAGAATTAACATATTATTTATTTATTTATTTTAATTTCTCTTGAACACCTATGTTGAATCCAAAAAGGGTGAGCTTTGAAAGAAGAGCCATATTTCAACAATTCACGAGGATTTAGTCACTGTGTTTTTCAGAATTCTTGTTTTTCTGGAGAATTCCAAATCAAACCTAGAGACATGAAAAGAAAACCTTGAAAACAACAAAACGACCAAAAATAAATGAAATGCATGCCAAGAAAACATGATAGTTAATGAAATATATGTGTTTTTATCCTGGAAACAAAGGCATTTCGAACATGTTATGAGTTGAAAATCATATAGAGGTGTGGACAAAAGAATTATCTAAACTTTTAATAAAATATTTAATCGTAGATGTATAAATCTTATTAATAGACAAGGAATTGAATACCTAAATTTCAGAATGATAACTCTTGAGAAATAATTATCTATCCGTATCTGCACAATGATGTTTCTCATATTGAGAAAATTGGCTAACATGTAGATTTCCTTCAAATCAAAACTCTAGGAATGCATATGATTCATCAAACAATTGATCATGCAAAGAAGGGAGTAATAGGTCCTATGACATCATGAAAAGTTAATGAGCAACAATTATTACAGTCCTATGCAATCTTGGATGGATAGATCCTGTAGCAGCTTATGTCAACACTTACATGTGTTTAAACTTTGAAGGTACCGCTGATTTGCAGGTACCCAAATTCTTGTTTGACCCATCAATGATAGAAAACCCAACCTATAAATGCTGGAATTTTAATGTTTCATTATTTTGCATGATAACAAAGCATAGGGAAAGAAAAAATTCTATTAGTGAAGTTTTAAGGTCATTAAACTCGATCAATGATTTCAAGTAGCACCCTCATTTTTCACATGCTACAGTAGGGTAGAAAAGGAATATACTTCTTTGAGAAACAATGTAGCATGAATAAGCTCCCTTGATCACTAAATTTGATTTCATGTTGTCATAAATAGATGACTTGTCTTTTTCTTTGTAAAAGACAAAATTGTGTGGTGCTTTTACTAGAAGGGGAGGCCATTCTCATATATACATGACAAAATTCTAAGACTCTCATGCACTCCCAAGAAGAGAACATCTCTGAGTTGGAGCCTGTGTTACCCCCTATTTTGGCATAGGTTTAACACTAGGGAATCATCAAGAGTTAAACAATTTGATGTTGGGAGGTTGGATATAGAAATGTCAGCTTAGAGCTATGTTTCTCAGAGGTCAAACATAGAAATGTTAGCTATGTTGAAGGATCAACCGGTTAAGGTATTCTCTGTCACAAAGAATATGCTCAGAATGGTCTTTGTGAGGAGTCGTTGAAATTGTTGCTCAGAATGGTCTTTGTGAAGAGTCTTTGAAATTGTTCAATCGGATGCAACATAATGGGATGAAAGTGGATAATTTCACCTTTTCCATTTCTTTTGCAACATGCACTATTTTAGGATGAAATTCCATATAATCATCATTAAAGTTAGGCTAGACTCAAATATCTTTGTGGAGAATTCTCTTGTTGACATGTATGCCAAATTCTATTGTTGACCTGTATGCCAAATGTGGCATCATAGAAGAGGCATGCTTATTCTTTGATAATATGTTTGAACAGAGGGAATTTTCCTTAAATACAATGATTACTATATATGTTGAACATGCTTATTGTGAGGAAGCACTACATGATCTCAGCGGGATATGAACCTACCCTATTAATGTTGAAGGATGAATGAGATGGAGTGGAAACAAATAGGGAAGGTGCATCAACAAGCTGCAAATAATCTAGAATTTCATTTGGATGAGAATTTGAAACTATAGAAAGGCTCATAATTTGGACATGCATTCAATATTGCAAAAAAAGAGCAACAAAAAGTGCAAAAGGAGTTGAAGACACAATTTATTGTTTTAGAAACGAGAAACAATAGTGTTAATTTCACAAATGAAAAACAAAAATGGCTTAGGGAGCAGTGGTATCAGCTCCAGAAGTGGAAAAAGAGAGTAAACATCAAAACTTGAGAAAGAGCATTTGATGAAATAATATGTACATTCCTTTGGGTCTATGGAAAATTTACTTCTTGCATTCATGTGAGATAAATGGTTTCGACAATATTCATTTAATAATCTTGAAGTTTCTTTGAAGAATCTCGTAAGTGTTATACAGGAAAATCATAATTCTAAAAAAAAAAATATTAATTGAGGCTCTGAGGGAAAGTATCTTGTTTTGGGAGAATATGACAAAGATTTGACCGAGATGGCTAGGCAAGAACCTAAGTGTGGCATCATTTTATGTCTATGGAGAATAAAAGGGTGCTCCATGGAAGGAACATCATCCTAGAATTCTCTATGGTGTGAGTACAAGCAAGTTAAGATAATTTCAAGAATGGATTCCTAAGAACTCTCCTATGGTGATTCTATCTCAAGCGTGATCCTACGTTGGGAGAAAAAACCTTGGTGAATTCACTATTAACACAATTTTGCATATCTTTAATTGAATCTTGGTCAAAATCTTACACTCTTGTTTGATTCCTCCACTTTCTAAGTTGAGTATATCAAATTTTCTTTTAGCTTTTGAGATCCCATTTTCATTTGATCTATGATGCCATCTTTCAATCTGTACATTTCATTCAACTTGAGATCATCAATCACCAAAACAACATCAAATATAGTCAATTTAATCCTTTATCTACTTTTCCCATGCCTGCAAGGTCAAGCCACACAATGCACAAAGTTTAGGGCACAAGCCATTTTAATGTTTATTTTCCACTTGTTTCATGCTAAATAAAATTCACATATGAAAAGAAAGACGTGTTTACAACATCCTAGATTAATTATACCAAAATAAAAAAATGCACTCCATTAGTAACCATAAAATTTAAATAGGGCAACAAGGAATTACAATTATGAGAAAAGGCAAAGAAAGAATAATTGAAAACAAAGAAACAGTTAAAATAGTGAGCAAATGAGAATGTTATTAAACCTAATTGATCAACCTAAGACACCCAAGGTAAAATTGGTTCCCTAGTGAGGTCATCAAAGTTTAACCCAACCACTAGGTTTCATTGTCACTATGGTCTATGCCACCCAAATGGCATAACACGAAAGCCTTAGGCCATTTTCGTAGAATATGTACCATTCAGACCTATCACCTAAGCCAATGGAAGTCCCTCATGGGAAGGTTTCTTGCAACAATTCCTATAATTAAACAAAAAAAATAAAATGTTGTTAGCTACCTCTTGAGTGGATTTAGTAGCCTCTGGAAGCTTCTCCTCTAGAACAGCTTGCTCGTTTGAGTGCACAGTCATCTCTTTAGGATTCAATTGTTTTGCTTTGAGACTCTTGGGAATATGGGTCCAGGCAAATCCCAGGCCCTTTTTGAGGCAAATCTGAGGACCGTTTTGGGTCTCTGGAATTTTTAGGGATGACTAGATCATCACAATCCATATGTGCTAGAGCATCTGGCTGGTGACCACCTATGATCTTAGGATATTTTATTTCCTTGTTGTAATCAATGTATTCTTACTTTCTTATCTACTTCTTCGCTATTTTTTGAATTATAAAGGCACCTGTTGTCGTCTTCTTTGGTGAAGCCATTATTTCCCATGCCTTCATCTTAATCCTCCTCCATGGAATCCTAGACATATAGCCTATTGAACACCTAGTTTTTCTTGTCTAGAAGTATTTTGAAGTGGAAAAGAGAGATGGAGGCTTGGGGATGGGCCATCACCTAGGAATGTGGTGAACCTTGTGCAAATTCCATTTGTAGATCGAAATCACGACGATTGGAGGAACCAAGAATCCAATCTCTTGATCAACCAAATGTATCAGATCATACATATGATGGCATGGATGCGCCTTTCCTTCCCTGGACACACACCTTGCAACATGAGGGAAATAAACGAGGGAAATGAACAACTTTGATATTTGAAAGACATATCTCCATGAAATCTTGAACTTAAATGAAATGCATAAACGAGAGAAATGATCAATTTTGATATTTGAAAGACAGATATCCATGAAATCTTGAACTTAAATGAAATGCATAAATGAGGGAAATGAACAATTTTGATATTTCAAAGACATATATCCCATGAAATTTTTAACTTATGTGTTTTTCAAGTGGAATTAAATAGTGTGTAAGTTTTTTTTGTTAATAGGGAAGTATTTCTAATTATAAATAATTATTAATGGTATGAAAATTGTTGGGTTTCTATGTCACTAAATAGTATGCGATGGGGTTTTGGTTGTGATATCAAAGGTGAATTATGGTGAAATCAAAATAAGATTTGGGTAGTCAAAAATTGCAGCTAAGTAGTAATGTCATGTTAATGCTCAATGATCATGTTTAACGAAATGTATGGTTTAGTAAGGATAAATAATATATGGAGATTTTCCATGATGTTTAATATAGGGAGTCAACATGGGCAAGGTGATAGTTTGGCTCCAATATGCTTTAGAAAATTGATATCTCTTTGTACATAAACATTAGGGGTTGAAAAATAACATAGGATCTAGAGCTAAGTTTGTTCCAACTTAGCTATATCTTCAACCAAAAATTTCGGTTGACCTCATGGATATGATAGACATTTGGTGGCTTGTAGAGTAGTCTTGTTATAAAATAAATGGAGGTACTAGGTAGGTAGGAGGAACCATTTTGGTGGAACTTGGACATAAAGGGGACATCTATCTTTGCATATTTTTTTAATAGCAAATACACCGATTTGATTATGATTGTAAGGACATCACTTTAGAATCTAGGCTAGTGTGAAGACACTGACCAAAGGGTGATTAGTGAAACCCAAAAAGTATTATAGGTGCTTCTACAGAAGTAGGTGTTTTTGCACCCTCATTAATGCTCCCCTAAGCTTTCCAACCATGTTTGTGCTCAAGGTGTTACCAAAATTCACTAGGTTTATGTGTTCCCTTCAAAGTTGGTCACAGTTGGAAGATGGAAAAGTGCCCATGATTTGGGCCTGTGGGGTTCTTTTGTTGTGGAGTGGGATAGTTTCACCAAATCCCTAATTTTCAATGGTTTTACACTATCTGAGGAGGATGATTATTTTGAATGGGCCTAGAACTCCTCATCTAGGCATGTCACACCTCGCCATACCTATTGTGTTATATCATAAAGCTACCCTTTGCAAAGGGTTAGTTGGTGGCATTCAAAATTATGGGATTATCCTATTGCCCCTAAAATAAAATGTTTTGTCTAACTTGACTTAGAGAATTGTATTCGAAATTGGGACTGCCTATTGTAGAAAAGTTTTCATGGACCAAATGTATGTGTTCTCTACACAAAAGATTCAAAAATTGTCAATCGTTTATATTTTAATTGTGCCTTTTACAGGTCCCTCTAGTCATATATCTTAGGGGTATTAAAATTGTAGGTTAATGGCTAGATGTCGCCACAGGACAATTTCCTTCTTTGGTGTGCTCAAAATGGGGGAAATTATAAAGCACTATACAATTTCATTGCATGGGGTATTTGGAAAGCTTGAAATAATATCATCTGGGAAAGCAAAACCAAATATATCACTACAATCAAAGCTCGAAATAATATCATCTGGGAAAGAAGACCCAAATATATCACTATAATAATGGGCCAAATTTTGGGATTCTTTTCGGATTATGTCAAGCCTTGGAAGCCTCCCAGAAGTCAATCCTTCTGCCTTCCACCTAGTTCTCTATTTGAAAATGTTGGCTTCTTTGATGGAGTGTATCAAGACAAGGTTTACGGAGGGGGAGCCACCACTTTCCTTCCTGAAAATGTTTCCTTTTACATCTGGTTGATTGCAAGTGCAGGGACAAATACTAAAGTAGAAGTAGTGGATGCTTGGGCACTATTATTTTTTGTAGCCTCATTTAATATATCCATTATGCATGTTTTTTCGATTCAAAGTGTGTGGTGTATTGGTTGTCTAGAAAGGGCCATCTGAGGGTCCTCTTACTGAAGCACTGGATAGAATGCATTCAAAATCTCAAAGGTTTCTTTCAAAAAAATTGCTTCCAACACATCTTGAGAGAATGGAATCAATAGGTAGACCTCTTGTCCAAAAAAACTTTGCAGGTGGAGGATCGTTGCATTTTTTTTTAAGAAAGAAGAGGTAGAAGCAATTTAATAGTTTTTTATTATTATTTTAAGTTGTTGCTCATTCTATTCTGTTAAAATTAGCAACTGGGGCCAAATTCCACTTTGGTTTGCTCAGTTGATGGAGATTATAATCCCATTGAACTTTTCAAGAGGACCAAAATCGATCTAAATATCGTCAAATTTGGATAAGGAAAATATTTGTTTATTCAAAAATAAATTCTATAAATCATGATTTTATTTAGGCGGGAAAATTGAAAATACGAATTTTGAATTTGCCTCCAAAATATCAAATTCGACTTCTCTTCTAAATTGTATATAAGAATTATCCCCAACCCATTTGAGGCATCAAAATTCTCTCTTGCATCTCTAAGGTAGCCAAGTGGGGATAATGGCTAAATGCAATTGTTGTGTGTATTTTGAGTGAGTCTATTAGCTTGTCGTAGTGTCGAGGAAGCTATGGGTAGGATGTTGTTGGTTTCAGAACAATCTTAGTAGATATATTAGGGTTTCGTTACATTATTTCCCTCCTCCATATAGATCGGCTCCTTAGACAGGATGTCGAGCAGATATGGGTTAGATGATGTTTAATCTGGGAATTATTAACCCTCTCCCACAGACCAAGATCCATCATCAATTCAGTGGTAGACCTGTGGATAGTTTAGAGCTTCCTAGTGTGCGAATCCTCTAGAGAAGGATTTCCTCAACTCCAAGAAAGTTGTTTCAATCAGATCTTGGCCATATACAGGCTATATATAGGGTCATAGTTATTCCACTGCCATTAGGAAGCTTCAGAGGGTTGCATCTAGCCCTAACTAGTTTTGGAATGTTGTAAATATGGCCCTAACCAACCTTAGATTGTGGACAGTGACTTAAAAGGGGAAGTCGCAGCCTTATAATAATGTTTAGAGGAGTGCAAAGGGTTTGTTGTCATAAGACAAGAAACCCTAACTAGAACTCGGCCCATATCTAAAGTATGTCAGCACTGAGGAAAAGCTTTGACTACATTTGACCACTAATCTAGACAGAATATGATTGTTGATGTTTAAAGGCAGAATTCTGAATCATGTCTTTGGCATTTGGAAAGTGATACTAATCGTCACCTTGGAAATTCAATAATGTTTCTATCATCTCTCTCTCTCTCTCTCTCTGTTGTACATTTTATTTGAATAATAAGAAGAATTATTCAAGGGTTTTCCCCATATTGGGGTTTTTCCCTCGCTTGAGCCATATTCTCTTGTTCTTTTATCTTGGCTTGTCTTCAGCATTTCTCATTAGTTATTGTCATATATTTTTTAATATAATTGATAATGGATTAATGGGCTCATGATTGAATGAAGTAACTATCCTAAGAAAAGAACATGTTTCCAAAATTAACATGGAATCAGAGCATAGGAGAGGACAAACCCAAGCTCAAAGAGATTGCAATCACTCAGAAGCATCTGAATAATTTCATTGGTACCTCTATCCCTATGTGTTAGGGATCAAGAATTTCAAATCTGTGGTATTTTCTTAAGGCCTTCTACTAGCCCTAATCAGTGAACATGGGCTCCAATCCAAGAGCAACTCAAATATCATGAGAAAAATTTGAAATTCATCAAGGTATGTTCTAGTAATATATTTTCCAAGGATTATTTATCAATCCCATTCAGTCAAGCTTGAGAGTGTATCTTCAATATATTTTAAGCAAAGTTTCTTGACCATAAAATCACAGTCCTAGGAATAACACATGGATACCAAATTATAAGTCTTTTGGGCATGATCACTATGATCAGTGTTTGTATCAACAATTCAGTATTCTCTTTAGTTGGAATCTTTTAGTGTGCCTTTAAGAATAATTAGTTTTGAAGATAGAAATCCGATGTGATAAGGTCTTACCACTATGGTTCCCTGCTTGAAGGGTTAAAGTAATTGTTCGAAAAAATCATATCATCAATAGGCCGTGTTTCTCTGTGAGCCTTGAATGGATCTCATCCTCTAAGGATTATCACTATGACAGGGAAATCTTTGTCCTAGTGAAATATCATATATGGTATCACTCAGTTAGCTCGGTTCCTTTGAAGAAGGCACTTATCAATCTCTTATATCTCGGTTCCTACTATAAATAATTCCGTTTACTCTAAATTGAAATAGCCCCATAGTCTATGTGAACATCTAGTATGGTTCTCCCTTTCCAATCTCAAGTTCTCAGCACGTGAAAAGTGTGGCTGCACCATATATATATACAAGTTATGGAAATCGGGGTATAGGTTTGGGATATTATAAAAATCATCTCAAGCATGTAAGATGATCTATATTTACTCTTGTTATGACTCTCAGTAATAATATATTCTGCAATAAGTGTGTCCTATCCCTCTTCAATATAGTTTTCAATTGGCATGACATCATATTTTCAGGCAGACCATTATTAATATGCATACGTTCAGTCAGACTTGAAGGAAGAATTGAGATATGCATTGTTGTTCAAATCAGTCATGGCATTTTGTCAAAGTTCTTGGAATTTTTGATGATAAGGCTTTCTCACAATCTAAGTTGTAGAAAAGTCATGGCCATAGATTGTATGTTGAAAATATTCTCCATACAAAAGGAGGCTAGCAAAGGAGTCATAGGATAATGAATCATGAAGGCTCATCATTATTTTGGATAATGGCATAAAAATGCATCTATACATAATATATGCCTCTGTATGAGACCCTTGATTTTCTAAATCCACATCAACTCATACACTTCTTAGCCAACCTGTTAAAGTTTATTTTAGTTATAGTGGGTACACATTGAGTATAGAATTTTTTGGGTTGCATTCGTAAGCAAGATATCTTCTGGCATCAAGATGTGGAGATGTTTTCATTTTTTTAACATAATTAATCTTCGTTCAGAGCAGAGGTTCAACTAGAGTCATGTCAGTCACAAAAGTCCTGGGTCTCTCAAAGGGAACAAACTTGGAAGCTTGAAAGATCTAAAATATAAGTCTGAATAGCAGAGATTCTTGGTTATATCAGCTCCTCTATGGAATTTCTATGGTCTCCTTTACATCATGCAATATGCACGATATCATGTCAGTCTAAGAAGAAGCAACAGGGATTCTACGACAAAGTAAAATACAACACATTTGAAGCTTTCAATCTTGAAAAACTGCATGGAACTTTGGAACAGTTCTACTGTTGTCAGCAGAGGTGCCTCAACAAATAGTAAAGATCAAAATCTTGAGTTTATATGACATTCATTAAGATTCATTTTTGAAGAGTAGCAAAGAGAAATCATTGCAATTTCATATACCCTAAAAAATCGAATTACATTTTCATTCAAGAGGATTTAGAGAAAGTGTGTACATATGTGGTCGAACTTTAAGGTAACAAGAGCGGTGTCTGAGGAGAGGCCAAAAGTAAAATAAATTGAGGAACCAGATCCATGGAAGAATAAAAAATCCCCCGTAGAAGAAATTGTGATCCCCCTTCAAAAAATCGTCCAAATGGGTGATTCTGAGAGCATCATCAACAATGGGCCACCATATCATGACCATGTAATCTACTTGCTAAGTGATTCATCATACATGTAATTTATTTTTCTTGTCATTTGATGTCAGGGTCAAGTTGAGCTTGTGCTAATTGGGTTAAGCTTGTGCAGAAAAAGAGCTTAATATAATGAACCTTGTTCAATGAACTTGCACAACTGATATATTAAGATAAAAAACCCGGCATGAAAGCACGATGATAAATTTGAAACAGAGTAGTTTACATAGTTAGTTTGATTTCCTACTAGCGGGAATCATAGGGTGGGATATTGTGATTAAAATGAATGAATGCGCTATGAAATTATGTGGTATAAAATTTGACCAAGGAAAATAAGGGTATAATAAGACAGGATGTGTAGTAATTACTCATATGCACCATTACATTTTTATGAGTAAAATTATAAAACACCATGGAATAATTTAGCATAGGATTGGCCAAAGCATTTAAGAGTTAAAATAGAGCTTTTAACTGATCACAATAAAAATAATACATATTAGAGATATATACATGGATCATATATATCAAGTTAAAGTGATCTCTAAAGCAACATCTTCCTACACCTAGTGTCCTAGATGGCCAAGGCAAGGTGTCATCAAACTAATTATACAGTCATTCGTATATCTCAGTTGGAAAATTATTAATGTCATAGGAATCACAAGGGTTTATATGTCAATCAAAATTTAAAATTATCCTCTAAAAACTCATATAGAAAGTGGGGTAACAGGTCCTATGACATCCAACCTGTGATTTGCAATGGGAAATCCTCAACAGTCTCTTTGGAGAAATAATGTCCCATTAAGGGGTTCAATAAGAGGTATGAGGCCCCACCAATTTGATAGTTGAAGAAGTTTGAATGTTGGCTTGTCAATTTTTTCCCAAAGTAGGCAAGGCAACATGGGAGGAGGCGACCCCCTTGGAAAAGTTCAAAAGGGGAAGGCCACATAAGGTCTTATACAAAGATCTAAATCCAAGGACCTCCCTCATAAAAATAGTTAGACATGTATTGAAAGAAAGTAGATAATGGCCATCTAAATCTTGATAAAAGAAAACAGAACATCCCTCGAATCCCATAATAAATGGAGCATCTACATATGAGGTGATCCTCTAACTCAATGTTATGTATATGGAAAAGCTATAATATGTTATTGAGAAGAGGAATATCATAATTTCATTAGTTTCAACTAGACACTAATGTAAACCCACTTTGAAACCACCAAGGGGGATTTGAAGGGCAACATCTAGTGCTCTTGTGTGTATGAGGGTTAAAAAATAAGGCCCCCTCTTATTTGCATGAAGTGTTCCTCGTACAAATCCATCTTAGAGTCAAGGCCATGAAAAGATGAGTTCAAATACTAAATTTATTTTTTATAAATAACCTCTTTAACAACTTGACACAAACATATAATGGTGTCATTTACATTGGAGGTGTATGTCACTTGAATCATGTTACAACTTTAATCGCTCTGCCACAAAAATGTGTCATGCTCCCTTGTGATGATGCATAAACCCTAATGGAGAACAATCTCATGATGTAAAAGAAATTTAAACATGATGTAACTTTAATAGTGCCCTACGTTCACCCCTTGGCTCACCACTCATGGAAAATGTGAGGCTATTCCAAGCATTGATGTGGATAATATCATTTTATTTTCTCTTATGTATATTATTCTACATTGACACAATTGTGTTTTTTTAGCAAACAAAATATTTGTATCAAGTGTTAGCTCCTTGCTCATTGGGGTTGAAGAGGTTGTGTCATTATGAGTGACCTATTCATTGTCAACTCCTTATGTGGGAGAGCACTACAAGCTCCATGTCAACATGAAGTGTAGATATTGTGAGAAATTCTTATTGAGATTTTGCAAATTATCTAGTTGTTCTACATTTGGTATACATGTTAATAAGGGCATTACCCACAAACACACAACCTCGAGACCAATACATAGTTCTCTAAGAATCAAATGGTACCAATATTCTTAGTTATAGGTGAAGGATTCTCCTAAGAGGCTATTTTTTTGGTTTGATGTGTTGTTTTTTTCCTTGGATACTAAGTGGTTAAGGGCTTCAAGGGTCAAGAGTTAAGAGCCAAGGGCTTGGGGGGTAAGGGATTTAGGGGTTAAGGGCTTAATAATTAAGGGATTTAGGTGTTATGGGTTAAGGGGTTGGGTTTTAAGGTGTTTAGGGGTTATGGATTAAGGTTTATGGGTCACGAGTTAAGAGAATAAGGGGTTAGTGCTTAGGGGGTTCATGGATTGTAGGTTAGGAGTTAATGTCTTAAGGTTTAATGCATCAAGGGGTTGATGGCTTATGAGTTATGAGTGTAGGGTTAAGAGATTATGGATTCAGGGTTAAGGGATAGGGAATTTAGTGGTTATGGCTTAATGGATTATTGGTTGTGATAATCGGGCCCCTAATCCCCTTATCACGACTATCGGGGGTTCCCCTTTAAATTTATCTTGTTACCTTCCCTCCAGGCCCCCTAGCCCCTATGACATTAGGTCTTGATCCCCATTCTCATTCTCTAATGTGTGGATTATAGATCTTATTAAACCATGCTTGGACATCCCACTTCTACCCATCCATGCTACATATGTGTCCCCTAGTCCTATTCAATACACCACAAAATAATCCAACCACATTTTCGGTCATATCATTCAACTTATCCTAACATTATGGGTGAAATTGGAGTTTATGTTGTAAAGTGAACAAAGAAAAAATTTTGTTTTTTCTTTTGAGAAGATGTAGAAATTTATTGTCATGATTGGAATGTGCATGCATCAATCTACATTGGCTTGTTTTTCGAGCTTAGACATGAATAATCATTTGGTCATACTGCATCTTAACGATGGAATCTAGTATCACAAATGTATCGATGGGCAGTTTGAGAGATTCTTTTGAAAGCTTGTGTGTTGTGGTATTTAGATCCTTGAGAATGTGTCTGAAAGATAGCCAGTCCAAAGAGTTTGGGGGATCTATGATATCCTATAGGATGGGATGTAGGTAGATGTTTTCTATCATGAATTATTGACCCAATTGACTCTTTTGATGGATGCAATTTTCAGAAGTGTACAAATAGAAATGGAATCAAATCAGTTGTTGGAGCCTTAACTTTGGGTATATCTTACTTTCTCACTATAATACTGGGATAGGAAAAGTACCACACCCACTTTGAAGCTAGGTTGGATAACTTGTGTAGCACCATCAAAGAAGTCACAAGGGAATCCAAGAGGGAGTGGAGGAATTACCAGAATCCATTATTTTTGTGGTTTAGGATGAATCTTGTCTTCCAAACGCTATTTTTTATCAATTTAATTGTGATATTTGTTATAATTTCTCAGGAACAAAATGTGTTGTTGTTCCAATCCCACCAGATATTACTGATTAGAATGCATGGGAAACCTTTATAATAATCTTCCATGATATTTAGTAACTAAGTTTTGACATTTTCTTCCAAGTTTAGATAGGACCACGAGCCTATCATGTTCAATTTTGCAAGGGTGGTAGTGATCATGACCTCCACTGTGTTGGGACAAGAGATAAATAAGTGTGAAGAAATATCATCATCTGACTTGCCTAAAGGATAGATGTTGGGGTGATTTGTAAACTATCATGGATATTTCTTGTGAAAAAAATGTGTTGTTGTTCCAATCCCACCAGATATTGTAGATTAGAATGCATGGGAAACCTTTTCAATAATCTTCCATGATGTTGTGTAACTAAGTTTTGAAATTTTCTTCCAAGCTTAAATAGGACCACGAGCCTATCAAGTTCAATTTTGCAAGAGTGGTGGTGATGACCTGCATTATGTTGGGATAAGAGATAAATAAGTGTGAAGAAATATCATCATATGACTTGCATAAAGGATAGATGTTGGGGTGATTCATAAACTATCATGGATATTTCTCGTGAAAAAAATGTGTTTCTATTCCAATCCCACCAGATATTGTTGATTAGAAAGCATGGGAAACCTTTTAATAATCTTCCATGATGTTGTGTAACTAAGTTTTGAAATTTTCTTCCAAGCTTAGATAGGACCACAAGCCTATCATGTTCAATTTTGCAAGGGTGGTGATGATGACCTGCATTGTGTCGGGACAAGATATAAATAAGTGTGAAGAAATATCATCATATGACTTGCATAAAGGAAATATGTTGGAGTGATTCGTAAACTATCATGGATATTAATCGTGAAAAAAATGTGTTGTTGTTCCATTCCCACCAGATATTGTTGTTCAGAATGCATGGGAAACCTTTATAATAATCTTCCATGATGTTGAGAGTAACTATGTTTTCAAATTTTCTTCCAAGCTTAGATAGGACCATGAGCCTATCATGTTCAAATTTTCAAGGGTGGTGGTGATGACATGCACTGTGTTTGGAAAAGAGACAAATAAGTATGAATAAATATCATCATATGACCTACATAAAGGATAAATGTGGGGGTGATTCATAAACTATCATGGATATTTATAGTGAAAAAAATATGTTTTTGTTCCAATCCCACTAGATATTGTTGATTAAAATGCATGTGAAACCTTTATAATAATCTTCCATGATGTTGTGTAACTAAGTTTTGAAATTTTCTTCCAAGCTTAGATAGGACCACAAGCCTATCATGTTCAAATTTTCAAGGGTGGTGGTGATGACCTGCACTGTGTTGGGACAAGAGATAAATAAGTGTGAAGAAATATCACCATATGACTTGCATAAAGGATAGATGTTGGGGTGATTCATAAACTATCATGTATATTTCCCATGAACAAAATGTGTTTTCGTTCCAATCCCACCAGATATTGTTGATTAGAATGCATGGGAAACCTTTATAATAACCTTCCATGATGTTGTGTAACTAAGTTTTGAAATTTTCTTCCAAGATTAGATAGGACCATGACTATCCTATCATGTTCAAGTTTTCAAGGGTGGTGGTGATGACCTACACCGTGTTGGGATAAGAGATAAATAAGTGTGAAGAAATATCATCATATGAATTACATAAAGGATAGATGTTGGGGTGATTCGTAAACTATCATGGATATTTATCATGAACAAAATGTGTTTTTGCTCCAATCCCACTAGATATTGTTGATTATAATGCATGGGAAACCTTTATAATAATCTTCCATCATGTTGTGTAACTAAGTTTCGAATTTTTCTTCCAAGCCTAGATAGGACCATGAGCCTATCATGTTCAATTTTTCAAGGGTGGTGGTGATGACCTACACTGTGTTGGGACAACTAGAGATAAATAAGTGTGAAGAAATATCATCATATGTCTTTCATAAAGGATATATTTTTGGGTGATTCGTAAACTATCATGAATATTCCACTAGACAGTTCATCGTAACAGAACAAATAAAAATATATTTAAAAATGAACGAATAAGAGTTTGTGACAAGAAGTGTCAGTGAGTTTTGGGTGTGCTAAGGAGGGAGTGACATCAAGGTATGATAAGAATTTTTAAGGCATGCTAGAGGCCTGGGAAACACGCCAATATGTGCTAGGTTCCAGGGTGTGCAAATGCTTGCCAAGGCGGATTGTTTGGGAGTGCCAAGGAAAAACAAGGGAGAACTAGTGTCAAATGCATGGAAATGAATGAATAAGAGTGTGTGACAGGAAGTATCAATGATTTATAGGTGTGCTAAGGAGGGAATTTAAAGGTATGAAAGGTAGTGCCAAGGAATGCTAGAGTGCCAGGGTGACATGCTAGGATGTGCCAAATGCTAGGGTGTGTCAATGCATTCTAGGAAGTGCCATGGAAACACAAGGGAGAACTAGTTCAAAATGCATGGTAATGAACGAATAAGAGTGTGTGATAGGGAGTGTCAGTGAGTTTCAGGTGTGATAAGGAGGGAGTAGCAAGGTTATATGTTAGGAAATTCGAAGGGATAGAGTGCCAGGGCATGTCAGGGAGTGTTAGTGTGCAAACCCTTCTTCATTATATTAAAAACTACAATACAACAGGCTAGAGCTTTTGTACCATGGATCATGACCCTTTATAGTCAAAATGATACAAGGAATACAACTAGGGCTTGGTGTTAATCCTTTGACAACCAATTTATCATGAACAATACAACACTTGACCTACTTGCTGATGGTGGCCACACACAACCCTTTCAGTCCACAAGTTTAATGAGAGAACCACAGGTTTAATGTTTGGAGAACAAGGGGCCACCCCCTTGTCCAACACTTTTGATGGGTCCCATGCATCATTATGGCACTCATGGACCCAAATATGCCTCCTAGAAGGCCCTAAGACATCATTTGACCTCTTATGAAGCTTACTATTCCATGTATGAGATAGTTTGGTGGGATTGTCACCAAAATTTAGGGTTACTTGCATATTATTTTATGTTTAGGGGTTAATGGAGGCCCATAAGCTAATTCGATAAAATCATAATCAATGTATAAATAGGAGTTAGTTGGATTCATTTGTATCATCACTTGACTTGGGATCTCTCTATCTTTAGAGAACCTCACATTTTTCCTTGGAGGAAAATTTTGGATGATGGATGCATTTTGATGTATGGATTTGGGCTATTTTTATCTTGGAGAATTTTTTTTTGCAAATTTGAATATGGTTGGATATACTCTCTAACATTGTGAGTGAAAATTTAACGTTATTCTTCTTGTTGTTGCATACTATTGAATTTCACTATAAATAGGGATAATTACTACATGATGGAAATGTGGAATTATGTATCTATTTAGATTATTTAATGTATGGGCCATTGTTGGATGAATGAAATTTCTTAGAGATCATTTTATATCAATAAACTTGCACCATTTGTATGAAGTATAAATGCTTAAAGGTCACTTTTTGTTTTCCTCTAACATTGGGTGAAGTTGACTTTCTGGGCCTCCTTGATTAAGAAACCGAATTATTGTTCATTATCACCCCTAACTCCATATCCCCAAGTGAATTATGCACTAGTAACTCAAAAAGGGTGATGATTTCCCCCTCTTTTTTCACAATTTTCCATTTTTCCCTAAGTCTTAGGTCACCTATGGCACAATTTCCCAAGAATCTAGCCAGAGGAGAACTTGGATCTCCTAGAGGCAACTGCATTGGTGGGTCCCATCACTCTCCTCATAATTTGGGCCAATTCCAACAATGGAATCTTTGTATACCTCAAGCCCTAGCTTTAGGATCAAGTTCTGCATAGGCGTTCCCAAGGCTAGAACCTAGTAGGATCAATTTGACCCATCAAAGTAAAAACTCTTGACTAATCCTTTCCCCTCACATTTTCCAAGATAGGAACATCATTGGTTTCTAAATTCCATCCCCGAACCTGGGTTGGGTCCACTTGGCCCCGTGTGGTCCCATTTGGTGTCAAAGGCATTTCATCAAGGATCATTTGGGAATTCAAGTTCCAAAAGGATTTTAGGGATTGATAACTTCCTTCATAAGTCTTATTCTTCTCCCTCAACCCTTCAATCCCCCTCCTCTCTCCCTAGAAGGTCAAGTCCCTTGGTTAAAATGAAAGCATGCCCCACTCTTTATTCTGTCTTAGGGAAAGGATTTATAGGGTCACTTCCCACCTATTCATTGACCTATAATATACAAGTGACTTCCTAAACTACCGATATTCCTCCCATCAGTGAAAGTATGTGAAGAGCATGGAGCCTTAGTTGTGGTGACAATGGTCTAAGCCTCCATCGTTACCCTTGTCCTAAACTTTTCCCTCTTAGGAACCCCTTTTAGGTCCACTACTAGTTTGAGTGGTAACAAGTTGTTCACAACTCCATTTGTGAACAAATATTTGGTATGCCAAATTTTTCCATACTACGGCTCCAAGATGAGAAGTATAGGGCTATGGAGGTTGCCCTTCTTCTCACTAAATTAATCCTCTACAATATATTGAACTAGGGCTAGTTGGTTGGCCCACATGACTTCTACTTTAGTCCTTCAAAGTATGCACATCCTTAGGCCCTATACACCTGCCCTTCTACCAATCTTGTTGTCCTTCACAAGTACAAGAGTTAGGGCTCTTCTTTGACAGTCACCTAACAACCCTCCAACTATACTTGGACTACCATCAATCTTCCCAACCACAGTCAATTCTTTTTACTGGCCTAGGGCTCACAATATTGTCTTCATATAGGGCTCTTCAAATATTCCACCTAAAAATGTTTTGAGTCCTCTCAAAATCATTGTTCTTATGTATCAAAAATTTGATCTTTGTTGTCCAATCAATGAACAAATCTGAACTAATCCTCTTATCATCCTTCTAACAATCTATAGATGATTGAACTAGGGTCACAAATCAACCACCGACAGACCATTGACTATTTTTTTATAGGTTGCTTCAGATCTCTGTCTAAAACTCCATTGATAGTCCACCAAATCAAATCCTTTGCATGTCAACCCATTCTTCACATGGTACATTTCTTCTGCATGCTCAATCTTCTGCTCAGGTTCCACCCTCCTTTGGATCTTCTATCTCCACACATACTGAATCTGAAAACCATCTTCCAGATTTGCGGTCTATATTTCATAAATAAACCTCGCTCTAAGGGTCACAATTGCTCTTCTTCTATGAAAATTTTTCACAGTATTAAGGGCATACCTTATGAACTAAACATGCTAGGAAAATTTTCTAACTAGGGCACTATACTTATGCACTTCTAATTTTTGTAGAACAAACCCTATCCACCCATAGAAAAAACCATGACTCTTGCCTCCATAAGAGAATCGACCTAGCTCATATGGATCCATAGATTTTGGGCATTTATTTGACTGAATCTTGACATGAACTTTAGATCTCAATGTCGACCCTCAAACTAGGGTTAGCTCAGTCAATATTACACCTGCGTCTACTTCTGTTCTGGCTCTAAATTACAGTGCAAGCCCTCCTCTATTTATGTTTGTCTTTATAGCCACCACAAGACAATATCGTATCAACCCTCTCTTCTATTTCATGTAGAAAATCTAACCAATGGGATTCAATATGATCTTGTAATGTACTAAAACAAGATATTGAATCCTTCCTACAATTTGCGGAAGAAAAACATGATTGCACAATCACATATAAGTAAGAGAAAGAAATTATCAATCGCACAACAAAAGATGTATCTGGGGAAAGAAACTGTTCAAAACCCCTCTATCTCTATTGTGTATTAAGTCAAGGAATTATGAAACAATACAATGCTTAATCTCTCATGATATTCTCCAACACTTTGCCAATTTTTTCCTACTAATCTAGGCAAAATTGGTCAAGTACTTAGCCAATTCTCAACCTTCCTTCAGCCTGCCTTTCTCACGCAATTCCTAGGGAATTAGCTCCTTATTAATTAGGAAAATAAGCCTTCCTTGATTGTGCAATCCATTATGAATCCCAATGACTTTATAATTTCACATAGGCAATTTTGTATAAATACAACTGATAGTTATGTTCCCTTTAACCTCTGTCTCAACCAGGTCTTCCTTGGAACTAACATGCATGCAACTATTAATAGAGAACTATCAGTTATCTGATTGATCACTTATTTTGAATTAAATCTAGTTTAATTCACTGGACCTCTCACTAGCTCATCACTCAGTTAGAACTAGTTAAACGTATTTTAACTCAATTAATTGAGTTAACTAATTAACACCTACACCCCACTAATGCATCAATTGCAACTAGACCCCAAAAATATTAGAATCCATCTACATGCCTCATATTAGACCCTCATGATCCAAAAATATGCAGGAATGAAATAAAATACAAAAATAAACATAAACACAGAGATGCAGTAGGAATAACACTTCATTTCAGTAATATCAAATACTGAAAAATGCTTACAGACATAATGGAAAAAAAACTAGCTCAGGTGATGGTAGCTTATCTCTGAGAAGATATGTGGCGGCTACATGCCTCTGAAATGTGATACAATAAGGCTCAAGGGCCTTTTTATTATTGAAAAATAAGAGAAAACCCTAACCTGAGGAGATGTAACACCAAGAGTTTATGGGCCCTGTTGAGGGTAGTTGGGCAATCAATTTCTCAAGGTCGTAACTTGGTCATATGATCTCTATTTGACGCACATGATACCTCGTCAAAAATATATCTTTGAGGACTACAACTTCTGATGTAATTTCTATGAAATCACTAAAACTTTCATGACCAAAAAATGTTGTTTGGGGCCTCAAAACTACTCCTGAAGTTCAGGACCTGAAAAACTAACAAAAATAGTAAATTATGCTATAATTAAGGAAAATGAAAAACTGAAAGAGACAATGGTGAGGGCCCAAGTGGAATAGGCGGGTGGCCACCAATATCCACCTCGATCCCCTCAACTCGAATTTGTTGAGCTAACTCAGTCATCATGACTTACTTAACTGACCCAATTTGTTATGAGATGAAATTACAATTTATTGTCCAAATTATTTAAGAGAAAAATAAATTAGACACCTCACATTCCTCACTCCTGGTACATCAAAATTCCTCACTAGTGTGGTTGCATTATTTTTTGTCCTTTATGGTTTCCAATTTCATTATTTCTAGTCGCAAATTTCAACAGTCCCTCTCAACAAGAAAGGAATTCAATTTATCTCGATCTGGTACCTTTGGAATTTTGAATACAACACTTATCTAGTGTTGGTTTCACTTGCAAATCCTGAAACTGAATAGCCTTCGAACAACTGAATCAATATAATGCATTTTTCATAAGTGTCTTCTGACTGTTGCTAGCTACTGCAATTGTCTATTTGACTCCCTGCGCTGCTTCTGGGATCTACATCCATGCCCTTTGCATTGTTTCCAACTCTGATATGTGCTCTGGTATCTAACATCTACCACTTTGATTTCTGTCTTCCTGAAATCTGACTGCATCAATCTAAGTGATCCTCCTGTTATTGTTGTACTGTGGACTCCTCGTAGTTAGGTTCGATCCATGAGACACACCATCTCAATGGACCCTGCCCAAATTTATGGCCTTGGGATTATGTCTACACATCACCCCACCATTCACCTGGAGGTGTGGTTGCATGTGCTCCCTCTTCCCATCTAAATCGAAATCCCCCCCTCATGGAGATCTCTACTTGAGTGGACGATTCCACTTGGTCTCCTCTCTGCTTCTCCAATTGTGGTTGCTCCACAACGTTCTGAAACTGCTTCTAAGGCTGCATGTTGAGAGGTAATTTGTACTCCCTCTCAACAGCCAAGTCTTTAACCTTTGATTTACTCCTCAAAGATTTGCATGCATCTGGTACCTCAACTGCATATAGGTTCTTGACTCGCGCACATTGTAATTTTCCTACCATTACAAAAGTTTCTAAAAAATAGTTGATTTTAAATAGACGATATCTCCCTCATCTGAGCTTCGAGTTGACTTCCCATTTGGGTAGTTTTTCGCAAGGATTAATCCAAATTATATGCTATTTTTTTTTTAAATTTTACAGCAAAATCTTCAGATATTCTCTGCAAAATCGCCGCCCAAAAAAATTCTGCTCTAATACCGTGTAGAAAATCTAACCAGCGAGATTCAATCTGATCATGTAATGTACTAAAACAAGATAATGAATCCTTCCTACAATTTTTGGAAACAAAACATGATCGCACTATTACATATAAGTAAGAGAAATAAATTATCAATACCAGAACACAAGATGTATGTAGGGAAAGCAACTGCTCAAAACCCCTCTATCTCTATTATGTATTAATTAAAGGAATCATGAAACAATACATTGGTTAATCTCTCATGAGATTCTCCAGCACTCTGCCAATTGTCTCCAGGCTGAAATAGGGAAACTTGGTTTAGTACTTAGCCAATTTTCAGCCTTCCTTCAGCCTGCCTTACTCATGCAATTCCTAGGAAATTAGCTCCCTATTAATTAGGAAAATCATTCTTCCTTGATTGCACAATCCATCATGGCATCCAAATGACTTTATAATTGCACATGGGAAATTTAGTATAAATACAACTGATAGTTATATTTCCTTTAACCTTTGTCTCAACTAAGTCTTCCTCGGAACTGACATGCATGCAGCAATTAATAGTGAATTATCAGTTATCTAACTAATCACTCATTGTGAACTAAATCTAATTTAATTCAATGACTGACCTATCTCTAGCTCATCAATTAGTTAGAACTATTTAAATTAAATTTAACCCATTTAATTGAGTTAACTAATTCACACTTTCACCCCATTAATGCATCAACTGCAACTGGACTCCAAAAATATTAGATTAATACCTCTGCATGCCTCATCTTAGACCCTCAACTCGAATTTGTTGAGCTAACTCAGTCACCATGACTTAGTTAACTGACACAAGTTGTTATGAGATGAAATTACAATTTATTGTCCAATTTATTTAAGGGAAAAATAAATTAGACACCCCACATTCCTCACTCCCGTTGCATCAAAATTCTTCACCAGTGCGGGTGCATTTTTTTTTCCCTTTCCGGTTTCCAATTTCAATGTTTCTTGTTGCAAATTTCAACATTTCATAATTTGATGTGGCCTTCACAGAAAGACACCATTAAAATCACATGTCTTTATTCTCATGAGAAACCTCTCTTAAGCTCGATCTGCCATAAGATAACCAAAAATATGCCATCCTGCTTCCTAGCTCGAACTGACGATTAAGGTACGAAACATTCTTGTGAACCCTCACATGATGATCTTGCTCTTGGAGGATGATCATGGCCTCCCTTTAGCAACCCTTACTCGACCTACTTTATGACTACATCTCTCTTCGACCCCTTAATCAAATGAGATCCTTCTCACTTGATGTTATTTCCTTCATCCTAAGGCCTCCTTAAATATTTTTTCCTAGACCTATTAGGAACCCTCTAGAACTTACTGGTTTTATCCACTTAGACCTTAGGAATTATTAATTTTCCTTTTTAATTTTCTTTTATATTTTAAACACCATCTTGGGTCCAAAATCCCTTTGCTTGGCTTCTTTCCCACAAATCCTTTTGTGACCAAACTCACACAAACCCATCTCACTAGGCTTGTGGAGTACCTCCCAAGCTACACAATTCAACAACATCATCTATTTGTAGTAACCATAACTTGGTCAAGCTCTTGTTGTCAAGCAAGGGCTTGGTTGGGCTCCCAAGTTGCAAATTAAGTAAGGGTAGTTGTGAGGGCATGATAGATAGGGAGGGTCAAGGCATGCACATTAGGAATGAAAAGGCATGCTAACACATGTTGGACGATGTCAATGCATGCTGAAGAGTTTTAGGGAGTGTCGGGGCATATCAAGGGATAACTAGGTCAAAATGCATGAAAAGGAACGAATAAGAGTATGTGCTAGGGAGTGTGAGAGAATTCAAGTGTGCTAAGGACGAAGTGTGTTAGGATAAGTTTAGAATAGGATTTATAGGAGGCAAGCCTACAGTTGTTATACGGGGCTCGACATAACATTTTTATGCAAATGGAGATCACTTTGTTTTAAGCACAACATTGTTTTTCCCTTAGCTATTTTTTTATATGAGATGTGGCACACTTTGGCTACATGCTCATGTTTTAAACTATTCTAGATAATTGTATATTGTACATTGTTTTGTATAAGTTTTGGGGCACTAGACTTATGTTGGCTAATATCTTGTGCGCCTTGTGCATCTTGTGGTTCTTCCGAACTCTCATTTAATGTTCTACTATTTATATGAACTGAAAATACATGTGAAATATTTCCTATGTAAGCTATGTTTATTAGTTTTTTTATGGCCATGGCTAGATCATGTGATCCTTGTCTTGGTAACTAGTCAAGTGGGACAAGTTGAGCTTGGACATGAGTGACATAATATGAGTTATAGGCAGTTCTTAGGTGGACAAGGTACAATCTACTTGTAGTTGGTGCAATTGGTCAAGTTGTTGCGATTGAAGAAAGCCAATATTGTCACATGAACTGCAATAGCCAAGGAATTGATTAGGTTCCTAAGTCATGAAAAAATGTAAAGGCTAGTTGTGAGGAAATGAGTGCCAAGGCGTGCTAGGGAATGCTAAGATGTGTCATATAGTGCGAAGGCATGTCAAACATGCTAAGATGTGCCAAGTGATAAGGCATGCCAAGATGTGCAAGGGTGTGTCAATGCGTGCCAGGGACATTCAAGGCAACAAAAGGGAGAAAAAAGTTAAAGTACATGGAAATGAACACATAAGAGGGTTAATAAGTTATCAATTTAACTTTTCCAAGAGCGGCATGCTAGGCACGC
Source organism: Pinus albicaulis (assembly GCA_034641835.2). NCBI lineage: Eukaryota > Viridiplantae > Streptophyta > Pinopsida > Pinales > Pinaceae > Pinus > Pinus albicaulis. Next base: position 1,565,706,557 of record CM076575.1, on the reverse strand, counting down.
CAACACTAGGTGTCAATAGGTGCCAAGTGAAAAGTATTAGTGCATTCTAAGTGCAAAGTTTTCCTTTGTTGCTTCTCATATACTTTCCAACAATTTATCTCAAATAACTTTAATATTAAACCATGCCAAATTATACCAAGGCCTGTCAATGTATTCCATACATGCTAAGACTTTCCAAGCGCCAACACGTGCTAAGTGCCAATATGTGTCACAGAGTGTTATGCATGCTATGAAGTGGAAGGGCATGTTGAAGAGTGATAAGGTGTTCTAGAGAGTGCTAATGTATGTTGAGGAGTGTTAAGGAGTACTAGGACAAAAAATTAAGGGAGAACTAGGTCAAAATTCATGGAAGTTAATGAATACGAGGAACGTGCGCCAGGGACTAGTTCTAATGAGTGCTAGTTGTCATGCCAAAGAGGGAGTGACAAGGTATGATAAGGATCGGTAAGGCATTCTAGGGAATATCAAGGCATGTCAAGAAGTCTCAAAGTGTGCTTGGGAGTTCCAGGGTGTGCTAATTATATGTGCCAAATAGTGCCAATACATGACAGGTGCTAAGGATGTGCAGGGTGCCAGGGTATGTTAATATGTGTCAAGAAGTTTCAAGGAAACAAAAGGAAGAACCAATAAGAGGGTTAATAAGTCGGGACTTTATCTTTTCCAAAAGGTGCATGCTAACCACACTAATAATAGGCCCCAATAAATGCCAAGTGGCAGTGTGTGCCAAGTGCTAATGTATGTCAATGCATTCAACCAAGGTGTTCCATGGCATGCTAGGGACTACATGCATGCCAACACATGCTAGGAGAGTTCTATGTTGTGCTAGCACATGCCACCATGTGCTTGGGCTTCAATGTCATGGCAAGATGTTCTAGGTACAAAGATGTTCCAAGACATGCGAGGTTCTAAGAAATGCTATTGTGTGCCAAAGCATTAATTTAAGGTGTGCCCAGATTGTTGAGGAGTGTTAGGCCTTTCTCATTAATAGAATTGATAGAGCTTGATTATGTATTAAATAATATATTTCCTACACACACTAGTCGGACTTTATCTAAAGTGATTTTTCTAGATAATAAAATTAATAGATATGAATCATGTGTTGACTCATAGGAAAACTCTATTCGACTAGTCATTACTTGATGGAAATGATACACATTAATTACTTCTTAAAAAATTGACTGACTCTAACCACTATGGCCTTGGACTTATTATAAAAAATAATCCACAATAATGGTATTAAATTGATATATTTTGACAAAAAATATATTAACAAGAACATAATGTCATCAAAAACTCATTGGAATGATCAATGGTGACGAACATTTTTTGACCGTCACCAAAATTAACAAAAATAGCACTGGTGATGGTCATTAAAATTACGTCAGTAGAAGTGTCACTAAAGACAGAATTAGTGACGGGCCTTTAACGACCCTCACCAAAATTCATTAAAAATGGCTTTGGTGACGGACCTTAAAGGACCATCACTATATACACTTACAACGACGCTTTTTTAAGGACCGTCACCATATGTGACATTGCTGACAGACCTTAAAGGTTCGTCACAAGCATGAACCTCACCAATGTCCTTTTTCCTTGTAGTGTACTTAATACATATTCCCCCATGTTTATATTGTATGGCACTTCCCTAACCAATTTATAGTTCCTCCATTTCAAACCATCACTTGACACTCCGGTGTTGGATATAGAAAGCAATTCAAATAATTAGCTATATTACAATAAATAAAATATGGGTACTCCCTAAATAAATAAACACTATTACCTTTTTCTTCTTGGTATATCCTTATATCTTGAGAGTTTGAGGAGTGGTAATTCCCGCCAATGCATTACAAGATATGGTCAGATTCATTTATTTTTATTTTTCAGCCCCTGGGGTTGATTCCTGGTGTATATTTTATTCTTTTGATGTTTCTTTTTCCTTTTCTTCCTCCTCTTCACAATTTATGTAAAATAATTTCTTCTCACCACACTTATTACTTGAGTGTATTTTCTATCACAACTTTAACAAAGCCTTTTTTCTCTTTTTTCCTCCAGTTTTTTTGGTGTAAACATTGTAGGTTGTGGGAGGCTAGGAAAGGCAACACTTCCATATTTATAGTTGTGAGTGGTAGACCTCCTTGTTGCCATAATTTTTTTTTCAACTTTGCTTTCCACCCTAATTCATTCTCCAATGACTTAGGTTCCCAAAGGCAAACTTCATGTTGGATGTTATCCTTTAAATTTCCTATAAAGACATGAGTCAGATGATCCTATGGAATATAAGTTACCTTGATATTTAATCTTTGGAAGTCCTCAATGTGATCCCAAACTAAACCCTTTTGTTTCAAATTTATCAATAATGCTAAAGAAGGTATTGCTCTTTCTATCCTCATAATGTGCTATCAATTCCATCATAAAAATTATCTAAGTGAAAAATATTTTACAAGAAAAAATATATCGATACCACACAAACTAATTGGGTTCTATATAAAAAGATGTAATGCGTACCTTTTGTGTGTGATGCACATAGTGTAGATCAAAGAACTGCTTAATTTGTAGTATCCATGTTAATGGATCCTTACCATAAAACTTCCTCATATCAATCTTTGCACTATAAGGAAAAAAAGACATTGGTGAGGATCATGCTTGTGACAGACCTTTAAGGTCCGTCACCAATGTCACATATGGTGACCGTCCTTTAAAAAGCATCATTGTAAGTGTATGTACTGATGGTACTTTAAGGTGTGTCACCAAAGCCATTTTCAATGACACTTTTGGTGAGGGTCGTTAAAGGCCCATCACTAATTCTGTCTTTAGTGACACTTCTAGTGACGTACTTTTAATAACCATCACCAATGCTATTTTTGTTAATTTTGGTGATGGTCAAAAAATGTTCCTTACTATTGATCATTCCAATGATTTTTTGTTGATGTTATGTTCTTGTTAATATATTTTTTGTCAAAAGATAACAATTTAATACCATTATTGTGGATTATTTTTTATAATATGTCCAAGGCCATAGTTGTTACACAACATTTTTTCACCGTCCTAGGACCATTTATGTGACTTATATGAAGTGCCATGCCTTGAAAAAAGTGTCATTGTATCCCTTGCCATGAGAAGAACATTCCCTCTATTGACTTTTCCTAGAACAGACCATCAAAAACACATGATTTTGGGTTGGCACTGGCTGGCAGTTATGGCCTCGCACTAATAAAGGAAATTAACACTGGGCCATGTGCCCATTGGTGCTCTATCTCAGTGATCTTCCCACGCTGAGCTGTTTTTGGAAAAAAAATTAAATATAGAAGCGAATTTTCCATGCTAACTACTTCGTGAGCGAGTCATCTTGGGTTGTTCGACTGAATAATGTCGAGCACCTTTCTTTGGCTTCTTGTTTCTTCCTTTTAGGGCAACCTCCCAAAGGATAAGGCCTCCCTTCCACTATATGAGGGATCCCAACCTCCTCCTTTCCTTCTATAAATACATCTCTCTCACGTAGATGTAGTTAGCTGAATAGGAATTGTTGAACATTTTGTTGCAACAGTCTGATATAGCTGGTGTGAGATAGACCAGAGAGAGACCCCAGTTGAGAGAGAGCTTAGGCTTATTTCCTCGTCACGTCCAAATTCCCCGACGAATGCTCGAGATGCATTTGGACTAGACCCGCTGAAGGAGGCTACGATGTCAAGGCTCATTTGGTTATAATCTCTTTCTTTCTCTTAATATATACATGACTGATGTTTTGGTTCCCGTCTTGTGTTGATGTGATTGATCTTACGCAACACATTTAATTCTCCTTGACCAGTTAGATAGATATGAATGAAAACATTTTTTTGTATGCTGCTTTCATTCTATGATCTTTGTGCAGGCACCTGAGTACCATAGCTGAAGTACCGTGACATGTCGGGACGAAGAACAGGATACTATCGCTACAGCTACGACAACTATGTTGGATCAAAGGTAGGAAAATATATCCTGACTTAGTTTCATTCATTAACTAGGAATTGATGCATTAGCATGTCCTCTTGCTACTACACCCACCCTAGGGCTAGATGGATTGCCTCTATCCGCAGAGGGGATTTACCTACACAACAAGTTGGCAACTCCGCTGGGGAGTTAGTGTGTGTTTATCGTCTCATTATTTGTTAAGCATTTGGCTTGTCGAGCCGACTTTGGTCATTTAATATTTTTTCTTCTTTGCTTAACTCACCCAACTGATTTAAACCATGTTGTTCTATTCCAGAGTGTCAATTCTGACCTCTGGTTAGTGGTTTCATCTTTTTCCCATGGTTTTCTAGCTTGGCAAGGTTTTTCCTTGAACAGTCGCGTCGATTGGCTCATGTTGTTTTTGTCATAGGTACGCCAACCCTTGTTAGGCGTGAATTACAGTCTAACAGTCGTACTGAATCCTGTAGGATTTGATTTAACCCCTTTGCTGAGTTTTTGTTAGTAGTTCTTGACTCTGGATTGGTTTTTTACCTTGCAATTGGTCTATTGGGATTGTTTTGACTCTGTAGTCTTGGTCTTCTCAGTTGTTTGTCCATCATCTTATCAGTGGAGTTTGTAGCCCTAGAGTTTCTAGGTATCTTGTGCTATTTGTTCGACCATCTCCTCACTGAGCCCTCTGAGTTAAGTTCGAGTCACCTTATTTTTTTGTCATTTCAATTCACTGATTGATTGTGTTAGCCTTTCTCTCGATTCTTTGTGTCTTTGGTTCATTGGATGATCGCTTTTGTTTTCGTTTGACTCTCCATTTTGTCACTTCAAGCATAGATTACATTGCTCGTTGGATCGTTTTGAAATCCCTTCGTTCGCTTGGAAGCATGCATCCTTGTTTTGAGTGTGTTTTATGTTTGTATTGCATTTGATTTATTCGTTTTAGATCTTTACATTCATAGTGCTCAAAACTAGTCTTTGTTTTTATTTTAAGTGTAATTGTGCATTGTGTGCTTCATTCATCTAAAAAACAAAAAAGTGCATTCTTTCACTTAGTTTGAAAATGAAAATTTTATTTTGCAGTACTAGCTCTTAGTGAACTAGGAAAGAGTTTTAATTTTCTCTTTTGGTTGTATTAGATGCATTAGCGAAATTCTTCTTATGTTTCAATTGATTGCCACTTTGTTAAAGATTCCTATCCTTCTCTTAGCTAGCATTCATTGAATGGAAATGATGTTATTTTGCATGTAGTGTGCATTTATGAATTCGAGATCACATAGGATGTTCTTGTTCTTTTGATGTTATTTTGCATGTAATCGAAACATTAATTCAAGATAAACCTTAAAATCAATTCAATCAACCTAAGGAAGCATTGAAACCTAACACACATATTTTAGAGGTCTGGGCTAGTGATGTGTTCTGGCGTCGTTAAACCTAGTAGCTGTCGTTTGCCACCTGGAATTAGACAACACTAGTATGGACTTGTGCTCCCCGTACCGTCGCGTATATAAAGGGAGACCCTCGTAGGTTGCAATCCTTTATCCATAGGAAGCTGATTCTGTTGTCCTGTAACCGTAATACACCGAAAACAACATTCGAGGAGATTACCTACATTTACGTCAATTCCTTGATCATTTCTCTTTCATTTGATCACCAAGGTGTATATGGCAATTCACGGAAGCTTGGTATACTCTCTTGCTTAGATTACCTGAGTATTCATTTTGATATTTTTGTGACTCTCTAAAAGTGAAAATATCATCAAGCACTTTTCCTTTCACGCTCGTTCAATCTGAAAGTGACTAGAGCCATATTTTTCCTGTTTCTCGACTCTTAAAACATGAAACAAAATTTTTTTGTTTTAGTGTCTTAAAAAATTACCCGTGAAATATTCCTGGTTAAAGTTATCTTCCTTAGTGTTTTTGTTTTAGGTTTTTTTCCATGGAAAGGTTTCCAGAGTTTACTAACCAAGGAACCCCCTTTGAAGGGAATCCTGGTCCTTTTCCTGCTTTTGGGAATGTTTGCGCTCCTTATATGGCAACGTTGTCCCTTCCGGTTTTCCTGTATGGTTATTCTCGACCTCGGTGATCTCAAGTACTCCAACCTCAGTACAACCATCTCCTCCACCTGAACAACATCATGTTGATTCTAAGGTGGACCTCTCCACTTCTTCACCTATTTCTTCGTCCACCTCTTCTACTTCACCTGGTGAAAGTCTGGATTCTAGTAACCAAGTGGCTAAGAAGTAGAAGAAGAAGATGAAAAAGAAGAAATCAGATAAGAGAGAGGCCGACTCTGTGGCTATTGCACCTCAGACACCTTCCCTTGATAAACCATCCAACCTTCCATGAAAATTCAAATTCCCTTGCATGTTGTGAAAAGGTGACCACTTTCTTTGAGACTGCCCTTCCATTCCCAAGGTACTTGAAGTATGGTCCAACGGTCGTCCGCCATTGCCTTTGGCTTCTGGAAGTCATATTGGTGGCACATATTTGACTAGAAATGATAAGACACATAAGAAATGGGGTAAGATTACAAATCCCTATAAGTTTTGTGAAGGGCATCATCCCATCCACCTTTTTCCATACATGGATGAGGCCACAAGATTGTTGGACAACCCTACTATTTCTGCACCCTGCCTTCCTGTTGGTTACCAGAAGCTTTCTTTGAGTCCTCTGCTGGTTGATTCCATGATCGTTCAAGATTCATCCTTGGTCGATCTCATTCCCCCAAAAATTCAAATTCAAGAATCTGTTCCCAACCAACCATTGGTCATGGAATCGGTTGATCTGATCCCTCTTATGGTTCATCAGGTCTTTTCTGTCGAGAGTGGATCAAACCCCCCTCATGTTCTTCTTGTTTCATCAAATTCCTCGGACTTGGAGAAATATCCTCTCGTCCCTGTGACTCAAGAACTTTCTCTTCCTACTCCCATGTCTGTGGTCTAGGAGGATGCTCCTCTTGCTCTGGTAACACCAGGGGATGACCATCTCATTTCTATGGTACCCCCTCCAAGTAGTTTGGTCGCTTCTTTCGATTGGAGTCGATTTGTGTGATACCATCTTCCTTCTTATGTGCCCTTTCAAATCATGGTACAAGCCTTTGATATGGTCATACCTAGCACAATTATAGATGAAGGCACATCTATTAGTATTTTTTCTTCAACTACTTGGAAAGCTTTTGGTTCTCCATTGCTTGTGCCTATTACACATAATTTGTTGGCATTTGACAGAGTAACCAGTCAACCGTTAGGGATGCTTCCAAAGTTGCATATTAATTTGGGAGGGAAAACCATCTATATAGATGTGATGGTGGTTCAATACCCCTTGGATTTCAATTTACTCTTGGGGCGCGACTATGCTCATGCCATGGGTGCACTTGTCTCTTCCCTCTTTCGTGTGATCTTTTTCCACACAAAGGTAAGATCATAACCATTGATCAACTTTCATTCTTTGGTCCTGAGGTGGAAGATGGCCCACCATCGTCTCTGTCTGATCTTTATCCGTTGGTTGTATCTTCCCCACCACGGGTTAATTATGTGATCACTTGTTTGTTGCCCTCATCCAGTGATGGTGCCATCGATTACCCTCTATCGGGGGCCTTCGATTGTGATTTCCAAGATGTTGTTGTCCCATTAGATGTGAACCTCTTGGAAGACATGACATATTATTCCTCATGATGAAAGGTCATCAGAGCATAATTCATTTTCTTGTGTCAAGCTCCTTAAAAAATGAAACAACTTGTCCGGAGCACAGTTTGTTTCCTTGTGTCAATCTCCTTAAAACATGAAACAAGTTCTCATGAGGATGGTTCGTATTCTATGTCGACCTCATTAAAAAATGAATTAGGTCATGAGGATAGTTATTTTAATGTGTCAACCTCATTAAAATAATGAAACATGTTCCTGTTCAATTCGAGTCTTTGATAAGATCTTGTAAGATCTCAGTCGCGTCTTTCTCTGATCTCGTAATTTGAACCTTCACTCCATCCGCTTTTCGTTAACTGCCGATGGACTGAAGCTTGGGGAGCATGTACCTCGAATTGAGTCACCATGCTGGGGGTATTCATGCTCTTCAAGCATAGTTTATCTATGATTCAAGATTGTGTAAAAATGAAACCGGTCTCAAGCATAGTTTACCTTTGTTTTCAAGCTTGTGTAAAAATGAAACCTTTTTGGCTTGGTATGCTTTGCGAACGTTTTTCTGCTTATTGGGTCATTGCTTATTATGCAAAATAATGTCGCTCCTTATTATTTTCAAATCTTAAGGTTGTATTTTCATTTCAATTACTGGAAATGCATTTTGATTACATTACATATCAACATATTCCTAGATGAATGAATGCATTAACTGATACAATAGCTAACATTGTATTAAATAGACATTTGCGTAATTTGTAAAAAAAAATCATCATCACATGACAAGATCCATACAAGAAAATAAATGTATATATATATATATATATATATATATATCGAGTGTTTGAATCCATGTGCATCATAAGTTCAAAAAATGTGTATGTTTCGGTTACATCCTAAGGCATCATGTCTCTTAAAAAATATGCGGAAATAAAACCTAGGTGTCTACTCGGCATGACGCTCATGATAACACGTCACTTCCCGTACAAGCTGCCTTAGCAAGCGGTGAACACGGTTTTACACCCCTACAGTGTGTCTCTGGTATGCACGAGGAACATCATTGAATCGTGCATAGTCCGAGATCCCATGGGAGATTCCCTCCAAGTTGCGTATGATTTCCTCCTCCTCGCCTCCCTCACCATGAGGGTCCACATCAAAGTTGCGAGGAATCCACCGCGCTCTCGGGGACATACCTGCAGGTCTCTCTGGGCCAAGATCTGTGATTACATGGATTAATGTCAGAACATGCATAATAAAAAATCATAATAATCATCAAAATAAAAATGAGTCTTACCCAGTACTTCATCCCAATCCTCTCCTTCTGGGAGCGGGATACTGCATCACCAATGAAATTTGTGCCAGAGTAGGGCCAGTCCTCCACAGAAATCAGTTGTCGGCAGAGCCACTCGAAGAACTCTGGTCTCCAGGACATCTGTTGACCGCCCCCTGACGTTGGCATTAGATTTGCCCAACGGGCCATCCGTGGCTCCCGGGTTGGTGGTGTCGGAACTATTACCTCCTAATGTTGTAATATTGGTAGTCATTCCAAGATGAACGATACCAATATGGACCCGTAGTCGAACTACTTCAGCTTGGTTTTCTTCCATTTTTTTAGTTGGCGCTTCATGTTGATTGTTACTGCCTCTGCCCAGTTGTAGAGGGTCGGTGCCATGCAATCTACAACAAGAAGTAGATGTGTTTTTTTGGCCTTGTGCAACGCTTGTGATCTAGCAACTTGTGTGATGGTGTGCAGAACTACCTTTAGTGCAAAATCTGAATAGTTTGGATGTCCACTTTTCCGCTTCTCGATCCTTTCCTTGACCCTGGGCACACCCTGTCAATAGCCATACTCATGCTCTCCATTAAGGGTCAGGTTCCAGTCAGGATTGGTACTGCCCCCCTCCGAGACAGTCTAGTTATGAAATAAACATCTGAGACTTCAATCTCAAGTTCCTAGTCGTGAATAATGAATTTTTCCTGATCAACGTCCCAGAAAATGATCAAGTACTGCAACAGCTCTAGTTGAGCTCTGAGACATGGTGCCATAAATAATTTCTTGAGTCCACAATCTCTAAGAGCTTCCATGCATCTCCTATTTCCCATGGCTTCCTCATCTTCTTCACTGTGTTCTCGTTCTTTCCATTCGATCACCATTTTGTCTTCTCACACCTGTAAAAACGTCCATATGGTTGTCATTAGCCAAATCCAAAGCTTTTGAATAGTTAATTTTGGCCTGCTTGTTTGTGTTTACATGCTAAACATGTCTGCCATGGTTGGCACGACTGTTTTAGAAACAGTCGAGCCAATTGGTGCACCCCCATTCAAATTTTAAGCCAGTTGGCGCGAGTCCGTGCCTGATACTCACGCCAACCGCTGCACCCTAATTTTTGAAAAAGCCCCCCACAAATCTACAAAATTGGGGTTGTAGGTAATGAAAGTACAATCAAAATGTAGAGAAGGATGTAAGCTCTTACCTAGAACTGATGAATTCGAGATTGGTCTTTCGGATTGCCCACTGTCAACGTCGCAAAATCGCAGTGAAAAAGGGTAACAAATTTCTCACAAGAGGTAAAAGTGAAAAGTAATTTATTTTTTACCATATTTTCCATTTTATAGCTTTTCAGAACCCTAATTAGGCTTTAAAGCGTATTTTTCGACTATTTTGCTATGTTATTTCGAGAAATGGTTTTTACGTGCGTCTCTTGTGTAGTGACAAGTCCTCAACGTGATGACAATGAAGTAACGAGTTGTATTTTATAATTTTTCAGACTCGGTAAAGACACGAAAAATTCACTATTGGAGTCATCTTTCAGCTCTTTTCTGACTCTCTAAAATTGAAAATATTGTCGAGACTCTTGTCGTTTTGAATTCGATAAATGGTTGTGAAACGATATATACCCATTATACATTTACCCCTTTTTCGAGCTAGGATATATTATCTACAAAAAAGGAATACCTTAGCCTATCGTGACTAAGAGGTCCTCTCAGACACAGTTTTCTACCTTTTCGGATTTGTGATACTACCTACGAAAAGGGACGACTGGAGTTTTCTTTTCTACTTCTTTTCAAACTCTCTAAACATGAAAATATGTTGAGTTCTTCCTTTGTCAAACTCGTTAAACCCTAAAAGACATCGGAAGCCATCACCATGATGTCAGGAAGTTCCTCCTTCCTAGGGCTCATAAAATGTACTAGGATGGATTTGTCTGAAGGAAAAATTTACATGACAAGCACATGTTATCCCCTTCAAGATTATTTTCCAAAAATAATTGGGGTACTCGCCAGCAATGGTGGGGGAAAATGGAGCCAGTTCTCAATCATGTCGGCAGTATGTCGCTCTTGAACATGACACTCATCTGCATTCGTGTCGGGTTAGGGACATCTCATTTCGTCATTTTTTCCTCCATGGGTTTGGGTAATGTGTTTTGGCCTCTCATCTGCTCTATGCCACATCATCATGACCTCAGATCCCTTGATGTCAAATACTGCCAAATCTGGAGTCGTGTCGCTAATATGTTCAAGAGAAGTTTCCGTTTGCAGTTCTCCACCTCCCTCTGATTCTCTTCTTCTGGTCTTGATTCACCCTCATCATGTTACTCTGTCTCGTGTCGATGATGTGGGAAAAATTATGGCCCTCCTTCGACCAGGTCACTTCCTGTCGACTTCAACTCATTATCCAGGAAGTTGATCTAAAGACTCCCTTCCGGTACCTTGGAACTTACATGCCTCAATGGCAAGTTCTTCTCATTTGACAACAAGTCCACATCATTGGCCTTCGACCGAGTGATTATGTGGGTGTTCGACACCAGATCACTGTTCACATTCCATGGATTATACTAGTTGTACCTTGAGAACCATTGTCATTATTAGTGGTTTCTCTCTTGCCTGTTAATAGATTTCATCATTGACTGGTAATCAAGTGACTTTCTTGCATGTTCAACATCATCTCACATATTCGTATGCTTGAATTTGTACTTGTTCGGGTCGAGATGGAGCACAAGAACCTGGGTTTTGTCTAATGAGATCCAGGCTACGGGATATTTTGGTTTATCATGACTATATGCATGACTCGTTTGATTAGATGGTTGCGACCATACCTGAGTCTATTTGTTGATCGTTATTGGTAGATGGCTGCGTCCATGCCTCAGATCTCAGTTTTTATGTACTCTATTATGGATGGTTGCGCCGATGCCACATGTTCATGTATCAGAGATATCAGTTGTATTTGTACTTTCAGGTCTTCCGAAAACGCAATTTGGTTCAAACGTGTTCGCGTAAAGCATTTCACTTCTCCCTCTCTCTAGGAACCTCATGCTTTAGGGGGAATCTGTTACAAAGCATTTTGTCACCATCCCTGCAATCCCCATCCCGCACATTGGAGGACCATTTCTATGACTTATATGAAGTGTAATGCCTTGAAAAAAGTTTCATTGTATCCCTTGCCATGAGAAGAACATCTCCTCTATTGAATTTTCCTAGAACAGACCATCAAAAAAACATGATTTTGGGTTGGAACTGGTTGGCAATTATGGCCTCGCACCAATAAATGAAATTAACACTGGGCCCCATGCCCATTGGTGCTCTGTCTCAGTGATCTTCCCACGCTGAGTTGTTTTTGGAAAGTTTTTTAAATATAGAAGAGAATTTTCCATGCTAACTACTTCATGAGTGAGTCATCTTGGGTTGTTCGATTGAATAATGTCGAGCACCTTCATTTGGCTTCTTGTTTCCTCCTTTTGGGGTAGCCTCCCAAAGGATAAGGCCTCCCTTACACCATATGAGGGATCCCAACCTCCTTCTCTCCTTCTATAAATACATCTCTCTCACATAGATGCAGCTAGATGAGTAGGAATTATTGAACATTTTGCTGAAACGGACTGATATAGTTGGTGTGAGATAGAGGAGAGAGAGACACCTACCGAGAGAGATCTTAGGCTTATTGCCTTGCCATGTCCAAATTCCCTGACGAATGCTCGAGATGCATTTTTACTGGACCCGTTGAAGGAGGTTGCAACATCAAGGCTCATTTGGTTGTAATCTCTTTCTTTCTCTTAATATATACATGACTGATTTTTTGGTTCCCGTCTTGTGTCAATGTGATTGATCTTACGCAATATGTTTAATTGTACTTGACCAGTTATATAGTTATGAACGCAAACATTGTTTCGTATGCTACTTTCATTATCTGATATTTGTGTAGGCACCTGAGTACCATAGCTGAATCACCACGACATGTCGGGATGAAGAACGGGAGACTTCCGCCACAGCTACGACAACTACGTTGGATCAAAGGTAGGACAATATATCCCAACTTGGTTTCATTCATTAAATAGGAATTAACGCATTAGCATGTCCTCTTGCTTCTAGACCCAACCTAGGGCTAGAGGGATCGCCTCTGTCCACAGAGGGGATTTACCTACACAACAATAGTGGTTAGAGTCAGTCAATTGTTTAAGAAGTAATTATTGTGTATCATTTCCATCAAGTAATTACTAGTTGAATAGAGTTTTCCTATGAGTCAACACATGATTCATATATATTAAGTTTATTATCTATAAAATTCCCTTTAGATAAATTCCCACTAGTGTGTGTAGGAAATATATTATTTAATACATAATGAAGCTCTATCAATTCTATTAATGAGAAATTCCTAACACTCCTCAATAATATGGGCACACCTTAAATTAATTCTTTGGCACACACTAACATTTCTTAGAACCTTGCATGTCTTGGAAAATCTTTGTACCTAGAACATCTTTCCATGACACTGAAGCCCAAGCACATGGTGGCATGCGCTAGCACCACATAGAACTCTCTTAGCATGTGCTGGCATGCATGTAGTCCCATGCCCTTAAACACCTTGGTTGAATGCATTGACATACATTAGCACTTGGAACACACTGCCACTTGGCATTTATTGGGACCTATTATTAGTGTGGTTAGCATGCCCATTTTGAAAAAGATAAAGTCCTGACTTATTAACCCTCTTATTGGTTCTTCCTTTTGTTTCCTTGAAACTTCTTGACACATATTGACATACCCTCGCACCCTGCACATCCTTAGCACCTGTCATGTATTGGCACTATTTGGCACATATAATTAGCACACCCTGTAACTCCCAAGCACACTTTGAGACTTCTTTACATGCCTTATTATTCCCTAGCATGCCTTATTATTCCCTAGCATGCATTACCAATCCTTATCATACCTTGTCACTCCCTCCTTGGCATGACAACTAGCACTCATTAAAACTAGTCCCTGGCACACATTCCTCGTATTCATTAACTTCCATGAATTTTAACCTAGTTCTACCTTAATTTTTTGTCCTAGTACTCCTTAACACTCCTCAACATGCATTGGCACTCTCTATAACACCTTATCACTCTTCAAAATTCCCTTCCACTTCATAGCATGCATACCACTCTGTGAACAATGTTGGCACTTGGCTTGTGTTAGCGCTTGGAAATTCTTGGAAAGTATGGAATAAGTTGACATGCCTTGGTATAATTTAGCATGGTTTAATATTAAATTTATTTGAGATCAATTGTTGGAAATTAGATGAGAAGCAACAAAGGAATACTTGGCACTTAGAAAGCACTAATATTTTTCACTTGGCACCTACTGACGCCTAGTGTTGGTGTGCCTAGCATGCCCCTCTTAGAAAAGGTAAAATGATAAATTATTAACCCTCTTATGTGTTCATTTCCATGTAGTTTAACTTGTTTCTCCCTTTTGTTGCCTTGAATGTACCTGGCACGCATTGACACACCCTTACACATCTTGGCATGCCTTATCAATTGGCACATCTTAGCATGTTTAACATGCCTTCGCATTATTTGACACATCTTAGCATTCCCTAGCATGCCTTGGAACTCATGTCCTCACAGCTAGCCTTTACATTTTTTCATGACTTGGGAACCCAATCAATTCCTTGGCTACTGCAATTCATGCGAAAATATTTGCTTGCTTCAATCACAACAACTTGACCAATTGCACCAATTACTACAAGTAGAATGTGCCTTGTTCACATAAGAACTTCCTATAACTCATATTATGCCACTCATGTCCAAGCTCAACTTGTCCCATTTGACTAGTTACCAAGACAAGGATCACATGATCTATCCATGGCCATAAAATGACTAAGAAACATAGCTTACATAGGAAATATTTCACATGTATGTTCAGTTCATATAAATAGTAGAACATTAACTAAGAGTTTCCAAGAACCACAAGATGAACAAGGCGCACAAGACATAAGCCAACATAAGTTGAGTGCCCCAAAACTTATACACAAAAATGTACAATATGCAATTATATAGAATAGTTTAAAACATGAGCATGTAGCCAAAGTGTGCCACAAATCATATAAAAAAATAGCTAAAGGCAAAACAATGTTGTGCCTAGCACAAAGTGATATCCCTTTGTCTAAAACTGCTATATCGAGCCCCGTATAACAACCATAGGCTTGCCTCCTATAAATCCTATTCTAAACTTCTCCAAACACACTTCATCCTTAGCACACTTGAATTCACTCACTCCCTGACACATACTCGTATTCGTTCCTTTCCATGCATTTTGACCTAGTTAACCCTTGATATGCCCTGACACTCCCTAAAACTCTTCAGCATGCATTGACATTGTCCAACATGTTTTAGCATGCCTTTTCATTCCTAATGTGCATGCCCTAACCCTCCCTATCTATCATGACCTCACAACTACCCTTACTTAATTTGCAACTTGGGAACCCAACCAAGCCCTCTCTTGACTACAAGAGATTGACCAAGTTATGGTTACTACAACTAGATGATGTTGTTGAATTGTGTAGCTTGGGAGGTACTCCAAAAACCTAGTGAGATGGGTTTGTGTGAGTTTGGTCACAAAAGGATTTGTGGGAGAATAAGCCAAGCAAAGGGATTTTGGACCCAAGATGGGGTTTAAAATATAAAATAAAATTAAAAAGGAAAATTAATAATTCCTAAGGTCTAAGTGGATAAAACTAGTAAGTTCTAGAGGGTTCCTAATAGTTCTAGGAAAATCTATTTAGGGACACCCTAGGATGAAGGAAAGAACATCAAGTGAGAAGGATCTCCTTTGATCAAGGGGGAAAAGAGATATGTAGTCCTAAAGTAGGTCAAGTAAGGGTTTCTAAAGGGAGGCCATGATCATCCTCCAAGAGCAATATCATCATTTGAGGGTTCACAAGAATGTTGCATTCCTTAATGGTCGGTTCGAGCTAGGAAGTAGGATGGCATATTGTTGGTTATCTTATGGTAGATCGAGATTAAGAGAGGTTGCTCATGAGAATATGGGCATGTGATTTTAATGGTGTCTTTTTGTGAAGGCCGCATCAAATTATGAAATGTTGAAATTTGCAACAAGAAAAATTGAAATTGGAAACTGAAAAGGACAAAAAGAAAATGCACCCACACTAGTGAGGAATTTTGATGCACTGGGAGTGAGGAATGTGGGGTGTCTAATGTATTTTTCCCTTAAATAAATTGGACAATAAATTGTAATTTCATCTCATAAGAACTTGTGTCAGTTAACTAAGTCATGATGACTGAGTTAGCTCAACAAATTTGAGCTGAGGGTCTAAGATGAGGCATGCAAAGGTATTAATCTAATATTTTTGGAGTCGAGTTGTAGTTGATGCATTAATGGGGTGCACGTGTGAATTAGTTAACTCAATTAAATGAGTTAAAATTAGTTTAAATAGTTCTAACTAATTGATGAGCTAGAGAGAGGTCGTTCGGTGAATTAAATTAGGTTTAATTCACAATGATTGATCAATTAGATAACTGATAATTCACTATTAATAGTTGCATGCATGTCAGTTCCGAGGAAGACCCAGTTGAGGCAAAGGTTAAAGGGAACATAAATATCAATTATATTTATACTAAATTTCCCATGTGTAATTATAAAGTCATTGGGATGCCATGATGGATTGTGCAATCAAGGAAGACTGATTTTCCTAATTAATAGGGAGCTAATTCCCTAGGTATTACATGAGTAAGGCAGGCTGAAGGAAGGCTGAGAATTGGCTAAGTACTAAACCGAGTTTTCCTAGATCAGTGGGAGACAATTGGCAGAATGTTGGAGAATCTCATGAGATATTAACCATTGTATTGTTTCATGATTCCTTGACTTAATAAAAAATAGAGATAGAGGGGTTTTGAGCAGTTGATTTCCCCAGATACATGTTGTGTTGTGCAATTGATAATTTATTTCTCTTACTTATATGTGATTGGGCGATCGTGTTTTGTTTCTGAAAATTATAGGAAGGAATTAGTATCTTGTTTTAGTACATTACATGATCAAATTGAATCTCATTGGTTAGATTTTATACACGGTATCAGAGCAGGAATTTTTTGGGTGGCAAGTTTGCAGAGAATATATGAATATTTTGGTGTAAAATTTTCAAAAAAAATAGCATATAATTTGGATTAATCCTTGTGAAAAACTACCCAAATGGAAAATCAATTCGAAGCTCGGATGAGGGAGATATCGTCGATTTAAAATCAACTATTTTTTTAGAAACTTTTGTAATTGTAGGAAAATTACAATGTGCACAAGTCAAGAACCTATATGCACTTGAGGTACCATATGCATGCAAAGCTTTGAGGAGTAAAGCAGAGGTTAGAGACTTGGCTATTGACAGGGAGTACAAATCACCTCTCAACATGCAAACTTAAAACAATTTCAGAATGTTGTGGAGCAGCCACAATTGGAGAAGTAGAGAGGAGACTGAGTGGAATCTTCCACTCAAGTAGAGACCTCCATGAGGGGGAAATTTCGATCCAAATGGGAAGAGGGAGCACATGCAACCATACCTCCAGGTGAAAGGTGGGGTGATGTGTAGACATAATCCCAAGATAATAAATTTGGGCAAGGTCCATTGATATGGTGTGTCTCATGGATCGAACCTAGCTATGAGGAGTCCACAGTAAAACAGTAGCAAGAAGGATCAGTTAGATTGATGCAGTCAGATGTCAGGAAGACAAAAATCAGAGTGACAGATGTCAGATAATGGAGCACAGATCATAGTTGGCAACAGTGAAAAGGGCATGGATGTAGATGCCAGAAGCAGCACAGCGAGTCCAATAGACAGGTGCAATAGCTAGTAGTATTCAGAAGACTCTGATGAAAAATGCATTATATTGATTTAGTTGTTCGGAGGCTATTCAGTTTTAGGATTTGCAAGTGAAAACAATACTAGATAAGTGTTGCATGCAAAATTCCAAAGGTACCAGATCAGGATAATTTGAATTCCTTTCTTGTTGAGAGGGAGTGTTGAAATTTGCAACAAGAAACTGTGAAATTGTAAACCATAAAGGACAAAAAAAAAATGTAGCCACACTGGTGAGGAATTTTAATGTACCAGGAGTGAGGAATGTGAGGCGTCTAATTTATTTTTCTCTTAAATAAATTGTAAATTCATCTCATAACAACTTGGGTCAGTTAAGTAAGTCATGATGACTGAGTTATCTCAAGAAATTAAAGTTCAGGGGATCGAGGTGGATATTGGTGGCCACCCACCTATTCCACTTGGGCCCTCACCATTGTCTCTTTCATTTTTTCAGTTTCCTTAATTATAGCATAGTTTACTATTTTTGTTAGTTTTTTGTGTCCTGAACTTCCAGAGCAGTTTTGAGGCCCCCAAACAAAAAAAATTTGGTCATGAAAGTTTTAGTGATTTCATAGAAATCACATTAGAAGTTTTAGTCCTCAAATATATATTTCTGATGAGGTATCATGTGTGTCAAATGGAAATCATATGACCAAGTTATGACCCCGAGAAATTGGTTGCCCAACTACCCTCAACAGGGCCCATAAGCTCTTGGTGTCACATCTCCTCGGGTTAGGGTTTTCTCTTATTTTTCAATAATAAAAAGGCCCTTGAGGATTATTGTAACACAATTCAGAGGCATGTATTCACCACATCTCTTCTTAGAGATAAACTACCATTTCCTGAGCTAGTTTGTTTTCCATTATGTCTGTAAGCATTTTTCAGTATTTGATATTACTGAAATGAAGTGTTGTTCCAACTACACCTCTGTGTTTATGTTTATTTTTGTATTTTATTGTGTTCCTGCATATTTCTGGATCATGAGGATCTAAGATGAGGCTTGTAGATGTATTCTAATATTTTTGGGGTCCAGTTGTTGTTGATGCATTAGTGGGTTGTAGGTGTGAATTAGTTAACTCAATTAATTGAGTTAAAATCAGTTTAACTAGTTCTAACTGAGTGATGAGCTATTGAGAGGTCCACTAAATTAAATTATATTTAATTCACAATGAGTGATCAATCAGATAACTGATAATTCGCTATTAATAGTTGCATGCATGTCAGTTCCGAGGAAGACTCGGTTGAGACAGAGGTTAAAGGGAACATAACTATCAGTTGTATTTATACAAAATTGCCCATGTGCAATTATAAAGTCATTGGGATGCCATGATGGATTGCACAATCAAGGAAGGTCGATTTACCTAATTAATAGGGAGCTAATTCCCTAGGAATTACATGAGCAAGGCAAGCTGAAGGAAGGTTGAGAATTGGCTAAGTACTAGACCGATTTTTCCTAGATTAGTAGGAGTCAATTGGCAGAGTGTTGGAGAATCTTATGAGAGATTAAGCATTGTATTGTTTCATAATTCCTTGACTTAATACATAATAGAGATAGAGGGGTTTTGAACAGTTTTTTTCCTCAGATACATATTTTATTGTGCGATTGATAATTTCTTTCTCTTACTTATATGTGATTGTGTGATCGTGTTTTGCTTCCACAAATTGTAGGAAGGATTCAATACCTTGTTTTAGTACATTACAAGATTAGATTGAATCCCGTTGGTTAGATTTTATACATGAAATAGAAGAGAGGGTTGATACAATCTTGCCTTGCGGTGGTTATAAAGATAAACATAAATTGAGGAGGCCTTGCACTATAATTTAGAGCCAGAACAGAAGTAGACAGAGGCGTAATATTGACTAAGCTAACCGTAGTTTGAGGGTCGACATTGAGATCTAAAGTTCATGTCAAGATTCAGTCAAATAAATGCCCAAAATATATGGATCCATATGAGCTAGGTTGAGTCTCTTATGGAGGCAAGAGTCATGGTTTTTTCTATGGGTGGATAGGGTTTTTTCTACAACAATTAGAAGTACATAAGTATAATGCCCTAGTTAGGACAGTTTCCTAGCATGTTTAGTTCATAATGTATGCCCTTAAGACTGTGAAAAATTTGCATAGAAGAAGAGCAGTTGCGACCCTTAGAGTGAGGTTTATTTATGAAATATAGACCGTAGATCTGGAAGATGGTTTGCAGACTCAGTATTTGTGGAGATAGCAGATCCAAAGGAGGGTGGAATCTGAGCAGAAGATTGAGCGTGCAGAAGAAATGTGCCATGTGAAGAATGGATTGACATGCAAAGGAGTTGATTTGGTGGACTATCCATGGATTTTTAGACAGAGATCTGAAGAAACCTATAAAATATTATCCAATGGAGTGTTAGTGGTTGATTTTTTACCCTAGTTCATTCATCTAAATATTGTTAGAAGGATGATAAGAGGAGTAGTTCAAATTTTTTCATCGATTGGACAACAAAGATCAAATTTTTGATACATAAGAACAATGATTTTCAGAGGACTCAAACCATTGTTAAGTGGAAGAGTTGAAGAGACCTAGATGAAGACAATATTATGAGCCCTAGACAAGTAAAAATAATTGATTGTGGTTGGGCAGATTGATGGTAGTCCAAGTATAGTTGGAGGGTTGTTCAGTGATTGTCAAAGAAGAGCCCTAACTCTTGTACTTGTGAAGGACAACAAGATTGGTACAAGGGCAGGTGTATAGGGCCTAAGGATTTGCAGACTTTTAAGGACTAAAGTAGCATTCAAGTGGTCCAACCAACTAGCCCTAGTTCACTATATTTTAGAGGAATAATTCAGTGAGAAGAAGGGTAACGTCCATAGCCCTAGACTTCTCATCTTGGATTCAGAGTATGGAAAACATGTGCATACCAAATAGTTGTTCACAAATGGATTTGTGAACAACTTGTTACCACTCAAACTAATAGTGGACCTAAAATGGGTTCCTAAGAGGGAAAAAACTAGGACAATGGCAACAGTGGAGGCTTAGCCCATTGTCACCACAACTAAGGCTCCTTTCTCTTCACGGGCTTTCACCGATGGGAGGAGTCCCAGTATTTTAGGAAGTCAATTGTATGTTATAGGTCAATGAATAGGTGGGAAGTGGCCCTAGAAACCCTTTCCCTAAGATAAAATAAAGAGTGGGACATGCTTTCCTTTTAAGCAAGGGACTTGATCTTCTAGGGAGAGAGGAGGGGGATTAAAGGGTTGAGGAAGAAGAATAAGACTTATGAAGGAAGTTATCAATCCCTAAAATCCTTTAGGAACTTGAATTCCCAAATGGTCCTTGATGAAAGGCCTTTGACACCAAATGGAACCACATGGGGCCAAGTGGACCCAGCCTAGGTTCGGGGATGGAATTTAGCAATCAATGATGTTCCTGTCCTAGACAATGTGAGGGGAAAGGATCAAGCAATATTTTTTACTTCGATGGGTCAAATTGATCCTACTAGGTTCTAGCCTTGGGAACGCCTATGCAAAACTTGATCCTAGAGCTAGGGCTTGAGGTATCTAAATATTCCATCGTTAGAATTGGCCCAAATTATGAGGAGAGTGAGGGGACCCACCAATGCAATATCCTCTAGGATACCAAAGTTTTCCTCTGGCTAGATTCTTGGGAAATTGATGCCCTAGCTGACCTAATGGGGCTAGACCTAGGGAAAAATGGAAAATTGTGAAAAAAGGGGGGGAAATCATCACCCTTTTTGAGGTACTAGTGCATAACTCACTTGGGGATATGGAGTTATGGGTGATAATGAACAATAATTCAGTTTCTTGATCAAGGAGGCCCAGAAAGTCAACTTCGTCCAAAGTTAGAGGAAAACAAAAAGTGACCTTCAAGCATTGATACTTCATACAAATGGTGAAATTTTATTGATATAAAATGATCTCTAAGACATTTCATTCATCCAACAATGGCCCATACATTAAATAAGCTAAATAGACACATAATTCCACATTTCCATCATGCAGCAATTAGCCCTAATTATAGTCAAATTCAATAGTATGCAGCAACAAGAAGAATAAAGTTCAATTTTCACTCACAATGTTAGAGATTATATCCAACCATATTCACATTTGCAAAAAAACATCTCCAAGATAAAATAGACCAAATCCATACATCAAAATGCATCCATCATCCAAAATAGTCCTACAAGGAAAAATATGAAATTCTATAAACTTTAGAGAGATCCCAAGTCAAGTGATGATCCAAATGAATCCAAATAACTCCTATTTATACATTGATTATGAGTTGATCGAATTAGCTTATGGGCCTACATTAGACCCTAAACATAATATAATATGCAAGTAACCCTAAATTTTGGTGACAATCCCACCAAACTATCTCATACATGGAATAATAAGCTTCATAAGAGGTCAACTGATGTCTTAGGGCCTTCTAGGAGGCTCAATTGGGTCCATGAGTGCCATAATGATGCATGGGACCCATCAAAAGTGTTGGACAAGGGGGTGGCCCCTTGTTCTCCAAACATTAAACCTGTGGTGCTCTCATTAAACTTGTGGACTGAAAGGGTTGTGTGTGGCCACCATCAGCAAGCAAGTCAAGTGTTGTCTTGTTCATGATAGATTGGTTGTCAAAGGATTAACACCAAGCCCTATTTGTATTCCTTGTATCAGTGTGATTGTAAAGGGTCATGATCCATGGTACAAGAGCTCTAGTCTGTTGTATTGTAGTTTGTAATATAATGAAGAAGGGTTTTCACACTAACACTCCCTAACACTCTAGCATACCTTGGAATTTCCTAACATATAACCTTGCTACTCCCTCCTTATCACACCTGAAACTCACTGACACTCCCTATCACACACTCTTATTCCTTCATTACCATGCATTTTGAACTAGTTCTCCCTTGTGTTTCCATGGCACTCCCTAGCACGCATTGACACACCCTAGCATTTGGCACATCCTAGCAGCTCACCTTGGCACTACCTTGCATACCTTTAAAATCCCTCCTTAGCACACCTAGAGATCATTGATACTCCATGTCACACACTCTTATTCATTCATTTACAAGCATTTGACACTAGTGCACCCTTGTTTTTCCTCGGCACTCCCAAACACTCTGCCCTGGCATGCATTGGCACACCCTGGTACCTGGCACACCTTGGCGTGTTTCCCTAGCCTCTATCATGCCTTAACACTGCCTAGCATACCTTGAAATCACTCCCTCCTTAGCACTCCCGAAACTTGCTGACACTTCCCTTCACAAACTCTTATTCATTCATTTTTAAATATAGTTTTATCTGATTTGTTATGATGAACTGTCTAGTGGAATATCCATGATTGTTTACAAATCACCCCAAAATATATTTTTTATGAAAGTCATATGATGATATTTCTTCACACTTATTTATCTCTAGTTGTCCCAACACAATGCAAGTCATCACCACCACCCTTGCAAAATTGAACATGATAGGCTCTAGGTCCTATCTAAGCTTGGAAGAAAAATTCAAAACTTAGTTACACAACATGATGGAAGATTATTATAAAGGTTTCCCATGCATTCTAATCAACAATATCTAGTGGGATTGGAAAAACAACACATTTTGTTCATGAGAAATATCCATGATAGTTTACGAATCACCCCAACATCTATCCTTTATGCAAGTCATATGATGATATTTCTTCAAGCTTATTTATCTCTTGTCCCAACGTGGTGTAGGTCATCACCACCACCCTTGAAAACTTGAACATGATAGGCTAGTCGTGGTCCTATCTAAGCTTGGAAGAAAATATCAAGACTTTGTTACACAACATCATGGAAGATTATTATAAAGGTTTCCCATCCATTCTAATCAACAATATCTGGTGGGATTGGAACGACAACACATTTTTTTCATGGTAAATATACATGATAGTTTATGAATCACCCCAACATATATCCTTATGCAAGTCAATTGGTGATAATAATTCACACTTATTTATCTCTTGTCCCAACACAATGCAGGTCATCACCACCACCCTTGAAAATTTGAACATGATAGGCTCGTGTTCCTATCTAAGCTTGGAATAAAAATTCAAAACTTAGTTACACAACATGATGGAAGATTATTATAAAGGTTTCCCATGCATTTTAATCAACAATATCTGGTGGGATTGGAACAACAACACATTTTTTCACGAGAAATATCCATGATATTTTATGAATCACCCCCACATTTATCCTTTATGTAGGTCATATGATGATATTTCTTCATACTTATTTGTCTCTTTTCCCAACACAGTGCAAGTCATCACCACCACCCTTGAAAATTTGAACATGATAGGCTTGTGGTCCTATCTAAGCTTGGAAGAAAATTTCAAAACTTTGTTACTCAACATCATGGAATATTATTATAAAGGTTTCCCATGCATTCTAAACAAAAATATCTGGTGGGAATGGAACAACAACACATTGTTTTCACGATAAATATCCATGATAGTTTATGAATCATCCCAACATATATTCTTTATGCAAGTCATATGATGATATTTCTTCACACTTATTTATATCTTGTCTCGACACAGTGCAGGTCATCACCACCACCCTTGCAAAATTGAACATGATAGGCTTGTGGTCCTATCTAGGCTTGGAAGAAAATTTCAAAACTTAGTTACACAACATCATGGAAGATTATTAAAAAGGTTTCCCATGCATTCTAATCAACAATATCTGGTGGGATTGGAATAGAAACACATTTTGTTCATGAGAAATATCCATGATAGTTTATAAATAACCCCAACATCTATCCTTAATGAAATTCATATGATGATATTTCTTCACACTTATTTATCTCTTATCCTAACACAGTGTAGGTCATCACCACCACCCTTGCAAAATTGAACATGATAGGCTCGTGTTCCTATCTGATCTTGGAAGAAAATTTCAAAACTTAGTTACACAACATGATGGAATATTATTAAAAAGGTTTCCCATGCATTATAATCAACAATATCTAGTGGGATTGGAACAACAACACATTTTGTTCACGAGAAATATCCATGATAGTTTACGAATCACCCCAACATCTATCTTTTAGGCAAGTCATATGATGATATTTCTTCACACTTATTTATCTCTTGTCCCAACACAGTGTGGGTCATGATCACCACCACCCTTGCAAATTTGAACATGATAGGCTCACGGTCCTATCTAAACTTAGAAGAAAATTTCAAAACTTAGTTACTAAATATCATGGAAGATTATTATAAAGGTTTCCCATGCATTCTAATCAGAAATATCTGGTGGGATTGGAACAATAACACATTTTGTTCACGAGAAATTCTAAAAAATATCACAATTCAATTGATAAAAAACAGTGTTTGGAAGACAAGATTCATCCTAAACCACAAAAATAATGGATTCTGGTAATTCCTCCACTCCCTTTTGGATGCCCTTGTGACTTCTTTTATGGTGTTGCACAAGTTATCACACCTAACTGCAAAGTGGGTGTGGTACTCTTCCTCTCCTAGTCTTATAGCGAGAAAGTAAGTTATACCCAAAGTTAAGGCTCCAACAACTGATTTTTTTCCATTGCTCTTTGTACACTTCTAAAAATTGCATCCATCAAAAGAGTCAAATCCCTATATATCATGGGGGATTCAAAAATAATGATCAATTGGGTCAATAATTCATGATAGAAAATATCTACCTACATCCCATCCTATAGGATATTATAGATCCCCCCAACTCTTTGGACTGGATATCTTTCAAACACATTATCAAGGAGCTAAATACCACAACACACAAGCTTTCATAATAATCTCTCAAACTTCCCATCGATACATTTGTGATACTAGATTCCATCGATAGGATGGAGTATGACAAAATGATTATTCATGTCTAAGCTCGAAAAACAAGCCAATGTAGATTGATGCAAGCACATTCCAATCATGACAATCAATTTCTACATCTTCTCAAAAGAAAAAACAAGTAAATTTTTTCTTTATTCACTTTACAACATAAACACCAATTTCACCCATAATGTTAGGATAAGTTGAATGATATGACCGAAAATGTGGGAGGAGTATTTTGTGGTGTATTGAACAGGACTAGGGGACACACATGTAGCATGGATGGGTAGAAGTGGGATGTCCAAGCATGGTTTAATAAGATCTATAATCCATGCATTAGAAATGAGAAGGGGAATTAAGACCTAATTTCATAGGGGCTAGGGGGCCTGGAGGGAAGGTAACAAGAGAAATTGAAAGGGGAACCCCCGATAGTGGTGATAAGGGGATTAGGGGCCCCATTATCACAACCAAGGAGCCATTAAACCATAACCACTAAATTCCCTATCCCTTAACCCCGAAGCCATAATCTCTTAACCCTACACTCATAACTCATAATCCATCAACCCCTTGATGCATTAAACCTTAAGCCATTAACTCCTAACCTATAATCCATTAACCACTTAAGCACTAACCCCTTATTCTCTTAATTCATGACCCTTAAACCTTAATCCATAACCCTAAACACCTTAAAACCCAACCCCTTAACCCTAACACCTAAATCCCTTAATTATTAAGCCCTTAACCCCTAAATCTCTTTCCCCCCGAGCCCTTGGCCCTTAACTCTTAACCCTTGAAGCCCTTAACCACTTAGTATCCACGGCAAAAAAAAAAACATCAAACCAGAAAAATAACCTCTTAGGAGAATCCTTCACCTCTAACTAAGAATATTGGTGCCATTTGATTTTTAGAGAACTATGTATTGATCTCGAGGGTGTGTTTTTGTGGGTAATTCCCTTATTAATATGTATACCAAATGTAGAACAACTGGATAATTTGCAAAACCTCAATAAGAATGTCTCACAATATCTACACTTCATGTTGACATGGAGCTTGTAGTGCTCTCCCACATAAGGAGTTGACAATAAATAGATCACTCATAATGACACAACCTCTTCAACCCTAATGAACAAGGAGCTAACCCTTGATACAAATATTTTATTTGCTAAAAAAACACAATTGTGTCAATGTATAATACTATACATAAGAGAAAATAAAATGATATTATCCACATCAATGCTTGAAATAGCCTCACATTTGCCATGAGTGGTGAGCCAGGGGGTGAATGTAGAGCACTATTAAAGTTAAATCATGTTTAAATTTCTTTTACATCTCGAGGTTGTTCTCCATTAGGGTTGATGCATCATCACAAGGGAGCATGACACATTTTTGTGGGGGGGAGATTAAAGTTGTAACACGATTCAAGTGACATACACCTCCAATGTAAATGACATCATTATATGTTTGTGTCAAGTTGTTAAAGAGGCTATTTATAAACAATAAATTTAGTACTTTAACTTCATCTTTTCATGGTCTTGACTCTAAGATGGATTTGTGCTAGGAACACTTCATGCAAATAAGAGGGGGCCTTATTTTTTAACCCTCATACACACAAGAGCACTCGATGTTTCCCTTCAGATCCCCCTTGGTGGTTTCAAAGTCAGTTTACATTAGTGTCTAGTTGAAACTAATGAAATTATGATATTCCTCTTCTCAATAACATATTATAGCTTTTCAATATACACAACATTGAGTTAGAGGATCACCTCATATGTAGATTCTCCATTTATTATGGGATTCAAGGGATGTTCTATTTTCTTTTATCAATATATAGATGGTCATTATCTACTTTCTTTCAATACATGTCTAACTATTTTTATGAGGGAGGTCCTTGGATTTAGATCTTTATATAAGACCTTATGTGGCCTTCCCCTTTTGAAATTTTCCAAGGGGGTCACCTCCTTCCATGTTGCCTTGCCTACTTAGGGCCAAAATTGACAATCCAACATTCAAACTTCTTCAACTATCAAATTGGTGGGGCCTCATACCTCTTATTGAACCCCTTAATGGGACATTATTTCTCTAAAGAGACTGCTGAGGATTTCCCATTGCAAATCACAGGTTGGATGTCATAGGACATGTTACCCCACTTTCTATATGAGTTTTTAGAGGACAATTTTAAATTTTGATTGACATATCAACCCTTGTGATTCCTATGACATTAATACTTTTCCAATTGAGATATACGAATGACTGTATAATTAGTTTGATGACACCTTGCCTTGGCCATCTAGGACACTAGGTGTAGGAAGATGTTGATTTAGCAATCACTTTAACTTGACATATATGATTCATGTATATATCTCTAATATGTATTATTTTTATTGTGATCACTTAAAAACTCTATTTTAACTCTTAAATGTTTTGGCCATAAATCCTATGCTAAATTATTCCATGGTGTTTTACAATTTTACTCATAAAAATTTAATGGTGGTATGAGTAATTACTACACATCCTATCTTATTATACTCTTATTTTCCTTGGTCAAATTTCATCCCACATAATTTCATAGCATATTCATTCATTTTAATCATGATTTTTGGCCCTATGATTCCCGCGAGTAGGAAATCAAACTAACTATGTAAACTACTCTGTTTCAATTTTACCACCATGATTTCATGTCGGGTTTTTTATCTTAATGATATCATTTGTGCAAGTTCATTGAACGAGCTTCATTATATTAAGTTATTTTTCTGCACAAGCTTAACCCAACTAGCACAAGCTCAACTTGATCCTGACATCAAATGACAAGAAAAAAAAATTACATGTATGATGAATCACTTGGCAAGCAGATTAAATGGTCATGATATGGTGGCCCATTGTTGATGACGCTCTCAGAATCACCCATCTGGACGTTTTTTTGAAGGGGGCTCGCAATTTCTTCTACGGGGAATTTTTTATTCTTCCATGGATATGGTTCATCAATTGCTTTTAATTTTGGCCTCTCCTCAGACAGTGCTCTTGTTACCTTAAAGTTCGACCATGTATGTACACACTTTCTCTAAATCCTCCTAAATGAAAATGTAATTCGATTTTTTAGGGTATATGAAATTGCAATGATTTCTCTATGTTACTCTTTGAAAATGAATCTTAATGAATGTCGTATAAACTCAAGATTTCGATATTTACTATTTTTTGAGGCACCTCTACTGATAGCGGTAGAACTGTTCCAAAGTGCCATGAACTTTTTCTCCAAGCAGTTCTTCAATATTGAAAGCTTCAAATGTGTTGTAGTTTCTTTTTCCGTAGAATCCATGTCGCTTCTTCTTAGACTGACATGATATCATGCATATTGCACGATGGAAAGGAGACCATAGAAGTGCCATAGAGGAGCTGATATAATTAAGCATCTCTGTTGTGCAAACTTATATTTCAGATCTTTTAAACTTCCATGTTCGTTCCCTTTGAGAGACCCAGGACTTATGTGACTGACATGACTCCGGCTAAACCTCTCCTCTAAAAGAAGATTAATTCTGTTAAACAAAATGAAAACATCTCCACAACTTGATGCCAGAAGCTATCTTGCTTACGAATGTAACCCAAAAAGTTCTATACTCAATGTGTACCCACTGTAACTAAAAGAAACTTTAACAGGTTGGCTAAGAAGTTTATGAGTTGATGTGGATTGAGAAAATCAAGGGTCTCATACAAAGGCATATATTCTGTATAGATGCATTTTTATGCTATTATCCAAAATAATGATGAGCCTTGATGATTCATTTTTATATGACTCCTTTGCTAGCCTCCTTTTGTTTGGATAATATTGTCAACATACAATCTATGGCCATGACATTTCCACAACTTATATTATGAGCAAGCCTTATCATCATAACTTCCAAAAACTATGACAGAATGCCATGACTGATTTGAACATAAATGCATATCTCAATTCTTCTTTCAAGGTTCACTGAACGCATGCATATTAATAATGGTCTGCCTAAAAATATGACGTCATGCCAATTGAAAACTATATTGAAGAGGGATAGGACACACTTACTGCAGAATATATGATTACTGAGAGTCATAACATGAGTAAATATAGATCAGCTTACATGC
Organism: Pinus albicaulis; assembly: GCA_034641835.2. Taxonomy (NCBI): domain Eukaryota; kingdom Viridiplantae; phylum Streptophyta; class Pinopsida; order Pinales; family Pinaceae; genus Pinus; species Pinus albicaulis. The sequence goes on along the minus strand of CM076575.1, from coordinate 1,565,676,931 downwards.
CTGAGATGATTTTTATAATATCCCGAACCTTTACCCTAATTGGCATAACTTGTATATATATATTGTGTAGTCATACTTTTCATGTGCTGAGAACTTGAGATTGCAAAGGGAGAACCATACAAGATGTTCACAAAGACTGTGGGGTTGTTTCAAGTGAGATTAAACTGAATTATGTATAGTAGGAACCGAGATATAAGAGATTGAGCAATGCCTTCTTTAGAGGAACCGAGCTAACTTAGTGATACCATATATGATATTTCACTAGGACAAAGATTTACCTGTCATAGTGATAATTCATAGAGGATTAGATCCATTCAAGGATCATAGAGAAACATGGCCTGTTGATGATATGATTTTTCCAAACAATTACTTTAACCCTTCAAGCAGGGAACCATAGCGGCAAGACCTTATCACAGAGGATTTCTATCTTCAAAACTAAGTATTCTTAAAGGCACACTAAAAGAGTCAAACTAAAGAGAATAATGAACTGCTAATTCAAACACTAATCATAGTGATCATGCCCAGAAGACCTAGGATTTGGTATCCATGTGTTATGACTAGGACTATGATTTTATGGTCGAGAAATTCTGCTTCAAATATAATGAAGATATAGTCTCAAGCTTGACTGAATGGGACTGATAAATAATCCTTGAAAAATATATTACTGGAACATACCTTGATGACTTTCAAATTTTTCTCATGATATTTGAGTTTCTCTTGGATTGGAGCCCATGTTCACTGATTAGGGCTAGTAGAAGGCCTTAAGAAAATACCACAGATTTGACATTATTGATCCCTAACATAGAGTGATAGAGGTACCAATGAAATTATTTAGATGCTTCTGAGTGATTGCAATCTCTTTGAGCTTAGGTTTGTCCTCTCTTGTGCTTTGATTCCATGTTAATTTTGGAAACATGTTCTTTTCTTATGATATTTACTTCATTCAATCAAGAGCCCATTAATCCATTATCAATTACATTAAACAATATATGATATTAAATAACGAAAGAACATTAATGAGAAATGTTGTAGACAAGCCAAGACAGAAGAACAAGAGAATATGGCTCAAGCGAGGGAAAAACCCAAATATGGGGAAAACCCTTGAACAATTCATCTTATTATTCAAATCAAATGTACAACAAAGAGAGAGAGAGAGAGAGAGAGAGAGAGAGAGAGAGAGAGAGATATGATAGAAACATTATTGACTTTCCAAGGTGACGATTAGTATCATTGTTCAAATGACAAAGACATGATTTATAATTCTACCTTTAAACATCAACAATCATGTTTTGTCCAGATTAGTGGTCAAATGTAGTCAAAGTTTTTCCTCAGTGCTGACCTACTTTAGATATGAATTGAGTTCTGGTTAGGAATTTTTTACCTATGACAACAAAACCTTTGCACTCCTCTAAGCATTATTACAAGGTCGTGGCTTCCCCTTTTAAGTCACTGTCCACAATCTAAGGCTAGTTAGGGCTATAGTTACAACATTCCACAACTGGTTAGGGCTAGATGCATCCCTCCGCAGATTCCTGATGGTAGTGGCATAACTGTGACCCCAGATTTGGCCTGTATATGGCTACAGCCTGATTGAAACAACTTCCTTGGAGTTGTAGAAATTATTCTCTAGAGGATTCGCACACTAGGAAACTCTAAACTATCCACAGGTCTACGACTAACTTGATGATGGATCTTGGTCTGTGGGAGAGGGTTAATAATGCCCAGATCAAGCATCATCTAACCCAGATCTACTCGGCATCCTGTTTAAGGAGCTTGGTCTATATGGAGGAGGGAAATGATGTAATGAAACCCCAATATATCTACTGAGATTGTCCTGAAACCAACACCAGTCTACCCATAGCTTCTTCGGCATTGCAACAAGCAAATATACTCACTCAAAACATACCCAACCTCTACATTTATCCATTATCCCCACTTGGCTACCTCAGAGATGCAAGAAAGATTTTCGATGCTTCAAATGGGTTGGGAGTGTAGAAATTTTCTGAATAATGATTAATTATCCACCGAGACTATCCTGATCACATACAATTCGAATTTATATGCAACACATAATCTCTTCCACTTAGATCATCAAACATGCGAAAATAAAACAAGCGATAGCACATCAATTCATCATACACATTAACACAGTATGTATGGGGAAAGCTTATAGCTGAAAACCCTGTAGCTATTGTGTATATTATAATGGAGAAATCATGTAACAAAATCAGTACAATACTCCTCACAAGTACTCAGTACTTTCTCATAAAGTTACACACAATCTAGCTCAGTTTTGAACAGGTTACTGGTTCAAAACTCACCGCCAATTTCCTTGCCTCTATTGCGCAATCCAGGCCTGTCTATATAGAGATCCAAGGTTCGAATCTCCTTGGCTTGACAGTGCAATCATCATGGGAAATTCCTCCAAGTGTGGTGCAAATCTCATGCACAACTGATGTCGCCACTGATAGCTAACGCCACCCTTTCATCTACCTCTTTCACTGGTCTCCACTGAACTGTCCATGCACTGTAGTGAACTGATGTGTTCTTGAGTTGAATAATGAGTTACTAATTAATGAATTAAATAATATTTAATTCACTCCACTCACAACTAGTTGATTAGCTAGTTAAACTAATCTCAACTAGTTCAACTAAATTAAACCGAACACAACTCCACTAGCTGTCTCATTAACTCCACTCAAACTTTCCGCCCTCGGTCTCCAATCAAAGTCAACCATGTATGCTCACCAAACCCAGGAATACGTAATTCCTTCCGTTTGGCATGAGTGCTTTTGCCTCGAACCGAAGTGGCTCCCAAGAGAGTAAACTGAAGTTTAGAGTCCAAATATTATTAAGGGTAAATAATATTTGACTTCCCTATTTTTAGGATAGGCAGTCTAAAAATAGACTTCGACCTATAGGTCCAAAAAGAGAGGTCCATCTATTTTTACCAACATGACCAATACTCCAAGAATAACATACTGCAACCCCTGGACCATGCTCCATATGTCTAAAAATAGACATAGTCTAAAAATAGACTTTGCGCCAGAATTTGCCTGCGGGCCCACTTAGTGAAGGCGACTTCATTTCACTAAGCTCCATCATCTTGTTACTTACCACTCCTCTCGCAAGACATGGATTATCCGAAACCCCTATCCTGCTCTGGTGGAATTCAAACTTGCTCCCGGTGAGCACCTTCGCTGTGATGCTTTATCCTGATCCTCCGTGGGAACATATGAAAGCATCATGATTCTCCGCTGAACACAATCTCTGATATGATGATACCTGATGTCGATGTGTTTGGACCTATCATGAAATACTGGATTAGCCGAGAGTTTTATGCAACTCTGGTTATCACAGTAGATCACTGTAGGCTCCAAATGCAACCTGAACAATCCTGCAAGGATCTTCCTCATCCATATAGTCTTGCATGCAGCCAAGCTAGCTGCCATGTACTCGGCCTCTGCTGAACTGAGTGCCATGGATCTCTACTTCCTGCTGTACCAGGAAAATGCTGTCGACCCAATGCTGAAAAGTCCTCTAGATGTGCTCTTCCGGTCCGTTGGACTCCCTGCCCAATCTGCATCAGTGAAGCCAGAAAGCTTCGCTCCATCCTCCTGTCTGTACCATATACCATATCCCGATGTGCCTCTAATATAACACAATACATGCTTGCCTGCCTTCCAAAAGAGCTTGGTAGGCTTAACCATAGCTTGCGAAAGCTGTTTAACTGCATAGCATATATCGGGTCGTGTATTGACCAGATACATAAGCGACCCCACCAACTGTCGATAGACAGTGGCATCCACTACCTTCGCTGAAGTATCATCCTCCTTCCTCCAACCACCAGGAAGAGGAGTGTCAACAGGCTTGCAGCCTTGCATGTTGAACCTCTCCAAAATCTCCCGGGCATACTTGCCCTGAGAAACAAACAGTCCTCCACTGCGCTGCCAAATCTCCAATCCCAGGAAATAATGAAGGATGCTCAGGTCCTTCATCTCAAACTCCCGTGCAAGATCCTCCTTGCATGAAAGTATCAACTGCTCGTCGCCAGTCAAAATCAGATCATCTACATACAGTACGATGATCAACAGCTTCCCCTCCACCACAATCTGGTACAGGTTTGGATCCGCCTCATTCTTGGAGAATCCAAGCCCGGTGAAGTAGTTGTCTATCCGAGTGTACCAAGCACGAGGTGCTTGCTTCAGCCCATACAGTGCTCTCTTGAGTCGGCACACATGCGACTCACTACTGAAGATCTCGAAACCTTCAGGCTGCTCTATGTACACCTCCTCCTCAATAACTCCATTGAGGAACGCAGTCTTCACATCCATCTGATGAATGTGCCACCCCATCTGCGCTGAGAGAACAAGGATCGTCCGTATGGAAGAGTACCTTGCGACAGGTGCAAAAGTCTCCTCATAGTCAATCCCCTCGATCTGTGAGAAGCCACGGGCGACAAATCTCGCCTTGTACTTCTCCACACTCCCGTCAGCCGCCTGCTTCACTTCGTAGATCCATCGCGAACCTACAACTGATTTCCCAACCGGTCTTGGGACAATCTCCCATGCACTGTTCCTGATGATCGAATCATATTCTTCGATCATGGCATCAACCCATGCGGTTTCCTCCACAGCTTCCTCAAAAGAGGATGGCTCTGTCACAACACATTGACTCATAAGAGCCATGTATCCAGTGTACCGATCCGGTGACTGTCTCTGTCTGCGCTGTGCTGTAGGTGGTCCTACAACCTTCTCTGCATCCCGAGCCAGTCGCTCAGCTTCCGTAGTGCGCATGCGCCCTCTGATGGTTGGCGCTGCATGGGTGGTTTCTTCCACCTCCTGAACCTCCTCTTGTGGCTGATCCACATCCGGAAGCTCCTCCTTAGGAAATAACAGCTCCTCATCTGCATGCAAGTGTAGCTCCCTCTCAAGCGAACACTGCATGGCTTTCTCCTCCTGAAATTTTATATCCCGTCGCACAAAAGTCTTTCGACTGTCTGACAAATACACCCGATAGTTGTGAGGTGTATCAGTGTACCCCACAAATATTCCAACCTCAGTAGTTGGATCCAGCTTCCTTCTCGCATCCTTCGTCACATGCATGTAGACAGGAGAACCAAAGATCCGCAAATGGGAAATATCAGGCCTCTTGCCAGAATAAGCCTCCTCTGGTGTATTCATGCCAAGAACCTTGTGAGGACAACGGTTCTGCACATACACTGTTGTATTGCATGCCTCAGCCCACAAGTGAAGGGGTAGGCCTTGATCATGCAACATCGCTCGTGCAGCACCCACGATCGTTCTGTTCTTCCGCTCAGCCACCCCATTCTGCTGTGGGTTATGGGGTGCGATGAGCTCTCTCCGAATCCCTTCTGCGCTGCAGAACTCCTTGAATTCAACCGAGATGAATTCACCATCGTTATCACTCCTTAGAGCAATCACCTTCTTCCCCGACTCCTTCTCGACCAGTGCTTTAAACTCACAGAACTTCGCGAATGTATCGCTCTTCTTCTGCATGAAGAAGATCCAGCACTTTCGAGAGAAATCATCAACAAAGATCACATAATACCTGTGCTTTGCTGTCGAAGCAACTGAGAAAGGACCACACACGGCTGTGTGAACTCTCTCAAGGATCGTCGTGGCGCGACTATCCTTCTCGTGAAAGGTGGCTTTCACATACTTCCCTAAAGTACACCCCTTGCACTGATCTGACTACGCAAGGGTGCCCTTAGGAAGCCCAGTAGAAATCTGCTGCAGAATCTTCAAAGCTCCATGGTGAAGGTGGCCCAATCTCCTGTGCCACAGTTCGCCCTCATCATCCCGGCTCACCACTTCTCCCGCCTTGCATGCCATAGCTGCGCAGCCATCTACCTGCAACCGATAAAGGTTCTTGGTTCGAACCCCTATCTTCCGGGTCTCTCCAGTAGTCTTACTGCGCAGGAAGGCTTTTCCTTCGCTGAAGACCACATCATACCCCTTATCCTCCAACATCGCCACAGAGATCAAGTTCTTATTCAATCCAGGTACATGCATGACATCCTTCAGTACAAAGGGTTTACCAAACTCCCTCTGAAAGGATATGGTATCGATACCAGTCGCACTGTATCTACCATCATTGCCCATCTCGATGTGCACACCCAAATATTTGTCCTCCATATCTGAGAACAAATCCCGATCTCCCGTCATATGAAATGACGCACTGCTGTCCAAGAACCATACCGATCCCATCACACTTGAAACCAAGCATGCGATCAGTGAAAATTCAAGCTCTAACTGTGAAGCCAAAGCTTCTCCATCTACAGATCTTCCCGCTTGCTTGTTCTTCTTCTTCTTTGGACAATTGGTAGCATAATGTCCGTGATCATGGCAGTGAAAACACTTCACCTTCGCCATATCCTGCTTCTTGCTCTTTGCACCAGAATGAGAAGTTTTCTTACCCTTCCCCTTCTTTGCTTTGGCAACCAAAGCACAATTTTCTTCATCAGCTCCCTTTGATGAAGATCCATCTCGAGTAGTCCTCCTTATCTCCTCCTGCATGAGATCCACCCAAAGGCACTCCCATCTCGGCATCTTCTTCCGACCATTGACACTATCTTGATATGAGTTCCAAGCCTTCAGAAGACCAAGGAGAGCCAAGTCGACCATGTCCTCATCTTCGACAGTCACCCCCACACTTCCCAGCTCATCTCTGCACTGAGTGAACTTCGTGAGGTATTTGGCGATACTGTCGCCTTTCTCCATCTTGATGTTCCTGAGCTTATCTTTGAGCGCCAGCTTCCTTTGGTCACTCTTACTTTGGAATAGATCCGTCGAAGCTTTCCACATTAAATATGGAGAAGCCTTTCCATGCAGGTTGGATACAATATGATCCTTGACGCCCTCCAACAGGATCCTTCGACATTTCGCCATCTTCTTTTGCCATGCTTCGACTTTGCAATAGACTGGTGGCTTTTGACATTCAAGATTATTTAAATTCCTCACCAGTTGATTTTCTGGACATTTCTCCATATCCTTCATAAACAGACTGAATCGCTCATAGCATGAATGAAATTAAAACTGTTGAAAGATATTTTCATTATCGGCACTTGTTGTTTAAAAACTGCTTGCAAAAACATCCTTGGCAGCAAAGCCAATCTGTCAGATTGTATAAATATTTTAGCACAGAGACGGTTGCGCACTTTGTTTATTTATCTTTTCCACTTTCCAAGAGTGATGAACTTCCGTAGGTTACTCGTCTTTTCCCCATGCATTCTGTCATAAATAAGTTGTGGGTCGTTCTGGATGATCAATCTCTGTCAATAAGCTCCTAGTAGAAACCCAGTGAGAATTGTCAACAATGAGTAATTATTCAGGTTGTTTTTCATGATCACATACACTCTAATTACATAAATAATATAATCTCTTTCCACTCAGATCATGACACATGCGGAAATAAAATCAAGCGATAACACATCAAATCATCATACACATTAACACAGTATGTATGGGGAAAGTTTATAGCTGAAAACCCCGCAGCTATTGTGTATATTATAATGGAGAAATCATGTAACAAACTCAGTACAATACTCCTCACAAGTACTTAGTACTTTCTCATAAAGTTACACACAAACTAGCTTGGTTTTGAACAGGTTACTGGTTCAAAACTCACCACTAATTGCCTTGCCTCTATTGCGCAATCATGGCCTGTCTATATAGAGATCCAAGGTTTGAATCTCCTTGGCTTGACAGCGCAATCATCATGGGAAATTCCTCCAAGTGTGGTTCAAATCTCATGCACAACTGATGTCGCCACTGATAGCTAACTCCACCCTTTCATCTACCTCTTTCACTGGTCTCCACTGAACTGATCATGCACTGTAGTGAACTGATGTGTTCTTGAGTTGAATAATGAGTTACTAATTAATGAATTAAATAATATTTAATTCACTCCACTCATAACTAATTGATTATCTATTTAAACTAATCTCAAGTCCGCCTAAATTAAATTAAACCAACAACTCACTCATTTGCCCCTGGCCAGACCTACCCAAACTTCTCACCTAAGTCTGAACGAAGTCAAATCACATGTGTCACACTGAAAACCTCATGTAGGAATAGCGTAATTCCTTCCATGCTGCATTCATGAGCCATCAAGGCTCCTCGAATCGAAGTGCTCCAAGAGGATAAGATAATGTTTAGAGTCCAAACATTATTAAGGGTACAATATTTGACTTCCCTATTTTAAGGAGAGGCACAAAAATAGACTTCAACCCATAGGTCCAAAAAATAGAGTCCCATCTATTTTTACCAACATGACCAATACTCCAAGAACAACATCACAATCCCTAGACCATGCTCCATATGTCTAAAAATAGACATAGTCTAAAAATAGACTTTGCGCCAGAATTTGCCTGCGGGCCCACTTAGTGAAGGCGACTTCATTTCACTAAGCTCCATCATCTTGCTACATTTTCAACAGGGAGAGAATTCTTATATACAGTTTAGAAGAGAATCTGACTGTGATATTTTGGAGGCAAATTCAAAATTTGTATTTTCAATTTTCCCGCCTAAATAAAATCATGATTTATAGACTTTATTTTTGAATGAAAACAATATTTTCCTTATCCAAATTTGACGATATTTAGATCGATTTTGGTCCTCTCGAAAAGAGGAATTAAATGGTATTACAATATCCATCAACGGAGCAAACCAAAATGTAAATTTTCCCTAGTTTCCAATTTTAACAGAATAGAATGAGAAACAACTTAAAATAATCAAGAAAAACTGTTAAATTGCTTCTACCTCTTCTTTCTTAAAAAAAACTGCAACGATCCTCCACCTGCAAAGATTTTTTGGAAAAGAAGTATGCCTGTTGATTTCATTCTCTCAAGATGTGTTGGAAGAACAAATTTTGAAAAAAAACTTTGAGATTTTGAATGCATTCCATCCAGTGCTTCAGTGAGAGGACCTCAGATGGCCCTTTCCAGACAACCAATACAGCACACACTTTGAATCGACAAAAAAATGCATAATGGATATATTCAATGATGCTACAAAAAATAATAGTGCCCAAGCATCCACTACTTTTGCTTTAGTATTTGTCCCTACACTTGCAGTCAACCAGATGTAAAAGGAAACATTGTCAGGAAGGAAAATGGTGGCTCCCCCTCCGTAAACCTCGTCTTGATACGCTCCATCAAAGAAGCCAACATTTTTGAATAGAGAACTAGGTGGAAGGAAGAAGGATTGACTTATGGGAGGCTTCCAAGGCTTGACATAATCCAAAAATAATCCCAAAATTTGGCCCATGATTGCAGTGATATCTTTGGGTCTGCATTCAAAGATGATATTATTTCGGGCTTTCCAAATACCCCATGCAATGAAATTTCATAGTGCTTTATAATTTCCCCCATTTTGATCACACCAAAGAAGGCAATTGTCCTGTGGAAACATCTAGCCATTAACCTATAATTTTAATACCCCTAAGATATATGACCAGGGGGACTTGGAAAAGGAACAATTAAAATATAAAAGATTGACAATTTTTGAATCTTTTGTGCAGAGAACACATACATTTGGCCCATGAAAACTTTTCTGCAATAGGCAGTCCCAAGTTTGAATACAATTATCTAAGGCAAGTGAGATAAAACATTTTATTTTAAGAGCAATAGTCTAATCCCATAATTTTGAATTCCATGAACTAACCCTTTGCAAAGGGTAGCTTTATGATATAAAAAAATAGGCATGATGAGCTGTGACATGCCTGGACCAGAAGTTCTAGGCCCATTCAAAATAATCATCCTCCTCAGATAGTGTAAGACCATTGAAAATCAAGGATTTGGTGAAACTATCCCACTCCACAACAAAATAACCCTACAGGCCCAAATCATGGGCGCTTTTCCATCTTCCAACTGTGAACAACTTCGAAGGGAACACATAAACCCAATGAAGTCTGGTAACACCTTGAGCACAAATATGGTTGGAAAGCTTAAGGGAGCATCAATGAGAGCACAAAAACACCTACTTCTCTAGAGGCACCTATAATAATTTTTTGGGTTTCACTAATCACCCTTTGGTCAGTGTCTACACACTAGCCTAGATTCTAAAGTGATGTCCTTACAATCATAATCAAATCGGTGTATTTTCTCTTAAAAAGCTATGCAAAGATAGATGTCCCATTTATGTCCAAGTTCCACCAAAATGGTTCCTCCTACCTACCTAGAACCTCCATTTATTTTATAACAAGAATACTCTACAAGCCACCAAATGTCTATCATATCCATGAGGTCAACAACAATTTTTGGTTCAAGATATAGGTAAGTTGGAAAAAACTTAGCTCTAGAACCTATGTTATTTTTCAACCCCTAATGTTTATGTACAAAGATATATCAATTTTCCAAAGAATATTGGATCCAAACTATCACCTTTCCCATGTTGAGCCCCTATATTAAACATCATGGAAAATCTCCCTAGATTATTTATCCTTACTAAACCATACATTTCGTTAGAAATGATCATTGAGCATTAACATGACATTACTACTTAGTTGCACTTTTTGACTACCCAAAACTTATTTTGATTTCACCATATTCACCTTTGATATCACAACCAAAACCCCATCCCATAATGTTTAGTGACATAGAAACCCAACAATTTTCATACCATTAATTATTAATTATTATTATAAATACTTCCCTATTAACAAAAAAAACTTACACATTTCATTTAATTTCGCTTGAAAAACACATATGTTTAAAATTTCATGGGATATATGTCTTTCAAATATCAAAATTGTTCATTTCCCTCGTTTATGCATTTCATTTAAGTTCAAGATTTCATGGATATCTGTCTCTCAAATATCAAAATTGTTCATTTTTCTCATTTATGCATTTCATTTAAGTTCAAGATTTCATGGATATTTGTCTTTCAAATATCATAGTTGTTCATTTCCCTCGTTTATTTCCCTCACGTTGCAAGGTCATCAGCCATATGCTCTAGCACAAATGGATTGTGATGATCCAGTCATCCCTAAAAATTCCAGAGACCCAAAATGGTCCTCGGATTTGCCTCAAAAAGGGCTTGGGATTTGCCTGGACCCATATTCCCAAGAGTCTCAAAGCAAAGAAATTGGATCTCAAAGAGATGACCATGCACTCAGACAAACAGGATTAAGGCTCTATTCTAGAGGAGAAGCTTCTAGAGGCTACTAAATCCACTCAAGAGGTAGCTAACAACATTTTATTTTTATTGTTTAATTATAGGAATCGTTGCAAGAAACATTCCCATGAGGGACTTCCATTTGCTTAGGGACTTCCATAGACATAAAATGATGCCACACTTAGGTTCTTGCCCAGCCATATCGGTCAAATATTTTCCATATTCGCCCAAAACAACATACTTGCCCTCACGGCCTCAATCAATAAAAAAAAATTGAGACTTATGAGTTGCTTGTATAACACTCATGAGATTCTTCAAAGAAACTTCAAGATTATTAAATGAATATTTTCGAAACCGTTTATCTTACATGAATGCAAGAATTAAATTTTCCATAGACCCAAAGGAATCTACATATTCTTTCATCAAATGCTCTTTCTCAACTATTTTATGTTTACTCTCTCTTGCCACTTCTGGAGCTGATACCACTGCTCCCGAAGCCATTTTTGTTTTGCATTTGTGAAATTGACACTATTGTTTCTTGTTTCTAAAAAAATAAACTGTGTATTCAACTCCTGCACTTTTTGTTGCTCCTTTTTTGCAATCCTAAATGCATGTCCAAATTATGAGCCTTTCTATAGTTTCAAATTCTCATGCAAAGGAAATTCCAGATTATTTGCAGCTTGTTGATGCACCTTCCCTATTTGTTTCCACTACATCCCATTCATCCTTCAACATCAATAAGGTAGGTTCATATCCCACTGAGATCATGCAGTGCTTCCTCACCATAAGCATGTTCAACATATCTAGTAACCATTGTATTTCAGGAAAATTCCCTATGTTCAAACATATTATCAAAGACTAAGCATGCCTTTTCTATGCTGCCACATTGTGCATACGGGTCAACAATAGAATTTGGCATACATGTCAACAAGAGAATTGTCCACAAAGATATTTGAGTCCAACCTAACTTTAATAATGATTGTATGGAATTTAATCCTAAACTAGTGCATGCTGCAAAAGCAGTGGAAAAGGTGAAATTATCCACTTTCATCCCATTCTGTTGCATCTGATTGAACAATTTTAGCGACTCCTCACAAAGACCATTCAGTTCAACAATTTCAGCGACTCCTCATAAATACCATTGTGAGCATATTCTTCATGACGGAGAAGACCTTTACAGTTTGATCCTTCAACATAGCTAGCATTTCTATATCTAACCTCCAAGCAACATAGCTCTAAGTTGACATTTCTATATCCAACCTCCCAACATAAAATTGGTTAACTCTTGATAATTCCCTAGTGTTAACCCTATGCCAAAATAGGGGGTAACATAGGCTCCAACTCAGAGATGTTCTCTTCTTGGGAGTGCATGGGAGTCTTAGAATTTTGTCATATGAGAATGGCCTCCCCTTCTAGTAAAAGAACCACACAATTTTTTCTTTTACAAAGTAAAAGACAAGTCATCTATTTATGACAACATGAAATCAAATTTAGTGATCAAGGGAGCTTATTCATGCTACACTGTTGCTCAAAGGAGTCTACTCCTTTCCTACCCTACTGTAGCATGTGCAAAATGAGGGTGCTACTTGAAATCATTGATCCAGTGCAAAGACCTTAAAACTTCACCAATAGAATTTTTTCTTTCCCTATGCTTAGTTATCATGCAAAATAATGAAACATTAAAATTCCAACATTCATAGGCTTGGTTTTCTATCACTGATGGGTTGAACAAGAATTTAGGTACTTGCAAATCAGTGGTACCTTCAAAGTTCAAACAACTGTAAGTTTTGACATAAGTTGCTACCGGATCTATCCATCCAAGATTGCATAGGACTGTAATAACTATTTCTAATTAACTTTGCATGATGTCATAGGACCTGTTACTCCCTTCTTTGCATGATCAGTTGTTTGATGAATCATATGCATTCCTAGAGTTTCGATTTGAAGGAAATCTGCATGTTAGCCAATTTTCTCAATATGAGAAGCATCATTATGCAGATATGGATGGATAATTGTTTCTCGAGAGTTATCATTCTGAAATTTGGGTATTCAATTCCCTATCTATTAATATGATTTATACATCTATGATTAAATATTTTATTAAAATTTTGGATAATTCTTTTTTCCACAAATTATTTTGTCCACACCTCTATATGCTTTTCAACTTAGAACATGTTCGAAATGCCCCTGTTTCCATGATAAAAACACATACATTTCATTAACTATTATTTTTTCTTGGCATGCATTTCATTTATTTATGGTTGTTTTGTTGTTTTCAAGGTTTTATTTTCATGTCGCTGGGTTTGATTTGGAATTCTCCAGAAAAGCAAGAATCCTGAAAAACATTGTGACTAAATCTCTCGTGAATTGTTGCAATATGGATCTTCTTTGAATGCTCACCCTTGCTGGATTCAACATAGGTGTTCGGGAGAAATTAAAATAAACAAAGAATATGTTAATTCTGGAAACATGTTCTTTGCTTAGGATAGTTACTTCATTCAATCATGATCCCATTAATCCATTATCAATTACATTAAACAATATATGATAGTAACTAGCGAAAAAACATAAATGAGAAATGTTGAAGACAAGCCAAGACAAAAGAACAAGAGAATATGGCACAAGCCAGGGAAAAAACCCAATATGGGGAAAATCCTTGAACAATTCTTCTTATTATTCAAATCAAATGTACAGCAGAGAGAGAGATAAAGTTGATAGAAAAATTATTGACTTTCCAAGGTTACGACTAGTATCACTATCCAAATGCCAAAGACACGATCCATAATTCTGCCTATAAACATCAACAATCATATTCTGTCCAGATTAGTGGTCAAATGTAGTCAGAGCTTTTCCTCAGTTTTGACCTGCTTTATATATGAACTAAGTTCTAGTTAGGGTTTGTTGTCCTATGACAACAAACCCTTTGCACTTCTCTAAACATTATTACAAGGTTGTGGCTGTCCCTTTTAAGTCACTTTCCACAATCTAAGGCTGGTTAGAGCTATAGTTACAGCCTTCCACAACTGGTTAGGGCTAGATGCAGCCCTCTACAGCTTCCTGATGGCAGTGGCATAATTTTGACCCCATATATGGCCTGTATAGGACTGTGACTTGATTGAAACAGCTTCCTTGAAGTTGCAATAATCCTTCTCTAGACGATTCGCACAATAGGCAACTTTAAGCTATCCACAGGTCTATGACTGACTTGATGATGGATCTTGGTCTATGGGAGAGGGTTAATAATGCCCAAATTAAGCATCATATAACCTAGATCTACTCGAAATCTTGTCTAAGGAGCTCGGTCTATATGGAGGAGGGAAATCATGTAATGAAACCCCAATACATATACTGAGATTGTCTCGAAACCAGCAACAGTCTATCCATAGCTTCCTTGACACCACAACAAGCAAATAGAATCACTCAAAATATACCCAACCTCTGCGTTTAGCCATTATCCCCACTCGGCTACCTCAGAGATGCAAGAGAGATTTCTGATGCCTCAAATGGGTTGGGAGAGAATCCTTATATACAATTTAGAAGAGAAGCAGACTTTGATATTTTGGAGGCAAATTCAAAATTTGAATTTTCAAATTTCCCGCCTAAATAAAAGCATGATTTATAGAATTTATTTTTGAATAAACAAATATTTTCCTGATCCAAATTTGATGATATTTAGATCGAAAAGAGGAATTAAATGGGATTATAATCTCCGTCAACTGAGCAGACCAAAGTGGAATTTGGCTCTAGTTGCCAATTTTAACACTCCCTCTCAACTAGGGATAATTCCACATGCCAATCCATCTACTGCCATAAGTCATCATGCCATCTTGAACCATTTATGCTTTGCTCTACTCTACTCTGTTGAACACTGATGTGAATAATAAAGAATAATTTATCGAGAGTGAGTCACAAGACCTTGCCACTCTCCATTGACAGAATTCAGTCTGGAGGTAGAACCTGAATTGATCCCAAATCAAGTAGATAAACACCATGCATCCTAGCATAGGGATTATGACAATACGTGATGCGTCCATCGGTAGTGCTATGGTCCTAACCACTTTTCCCAAACCATTTTCCATATGACAGGTACTTCCCATGTGTCCCAGACTACATGGGTAGGATGTTGCAAGAACACCAGTGGGGAAAGAATATATCACATCCTACACGCAATCACATGTAGGGAAAGAAGAATCCACATCCTACAAACAAACATCACAATCATACGTAGGGAAATTATGAACCACATCCTACAAACACATATCCCAACCATATGTAGGGAAATTTTGAACCACCTCCTACACATATGCAAAACACCGAGTGTACGGAAAGGTCAAACCAACTCCTACACGCATGCAAAAACACTGAGTGCATGCAAAAAAATAAAGGTAGGAAGAAATCTACACATGGGGAAAGTACGAACCACATCCCACCGACATGGCAACTATCAATCATAGGGAATGAGAATCCTACATGTGGAGAAAGGATGAACCACTTCCCATCGACATGTCAAAATATGCCTATATGCATCTCTCACTGGGGTATCAATAGGAGAAGCTGAACCACTCATCCTACTCATATGCCATAGGAGAAGGTGAACCACTCATTCTATGCATATGTCACCAATAGTAGGGTAGGTGAAATACTCACCCTACACACATGCCAACCATCATGGGGTATCACGGGGGAAGGTGAACCACTCACTCTATGGTTGCTCATATATCAATAAGTACCCCAAGCCCCCAAGAACTCCCAAAGCTCAATATTGAGCCAAGAATCTCTTCATATAGGGAATGGTGCCAAGCTGTTGTCTGAAAATAAAAACTAAATCAATGGGAGCCTCATAGCTCCATACAGTAGCCTGCAAACATATTGACTTACAGCAGAGATCTAGTCATCATTTAGAAATCTTCAGCTTCTTGTACATATATATAGAGAAGATATTTGAGTGATCTTACTCCCTCTCAAACAGGGAGATCATAGCCTATATTTCTCTTTCCAGGGTGCATAGTGTCCATCAGACAACCTATGAGATATGACCACTCAAACATGCGATAAAACATAAGCGTCATCTGCTGAACCATATACAGTGGTATGTTAATCTTCTGCAATATATAATGATAGTGAGCATAAAATGGCTTACTGCAATAGAGTGGCTTCATAGAAATTCATGCTTGTTTTTTTACATTCAGCTGCAATGGTGCTTCCATAGAACAGACATCAGTCTTTGATTTATGATACAAATAAATGAAGATGGTCACCAAGAGATATATTAATTTTCCTTTTATTAGACCAGTAGTGAACTTTAGATTATACTTGATCTTTAATGAGCAGATATCCAATATATATGTATGAGGATTATCCTTAAATTGTCTTAAAGCCTTTGTATTAAGGCATACATCAGAGTTGACTATGACTAGGTTCAACATCTACTATGTTTTGTGCTTAAGGAAAAATCTAGGTCTTCCATTAAATCCCTCTTATTTGGAAAAATGTTATCGATATCTGAGCCCAATCATCATAGCTCCCTCTGAAGCCTTGCATTGGTAATCATCATGAGATACCCAGATTAGAGATTAGAATTACATGAGGTAATTTCAAAATCAAACTTTTAAGAAGCTTTAGGTCAAAGAAGAGAATGTATAAGACCTTCTTCAATTAGAGAGAAGAGACATCTACCAATATATCAAATTACTGAATTCATGAAGAGGAGGGATCATTTTATATTGAGACCATTCATTATAATATCCTTGCTTAGAGAAACCAAGGATGTGAGGGATTTGTAGTGCACATTTATTGAGGCACCTCTGCTGACAGGCGTAGAACTGTTCCAAAGTGCTATGCACTTTTTCTCCAAGCAGTTCTTTAAGATTGAAAGCTTCAAATGTGTTGTAGTTTATTTTGTTGTAGAATCTCTATCCCTTCTTCTTAGACTAACATGATATTGTGCATATTTCATGATGGAAAGGAGACCATAGAAGTGCCATAGAGGAGATGATATAACCAAGCATCTCTATTGTGCAGACTTATATTTCAGATATTTCAAACTTCCAAGTCCGTTCGCTTTGAGAGACCTAGGACTTCTATGACCGACATGACTTCAGCTAGACTTCTTCTCTGAATGAAGATTAATTCTGTTAAACAAAATGAACCTCTGCTCTAAACCTCTACTCTACAAATGTAACCAAAAAAAGTCTATACCCATTGTAGCCACTGTAACTAAAAGAAACTTTAGCAATTTGGCTAAGAAGTGTATGAGCTGATGTGGATTGAGAAAATCAAGGGTCTCATACAGAGGCATATATTCTGTATAGATGAATTTTTTTTCTATTATCCAAAATAATGATGAGCCTTCATGATTCATTGTTCTATGACTCCTTTTATATCCTCCTTTTTTATGGAATATTGTGAACATACAATTTATGGTCATGAATTTTCCATAAATTAGGTTGTGAGCAAGCCTTATCATCAGAACTTCCAAAAACTTTGATAGAATGACATGATTGATTTGAACAACAATGCATATCTCAATTATTCTTTCAAGGCTGGCTGAACGTATGTATATTAATAATGGCTTGCCTAAAAATATGATGTCATTTCAATTGAAAACTATATTGAAGAGGGATAGGTGGACACACTTCCTGTAGAATATATGATTACTCAGAGTGATAACAGGAGTAAATATAGATCAGCTTACATGCCTTTGATTATGTTTATAATATCCCAAAACTATACCCTGATTGTCATAACTTGTATATATATATCATGCATCCATACTTTTCACATGCTGAGAACTTGAGATTGCAAAGGGAGAACCATACAAGATGTTGACATAGACTGTGGGGCTCTTTCAATTGAGAGTAAACTGAATTATGTATATTAGGAACCAAGATATAAGAGATTTAGCAATGCCTTCTTCATAGGAATCGAGCTAACTAAGTGATACCATATAAGATACTGCACTAGGATAGATATTTCCCTGTCATAGTGATAATTCTTAGAGGTTGAGATCCATTCAAGGATCATAGAGAAACACGGCTTGTTGATGATTTGATTTTTCCGAAAAATTACTTTAACCCTTCAAGCAGGGAACCATAGCAGCAAGGCCTTAGTGATCAAGGGATCTTATTCATGCTACACTATTGCTCAAAGGAGTTTATTCCTTTCCTACCCTACTGTAGCATGTGCAAAATGAGGGTGCTACCTAAAATCATTGATCCAGTGCAATGACCTTAAAACTTCACTAATAGAATTTTTTCTTTCCCTATTCTTAGTTATCATGCAAAATAATGAAACATTAAAATTCCAACATTCATAGGCTAGGTTTTCTATCATTGATGGCTTGAACAAGAATTTGGGTACCTGAAAATCAGCGGTACCTTCAAAGTTCAAACACATGTAGGTTTTGACATAAGTTGCTACAGGATCTGTCCATCCAATATTGCATACAACTGTAATAATTATTTCTCATTAACTTTGAAAATTATCCTTTGCTACCACTTGGGAGTACATACTATTGTTATGTTCTGTCCCTCGTGAAATATTGGCTCCATGGATAATATAGCATGTTGTTTTGGTCACTCTGTATCATGGAACGTGAGTGATAGACACATATCAACCATTGTGGGATTAGATCCTGCTATCTTGAGCACATAATTTCTTTTGAAAATTTGCATCCACACCTCTATCAATCCATACTTTTTCATTATCTATTGCATTCATTATATAACATCCACTGGAAAATTTCCAACCCAATGGTTGTTGAGACTATGTATTCACTGCTTTTACAGAGCTGGAAGCATTTTGAAAGAATTTGTCATGAATAGTAATTTTCCCAAGTAACACCTACACACCAAGGCTATTGCTTCTAGTAGATAATTATGTCCTTGTCTTCAAGAATTTAGAACCAATTTCCTTCACTTTGAAGATATTACTCCAATATAAGTCTATTATAAGCACACATATTTCACTATCCAAGATCATGAAAATGGCATCCACATGTCAATGGTGGATATTCGAAAATTCCAAACTATTGTTTCACTAGGATACTAACATTGTTTTAGATTGTATGAAACTAAAATTCCTTGAATGCAATAGAATTGGTAGTACCTGCCTCTTGCAATCATCAAGATAGAAATTCAAGATGGAATCGAATCTCATGATATTTTCCATACATAGATTCTTAGGATTAATGTTGAGAAAAGACTTAATGATTAGTGAACTTTCAAGAATCAAATGTTGATCCCTTAGATTCCGAGAAATGCTCAGAAACATATGCTAGTATCACTTGTAGTGGTTTTATATTAAACCCAACCTCTAGGTCTATAGTGTCACCATTTTTATCCTTTATAGATGCAGAGACAAACAACCATTCCAATGTTTTCTTCAAAGGATGTCATGCCTCCAATATATTTTTAGTGTCAATTTGGCAATGTCTCCTATGCATATGTGGAATTCACGGTGCTTGCAAAAGGAGTTGAACTATAATGCATTAGTTACAAGCTTCGCATGAACCCTATATTGCTTCCTAGAGGCCAAGAGTAATATAGATAGAGTATATATTAAAGGATCTATATAAATCATTCTAAAAGTTTGTTATACTAGTCTACCTCGTTCTACTATGTTGAATATTATAAAATTTTCTTTATTTAACCATCGAGGCTAATTATTATTGTTTACATCTGTTTTCCCTTTACCAATAAAATTCTATTAAGAATTTGAACTCCAATTTCGGTGGTTTCATAATCATTGAAAATGGGTACCATAATGCATACATATTGTAGTATAGGAATGCCATTAATGTGAAATAGCAACAATAGATCACAAAATAGCAAGAAATGAATGACTTCAATACAATGTGTCCTTTAGTTGTGAAGAGCAGTCATTGGCATAATTTTTTTGGCATTGATTTCTTTGGTGTAATTGTACTGCAAATGGGAATCTCTTGTTAATATAATATAGTGGTTGGACACTACCTAAAATATCTCCTACTAATAGGGATTATATTCTTTAGAAACTAGTAAAATTGGTGTCTGAGATGAACTCTTTAGTTGTTGGCATTGTCGTGCAACCCTCAGGTAAGCATGTTGCCACTGCAGCCACTAGGCATTTTCATTCTTCAGGTGGCATGCCTTTATAAAGAAAAACCTACATCCATATTATGATTGGAGAATACTATTATGGTGCCTTCCCTGAGGGAAAACTTACAAATCAAGGTGATTTTAAAGACAGCTTGGCTCCATTCATCCTCCACTCTATTCCATGTGATGGTTTGGTGGTCCAATACACCAAGTTATAATTAATGAGGGGCATAGTTGTTGTTGCTCACTAATCAAATTGCATGAATACTTCAAACAACGCCCCAAGCTCTAGCACTTTGCAATCCTATACTATACTTTCCCAAACATACAACTAGGAAAAGGAATTCCTCTAATATTACTAGTAACTTTTGATGGCCAACATCAAATTATACATGCAGGTTGCAACCACATGAAAAGAGATTTAGTGAATAGCTTCATTTTAACATTAATCAACCCCCAACCTCTAATTATTAGCCTATTGAACATGTTGACAACATTTCAAGGTTCTGTTCTATTTAACCATGCTTTATATACACCACCTTTCTCATCACATAATGTAGCCAATACAACCAAACTGTTCAATGACAGACAACTTGTCCTCGTAATTAACTAGTTTGAAAAATTAAGTTGTATTAATATTATTAATTGCCCTACACTTGAGCTTTATAAAGTTAGAAAAATAAGAAACCTTCACCCTCCCTAAAGCCCTTGACCAAACTTTGCATCACTTCTTTGAAGTGAAAGGATATTTATATTAATTTTACACCATTGCTGACTTAATGTTACAAAAATGCCCCTTGTAACATGAATCATTGCAGGGGGTTTTTCTGGCATTGACTCAGACTCAATTGATTTTTACCAAATTTGGCCATACGGGTAGTTCCTAATAGAACTTCAGACGGATACAACCATATCTTTTTTCCCTTATAATTATGATGGACCAAAAAAGCCTCTAGATATTTCTTCAATAATAAATACGAAATTGTATCTGTTTGAATGGAAGGAGACAAAAATAAATAGTCCATGTGAAAAGTTTTGTCTTCTTTTAATAGTGGATTCAGTACACTATTGATGTCTGAATCAAACCTGTTATCAATGGAATCATTAGCTAATTGACTACACCCTAGAGGCAATCATTCCCGACAATTAATAAGCAATAGTACTCTTGCATCTAAAAAAATGTACAATTCAAGCCATCATTCTAGCCACACAACTGTTTGTGCAAAATCAAATGATGGCATATTTATATGAAGAAAAAAAATTTAATGATATTAAACCATTACCAAGAGTCAGGGTTTTAGAAGAGAGTTAAAGAAATAAATGCAGATTTTTTGCCCCATATCCATGTACTTGTGTAGCATGCTAGAGTCTTTAGAGTCTCTCGACATCCACATGTCACCATCTCATAGAATTGTTTTCAGAATCTCTCTAATTGGTATTTATCTTGTGCATCATTCCCTATATGCCACAAATTTATCTGATCTCCATTTCACTAGATTTATATTGAAATTGCTCTTCCTTCTCGATATTGTCATTAGAAAAAAAACTCCAAAGCTGCTTCACCATCCCCATTAAGCATGCAACATGAAATGATAGTGTTCAAGGTCAGAAAACCATGCATTGGCATTTCATCAAATACTTACATTCGATACCCAAGCTCCCACCAATTGATTTTTGTTGTGGGTTGATCGAGATGAAAACCCACATTTATTCTTGCTTACAACACCCATAATTTTTTTTGTACAAGGACACCAATTTCATAGATGAATACCCACATGTTTTTCTATTAATCTCGTGTATAAGAGAAATTTTCCCTTTCCTGTGAATTGGCATATATAGAAATATTATTATACAACCCACTTTGAAGAGCCATTAACTAATACAACTATGAAGAACCTTTCAATATTTTGGCTTCTTGATTTATCAAAGAACCTAAATTTATCAAGGATTACACTATCAACCTTTAGTTTTTAGGATGTTTTCAAAGAGCTATGTTTGATTATAAATCTATGTTGGGAATTTAAGTGAAATATTCTGAACACTAAAATTCCTAGATGACTACTTCTATAAAACTATGCACCAGAGAACACACACCAGACATTCTGATTTCCTTTAAATTGAGGTAGGAGGTTTTAATTTTCGAAATCTATGTCCCAAACTTGGTTTGTCAGTAGTGTAAAAGTGAAATGTTAATGTGGAAACCAATAATTCCTTTAAAAGGTTCTATCAAACCATCTAGTTTCCATAAATAGAAACAAATGAGGAGTCCTTCGTTAATCTAATAGTGGGTAAGATACTTGGTCGTGGACCATAGTTATCCAGAGATAATTACAATTCCATCCCACAAGGGGTATGTATTACATATGAGATCCCAGAGTCAAGTAAAATGAATACAACAAAACCCACACCATGGATCAAAGAAACTTATCAGTACGTCTCAAATAAAATAATTAGTATGTGTGGATGGATCAAGAGAACATGAGCTCAATCATATTGATGCCAACAATGAATTAAGACTTAGGTGCATAGTCTTGCAGTGACCCTAGTAACTGAAGTACAACCACCAATCTTCACAGCTCTACTAATGCAAGGAGACAAGTTGCGACTACTAGCTCAGTGAGTAAGAATTACAATGGTCTTAGTCATCCTGGTCAGGTGGCAACTATCTTGGATGTACAACAATTTGTGATTAAGAAAAAATTGCAACAAACATATTAATTTAGTAGATCATACATTTTCAAAAATATTCTACAGTATTTAAAACTGCCAACTATTAGTCATCATACTAATGGAGTGAACCACCTCTTACCATCAGTTTTTTTATCTAAGCTGCACTGGAAATAGGCAATAAGTAGCACCAATTCAATTTTTTGAAATATTTTCAGAGACCTTCACAATAATGATACTTGAATTCACATAAACAAAGGCCCACTTACTAGCTCATATGAGCCTTAATGAACACATGAATATTTGGTTTCTTTTCCATCTACCATAGTAACCAAGAAGTTGTAGTAACCATAGTCTCCAGAATCCTAGAACTCCAAAATGTCAATTATTTATTACTGGTATTTTGGTGATTTAGCAAAATTCATTAATGCTATAAAAAAAATTTTGTCACTTCCTTGAATAATGATCTCATTTGGCTGGAATTTTAGTTCTTGGCGGAAGCTACTACAGCCAATGCATACTTGAGATCCATAATCCTGTAGAAATTTGAATAACTGATATATTATTCACCGAGATTCTCCTGATCACACACTGTTTTAGCTTCATGCATAATATATAATATCTTCTACCATTGATCATCACATGTGGAAATAAAATCAATTGCATGCATACATTAAAACCACAAACAATCACACATATGAACACAATATTTAATGGGAAAGCTTAAAGCTGAAAACCCCAACTATCTGTATATTATATGTCACGGAGATCATGTAACAATCATAGTACAAAAGCTCCTCACAAGCTCTCATTCACACCCTCAATTGCTACACACTATCAAGCTAGATCTAGAAAAACACATGCTCCAATATTTTGCCACTTGATAGCCAGCCTCTATTGCGTTTTCAATGCTATGGGATGGCTTCATTAAATAGATAAACCACCTGGCTTGTACCGCGCAATCCTCATGGGCTTCTCCACCTATCTATGTGTTGCAAATAGCAATAGTGTGTCAATTGATAGTTAACCTGCTCTTTCACCTATCTCCGCACTGGTCTCCACTGAAACTGTCCATGCACTAAAGTTAACTGATGCATTCTTTAGTTGATTTATGAGTTTATAATTAGTGAATTAATTAATAATTAATTCACACCACTCTCACTAATTGTATCAATTATTTAAACTGAATACAAATAGTTCAACTATGTTTAGATTAGTTAAACTGAATACAACTCCACTAACTTCCTCAATCAACTCCACCAAACTCTATCATATGAGTTCTAACTGAAGTATCCATTCAATAGCTCCACTTAACCCTCAGGAATAGCGTAATTCCTTCTGTCAGCTCCTGTGCCACATCCGTGCACTTAACTGAAGTACTCCAAGAGAATAAGATAATGTTTAGAGTTTAAATATTATTAAGAGCTAATAATATTCGACATATCTATTTTTAGACTGGCAATCTAAAAATATATTCCGTCCAATATGTCTAAAAATGGAAGTCCATCTATTTTTCCGACTTGACCAACCATCCACAAATAACATCCAGCAACTCATAGAACATGATCCATATGTCTAAAAATAGACATAGTCTAAAAATAGACTTTGTGCCAAAAATAGCCTGCGGGCCCACTTAGTGAAGGCGACTCCTTTCCACTAAGCTCATCATCTTGTTGCAATCTCAACACTCCCTCTCAAAAAGATAAGGATTATATTCCACCCCTATCCTGCCTCTGTGGTATTCAAATTTGCTCCTAGTGAGCGCCTTCGTCAATATATTAGCATCCTGATCCTCCATGGGAATGTATGAAAGTAACATGATCTTCCGCTGCACACAATCTCTGATATGATGATACCGGATGTCAATGTGTTTAGATATATCATGAAATAATGGATTGAACGAGAGTTTGATGCAACTCTAATTATCACAATATATCATAGTAGGATCTAAGTGTGAACCGAATAACCCGACCAGGATCTTCCTCATCCATATAGCCTCACATGCAGCCAAACTCGCTACCATTTACTCGGCCTCCGCTGAACTAAGTGCCACATATCTCTGCTTCCTGTTGTACCAAGAAACTGTTGTCGAGCCGATACTGAAAATCCCTCCAGATGTGCTCTTTCTGTCCGTTGGGCTCCCTGCCCAATCTGCATCCATGAAGCCATGCATCTTCACCTCATCTGACTATCTGTACCATAATCCATATCCCGATGTGCCTTGGAGATATCTCAATACATGCTTCCCCACCTTCCAAAAGAGCTTGGTAGGCTTAACCATAGCTTGTGAAAGCTGGTTAACAGCGTAGCATATGTCAGGTCATGTATTGACTAGATACATAAGCGACCCCACCAACTGTCGGTAAACAGTGGCATCCACTACCTTCCGCTCGAAGTAGCATCCTCCTTCCTCCATCCACCAGGAAGAGGAGTATCAACAAGCTAAGTGTGTGCCCATGTATGTTGAACTTCTCCAAAGATCTCCCCGGGGCATACTTACCCCGAGAAACAACAAATTCAATTCCCTGCTACTGCCATATTTCCAATCCAAGGAAATAATTAAGGAGGCCCAAATCCTTCATCTCAAACTCCTTTGCAAGATCTGCCTTGCATGAGTGTATCAACTGCTCATCACCCGTTAGTATTAAATCATCAACATAAAGAACAATGATTAAAAGATTACCCTCCACCACAATTTGGTATAGTTTTTCATCTACCTCACTCTTGGTGAAGCCAAGTCTAGTGAAATAGCTATCGATCCATGTGTACCAAGCACGAGGTGCTTTTTTAGCCCACACAACGCTCTTTCGAGCCTGCACACATGCGACTTGCTGCTAAAGATCTCAAATCCTTCAGGCTTCTCAATGTACACCTCCTCCTCAATGAATCCTTTGAGGAACGCAGTCTTCACATCCATCTAATGAATGTGCCACCCCATCTGCGCTGAGAAAGCAAGAATCGTCCGTATGGAAGAATACCTTGCGACAGGTGCAAAGTTCTCCTCATAATCGATCCCCTCAATCTGTGAAAAGCCTCAGGCAACAAATCTTGCCTTGTACTTCTCCACACTCCCGTCAACCGCCTACTTCACTTTGTAGATCCATCGCGAACCCACCACTGATTTCCCCTCCGGTCGCGGGACAATCTCCCATGCACTGTTTCTGACAATAGAATCATACTCTTCCACCATGGCATCTACCCATGCGGGGTCCTCCACAGCTTCCTCGAAAGAGGATGGTTCTGTCACGACACATTTGCTCACAAGAGCCATGTATCCAAGATACTCCACAAACGTGACCGGTTTCCTCGTTCGCGCCGTGATGTAGGTGCTCCTACAAACTTCTCTCGATCTCTATGGAGTTAGTCGCCGCCTTGTGTGTGCTTTCGCCTCTCCGATGGCTATGCCACATGAGTGGTCTCTTCCACTCCATGAACCTCCTCTTGTGGCTGATCCACATCCTGAGGCTCATCCTTAGGAACCAATAGCTCCTCATCTGCATGCAAGTGTGGCCCCCTCTCAAGCTAACACTTCATGGCTTTCTCCTCATGAAATTTAATATCCCGTTGCACAAAAGTCTTGTGACTGTTTGGAAAATACACATGATAGTTGTGGGGTGTATCAGTGTACCCCAAAAATATCCCAACCTCTACTGTCAACTCCAGCTTCTTCCTGGCATCCTTCATCACATGAATGTAAACAGGTGAACCAAAAATCCTCAAATGAGAAATATTAGGCTTCTTACCAGAAAATGCCTCCTCGGGTGTACTCATGCCAAGTATCCTATGAGGACAACATTTTTGCACATAAACCGAAGTATTGCATGCCTTAGCCCACAAGTGTATGTGAAGGCCCTAATCATGCAACATCGCCCGTGCAGCACCCATGATTATTTTGTTATTTCGCTCCGCGACCCCATTCTGCTATGGGTTATGAGGCGCTATGAGCTCTCTTTGAACTCCTTCTACACTGCAAAAGTCCTTGAATTTGCCAGAGATGAATTCACCACCATTGTCGCTCCTAAGAGCTTCACCTACTTCCCCGATTCTTTCTCAACTAGTGCCTTGAACTCACATAACGTTTAGTATGTCTCGCTCTTCTTTTGCATGAAGAATATCCAACACTTATGAGAAAAATCATCAACAAACATCACATAATACCTGTGCTTTGCTGTCAAAGCTACTGAGAAAGGTCCACACACGTCTATGTGAATTCTCTCAAGGATCATCGTGGCACGACTATCCTTCTCGTGAAAGGTGGCTTTCAAAAATTTTCCCAAAGTACATCCCTTGCACTGATCCGACTGCGCAAGAGTGCCTTAGGAAGCCCAATAGAAATCATTCGTAGTATCTTCAAAGCTCCATGGTGAAGGTGGCCCAACTGTGCCACAACTCGCCATCATCCCGACTCACCACTCCTTCTGCCTTGCCTGCCATTGCTGCGTAGCCATCTACCTACAATTGATAAAGGTTCTTAACTCAAACCCCTATCCTCCGGGTTTCACCAATTTCCTTACTGCGAAGGAAAGCCTTTCCCTCGCTAAAGATAGCATCATATCCCATTTCTTCTAGCATCGCCATAGAGATAAGATTCTTCTTCAATCCTAGAACATGCATCACTTCCTTCAATACGAAGGGTTTACCAGACTCCCTCTCAAAGAAAATGGTACTGATACCAGTCGCACTGTATCTACCATCATCGCCCATCTCGATGTGCACTCCAAGATCTTTCTCATCCATATCTGAAAACAAATCTCAATCTCCAGTCATGTGAAAAGACGCACCACTATCCAAGAACCATACTGATCCCATAACACTTGAGACCAAGCATGCGATCAGTGAAAAATCCAGCTCAAACTGCGAGGCTAAGGCCTCTCCAGCTGCAGATCCAGCAGCCTGCTTATTTTTCTTTCTTTCCTCGCTAAGACCAGTATAATGTCCGTGTTGGTGACCGGGAAAAGCACTCTTCACCTGGAGCTATACGATGTCCTCGCTTTCTTGCTTTTCGTACCTAATGAGAAGCTTTCTTGCTCTTCCCCTCTTCTTTTCTTTGGCAACCAAAGCGCAATTCTCTTCATCAGAGTTAGTTTGACATCGATCCGGTCTCCTCGGTACTCCGCCTTATCTCCTCTTGCACAAGATTCACCAAAGTCGCTCCCATCCGGCAATTTCTCCCGCTCATCGACAGAGTCCTGATAGGTATGCCAACTCTTCGGAAGACCAAGGAGAGCCAAGCTCACCAATTCCTCATCATCTACAGTCACCCCCACACTTCCCAGCTCATCCCTGCATTGGATGAACTTCGTGAGGTACTTGGGCATACTGTCGCCTTTCTCCATCTTTATGTTTCTGAGTCTATCCTTGAGTGCCAACATCCTCTGGTCGCTCTTTCTTTGGAATAAATTTTTCAAGGCTTTCCACATCAATAATGGAGAATCCTTACCATGCAGGCTGGACACTATGTGATCCTTCACGCCCTCCAATAGAATCCTTCGACACTTTTCTGTCTTCTTTTGCCAAGCCTCAATTACGGCAGCATCGCTAAAAGTAGGTGGAATTCAACCGCTTCAATGTTTTGCAATTTCTCCAATGATCAATATCACTTTGATACCATGTAGAAATTTGAATAAATGATATATTATTCACCGATATTCTCCCGATCACACACTATTTTAGCTTGATTCATAATACAGAATCTTTTCTACCATTCATCATCACATGCGGAAATAAAATCAATTGCATGCATACATTAAAACCACAAACAATCACACATATGAACACAGTATTTAATGGGAAAGCTTAAAGCTGAAAACCCCAACTATCTGTATATTATATGTCATGGATATCATGTAAAAATCATAGTACAAAAGCTCCTCACAAGCTCTCATGCACACCCTCAATTGCTACACACTATCAAGCTAGATCTATCAAAACACATGCTCCAATATTTTGCCACTTGATAGCCAGCCTCTATTGCGTAATCAATGCTATGGGACGGCTTCATTAAATAGATAAACCACCTGGATTGTACTGCACAATCATTATGGGCTTCTCCACCTATCCGTGTGTTGCAAATAGCAACAGTATAGTCAAAACTGATAGTTAACCTTCTCTTTCACCTATTTCTGGACTGGTCTCCACTGAAACTGTCCATGCACTGAAGTTAACTGATGCATTCTTTAGTTGATTAATGAGTTTATAATTAGTGAATTAATTAATAATTAATTCACACCACTCTCACTAATTGTATCAATTAGTTAAACTCGATACAAATAGCTCAACTATGTTTAGATTAGTTAAACTGAATACAACTCCACTAACTTCCTCAATCAACTCCACCAAACTCTGTCACATGAGTTCTAACTGAAGTATCCATGCAATAGCTCCACTTAACCCTAGGAATAGCATAATTCCTTCTATCAGCTGCATGTGCCACATCCGTGCACTTAAATGAAGTGCTCCAAGAGGATAAGATAATGTTTAGAGTCCAAATATTATTAAGAGCTAATAATATTCGACATATCTATTTTTAGACTGGGAATCTAAAAATAGATTCCGCCTAGTATGTCTAAAAATAGAAGTCCATCTATCTTTTCCGACTTGACCAACCATCCACAAATAGCATCCTGCAACTCATAGAACATGATCCATATGTCTAAAAACAGATATAGTCTAAAAATAGACTTTGCGCCAAAAATAGCCTACGGGCCCACTTAGTGAAGGCGACTCCTTTCCACTAAGCTCATCATCTTGTTGCAATCTCAACAAATTCATAGTTTTTTATAATTCATTTTCATATCTACATGCATTGTTTCTACAAGCCATTGAATTATTGAGCCTAATCATCTGATATATTATCTAGATAGGTGTGTAACTCTGCCAATCATTTCTACAAATCATTTAGAAGGTATTCTTATCTAGTGCAATATAATTAACATGCCCAACTTGTGCTAGCAGTTAATTACTTTGTATGCCTTTAGTTGTGGTGCCTATTTCGGCAACAACAATTTAAGTTTCACAAAAGTTTCCTTCAATACATCAACTCAGCGAATCAAACATCTTCCACAGTTTGTTGTAGTACTCAAAACTAGGAATGTAGCACAAGATGCCTCAAAGCTATGAACTTCTAGTGGCTTCCATAGTAATGGAAAATACCACCTATTTCTACCAGATTCTATTTAAGACACGGGAAATGGACAAGAATCAACAATGGTGGTGCAAAGTTTCCAACCATCATGAGGGTGATATTAAAAAACAATTAACAAAGATATTTTAAGAAGGTAAACGAGGTATTATGAGCCTTTACTACATGCATTTTGGTCTTCTACACCATCTGTGTTAGACACAAAAATTCACAACATGATTATGTGATTTGTTACGATACTAAAGTGAAGTAGTAATTACAAAATCCCATAACTCCAAAATGCATGTATTTTACCAAAATTTTGCTTTCATTAACCTTAATATAGCTCCTTAGTTTTATTAGGCTGGAGTGGTTGCTTGGGGTCCAAATTCCACTAACGTTATTTACTGGAATTAATTTATTCATTGTTGGTTTAAAGCAAGTGAACTTAGTGACCCTGACCAAGTTCTCCCTCTTTATGGAGTATCTGATAGGTTTTCTCATTCCATGAACCAATCCCCAAGCCTTTTGAAGGTACTCTTCTCTAATGCAATATATTGAATATGCCAAGATGTCCCAGAATTGGTTATCTGACAGGTTTTCTCACTTTGTTAATCGACCCCCAATACTTTTGAAGACACTTGTCTCTAACGCAATATATTGAATATGCCAACATGTCCCAAAATTAGTTCATTGTTTTGTATGCCTCAACTGTGGCTCATGTTCGCAGGACATCGATTGATTCAATTTTGGATTGTATGACATCTAAGAATGGTTAGGCCAATTCTTAGCGTAGTTATATAATTATCTAATCCTGATGGCATGCATATTTATCTAGTGACTTTCATTTTTTTCTACTCCAACACAGTTGAAGAATGAAAGAAAATCAGTAGCTTTTAGTGTAGGTCATCCATTATTTTTTTTGTTGTTTTTGTCAAAACATCTCTTATATTTACGAAAAATTATTTACAAATAGTAAATCAAAAGTTGGAAGCATGTATAAAATGGAGCTTATATTAGTATCCTCTTCTATAAGACTAGAAAAGCAGAAATAAAATCTGTATAGGTTACCGAATATAAAGATTGAGCATCTCTTATCAATAATTCACCCTCAATTAATAGCTAGTCATATACCTCATTACACGACATGGAACAAAAAGTAGACAGATAAATGGAACAAAAAGTAGACAGATTACTAATTTTTTTCTTCAAAACAAACTTACACTTAATATTCTTAGGGAAAACAGTGCAGATACTCTCAATCACTGCCAAATCCCAATGAAGGAAGAGTGGACTAGATAGCTACAATATCCAAACAAGGCAGCACACTAGAGAGACCGACATTAAAGGAGAACTAAATAGTGGTCTTG
Organism: Pinus albicaulis; assembly: GCA_034641835.2. Taxonomy (NCBI): domain Eukaryota; kingdom Viridiplantae; phylum Streptophyta; class Pinopsida; order Pinales; family Pinaceae; genus Pinus; species Pinus albicaulis. The sequence goes on along the minus strand of CM076575.1, from coordinate 1,565,645,559 downwards.
ATTATCATTCCAAACAGATTAGAAATGGTGTAATTTGTGTTCTCACATGTCTTCTAGATCAACCAACACCCCATCTTGCATTGAGAGTTAGAGTCAATATATTTTTCTAACGCAACATAGGTTAAAGCCTTTGTGGTTGATACTACTATAACAACTGACCAAAGATCCACCCTGCATCCCTGCAAAATAGATTCCATGTCACAACGTTATTTTTCAACATGTTGGGCGAGGGATGCCCCCCCCCCCCCCATCCTTGAGGAATATTGTTCTTCCCACCATAATTTGACCACAGGTATGATTGCATGATCTACTCTAAATGTTGAAATTGAGTCTTACTAGGCAACCAACAATTGCTATTTTAAAGTCTAATTCTTTAAAGGGTGCTAGCTCAATGGAAGATCACCTGCTTTACAAGCAAGAGGTTGATGATTCGATTCCATCGTGCCCTGATATTAATAGGGAATGGCAGAGGTTAGTTTTTGGTGACGAATTCTCTTTTGACCATTACCAATGAGCTTATGGTGACATTTTTTGACCCTCACCAAAATATGAAATGGTGAAGGTCAACAAACGCCACCATATATACGCATCAATAGTGACGACCATGAAAGGTCCATCACAATAAATGGTTGTTGTTGATATGAAATGGTGAGGGTCACTTTTTTTCATTATAGTCATTATTTGTGACGGACCTTGATGCCACCAATGAGCTTATCATGACATTTTTTAACCCTCACAAAATATGAAATGGTGACATTCAATGAACGTCGCCATATATATGCACCAATAGTGATGGTAATGAAAGTTCCATCACAAAAATAATTGTTGTTCATATGAAATGGCCACGGTCATTATCTATCATTATAATCAATATTCGTGACAGACGTTAAATGTCACCAGAACACATACTTTTGGCGATGCCACCTTTGGTGATGTTCAGTTTTTTAGCGATGGAGGCTATTTTCCGTCACCATTGCTCATATGAAATGGTGATGGTCACTATCTGTCATTATAAATCATTATTGGTGACGACATTGAATTTCACCACAACACCTATACTTTCGGTGACGCCACCTTTGGTGACTTCAGTTTTTGGTGACGAAGGCTCTTTTGACCCTCACCAATGAGCTTATGGTGAAATTTTTCGCCCCTCGCCAATATCATTTTTTCTTGTAGTGGTATTCCAATGATTTCCATAAATGGGTGGTGTTGATGTTGTATTAGAAGTCCAATGGTTACTTAAGGATGCTAGATTTTAATTTTCAAGAAATTTTCTGAGAAGGAAAGGAAATTGAATTAAGGGGTATCACAGGGAAACCTAAGAAGATAATCAACTCTAATGGCATGAAAAAACTTTTGAAGAAATAAAAACTAGGGTTAATCGTACAATTATGCTCACGAGATGTTAAAACATATAATTCATATATTTCTCTAAATATCCAAAGATTCCCTAACAATCATTCCAAGGTATTTGAGACTCCCAAAGGTATCCCACCTATTTGTGATCATGATAGTGTTATTCACTTGATTCCAAGAAGTGTTCCTCCAAACATCAGACCTTATATATATCACTATGCCTAGAAGAGTGAAATTAAGCACATGGTTGCAGAAATGTTAGAGGTAGGTATAATTCAACCTAGAAAAAGTTCTTTCTCTTCTCAAGTAGTATTGGTGCACAAGAAGGATGATCATGGTGTATGTATTTGTATTATAGAGAGCTAAATAAGCTCACTATTAAAGATAAAATTTCCATTATTGTCATTAATAAAGTGTTGGATGAACTATATGGAGCAATTTACTTCACCAAGTTGGATCTCCATTCATGATATCATCGAATTAGAATGAAGACAGAAAACATTATGATAAAAACAATTAGAACTCATGAAGGTATTTATGAATTTTTGGTCATGCCTTTTGGCCTTACTAATGCACCTTCCACATTCCAAGGTTTAATGAATTCCACTTTCAAACCATTCCTTAGAAAAAATTTATTAGTATTTTTTGATGATATATTAATTTATAGCAAGTGTTATGAAACCAGCTCCAAAAATAGAAGAAAAGAGAGATCAACGCCTTAGAAATAAGCCACTTCAAGGGGGAAACCTCCTTTACATTACATAAATGAAAAATTCTTGGATGATTCAAATGAAAAAACCTTATTACTATATATAGGAGTCCATGGGGTCACAATATAATCCTAGCTTACCTAACATTAATAATGTAAGGACACAACAATAACAATAGTGGGGTTTTATTGTAATGTCCTTTAATAATTATAAAATAATAAATAATATATAAACGAAATGAAATAATTAAATAAATAATAAGTAAAGAGAATAATAAAAATAATAAATAAAATAGTAAACGATAACTAGAGTTCTAAATAAAATACTAAATAATAAACTGGATTCCTAAACAGTAAATACATAAGTGAAGTTAAGAGCTAATTAAGAAAGATTTAATTAACAAAAATAAAAAGAAATAAATTAAAGAAATAGTTAAACTAAGAAACTTTAAAAATAAGTGAAGCTAACAAAAAGTAATTTAAATTAAGAGAAACACTAAATTAAATAAAGTTAACAAAAAATTAAGTTAAACCAAGAGAAACACTAGATTAAGTAAAATGTAAATAAATAAAATTATGCATGTTGACATAGTGAATGTGTACATGTGGTTCCCATTCCATTGTTTGGTCTATCTAATAGACATTTAAAAAGATTCATGGATCATTCTTTCATCCATTCTCTGGAGAGAAAGGTATTGTGAGGCAAAGGATACCCTCGCAGTAGTACGTTGATTGAGGGCTCGGGGGTGGCCAGCTATGGAGAGATTACATACAGCTGAGCCTACAATTGGATGGAGAGTTGTCCCCAAAACTTTGTTGCGGTCAGTAGGATTCAGATAGCGTTCAACTTTGGAGTCTCAAGCAAGGAATATCACCATTATAGGTAAGTCGTCTTGCTCATGTTTCTGAAAAATTATATGATGATTAGTTAAATAGTTTTGTGTTGATAATAAATTGCATGTTAAAACTGGGGTTGTTACATATGGTATCAGAGCAGGTTTCGACTTATGTGACCTTTAGGTAAAAGTTAAAACTTGATTTTGATTGTGATAAAAGGCTCGTGTTGGTACGGTAGTGATTATAAATTTAATATAATAAACTTTATTATTATTAAAAATAAATTTGAGATTTTTTTTTTGCATGTAATTATATACATGTTGTTTTTTAAATCAAGGATTAGGGTTTTGAATTAAAAGAAATTTTATAAATCTTACATGCAACAACCTTTCTTTAAATAATGTATAAGCATGCTCAATTCTTTCAAAATATATATATATATATATATATATATATATATATATATATATATTAAACGAACAATTCTTTTAATATATATAGATTATTAATATTTTTCATATTACTCATTAAAGAAGATTAATCAACTACGCACAGCATGATTTGAACACATAAACTGCTCATGAGGTTTTATCACATTTGGTTGGTGTGGCTCATGATGTTGATGCGAAGCGATAACAACATCCTGTGCATTCGCCATGAGGAAAAACAATATGCATGGAGGGAAAAGGTCGGGGTTTAACCCCACGACCTCTCCCTAATCATTGCGCTCTTCACACCAACGAACCACTCACATGTGCCTTTGAACCTCTGATTGGAACCTCCGTCAATTACCTAAGGGCGTTTACCTTATTCAAACCCTACAAATTTGGGAAATATGTATGTGTCATGAAGTTGCCACCATGTCCCATTCAAAAACCATTGGTTTTATTTATGCACCAATTCAAACCAACGAAACAAGCCACAACACCAAACCATCATATGAAATATCGCACCATTGTGTGAAGGGTCGAGGTCTAGGATTTTTCCCCATGCTGCTCCATGGTGTTACCATTAGACTACGCTAAAATACGAACAGTTACAATCGCGGACTCAGTTGCACCTGTCTCAGCGTTATAAATGAACTGAAGTGTGGAGGGAACATTGAACCTCCTTCTGTGCCAAATTAATCACATGCACATGCAGAGAGTGCATTAACTAAATTATTTTGCAGATTTAATTTTATTTTGGTGTCTTACATCCGTCGACAGCAGGGTTGGAACCTGTGTGGACGTAGCCAACAAAATCGATGCCCAATACGCAGTCATGACCATTGGGCCATTTCCATGAGAGGATTCAACCCAAACCCAGTGTGTGGCTGTTGATATTCGAACCCAGGTTGCCCATGGTAAGTATTTAACTCCATGTCAACAGGAATCAAATGGGAATCGAACCTGAATCTGTATCCTGGTACGATATAGGTAATGGCTTCCTCATAGGAACCCTTCTTGGCATACCCTCTGATCATAACATTCCACAAGGAAACATCTCATTTACGTATTCTTTCCAACACTTTGTGTGCATCCTCCATGGATCCCAACATGATATACAAACCCACAAGCTTAGTAGTGAAAAAATTGTTACGACAAAGAGAATTTTCAGTATTTCAGCATGGAGTTGCTTGAGTTGTTTGGTGTCAGTGCATTCCTACAACATTAAAATGTAATCAAGGGTTTTTGAATTTATATGCAAATTGTCACTGTGTAGGGTTTTGAAGCTCGGTTTCTATGTTTATTTTGTTGTCGTAGAAGCAACATTACCATGGCCTTTTACAAGAATAGGAATAGGCATCGAATGGGATTTGTTATTCATGAATTTTTTGTTGTTTGGAAATGGAATAGTTGACAAGAATGGGGATATATCCATGGCTGCCACTACCAAATCCATGAGCATGTGAAGTCAGTGACTGTGTGAGGATATTACTCTTTTAAAATTTTTGGTATTTCTTTTTTTTGCCGCAAACAACTAATCTGTCATGAAATAACATATCGTTGTCAAGAAAGGTTGAGTAATCAGGAAAGAATAAATTGATAGCTAGGAAGATATTAAAGATATTTTTACAGTGTAAAAGGATTGAATAATAATGGACATGTTGAATTAAATTTGTTGCAATAAATTTTAATTTGTCTTATAGATTTTATTTAGTAAATTGAATCAGCCATAAACACTAATCTAAATTAAATTTAAATGTATAAGGGTGCACATGGCCCCTTTATTATTAACATCATGCGTGCAACTAAGAGAGAGCCCTTACTATTCAAATTATATCCCACGGAAAATTTTTATAAAAAGGGTTTTATTATGGAAATATAGTTGTAATTGTTATGGAAAAATTACAAATATATAATTAGTTAGTTAATAAAATTGTTAAAAAGGCTTTTAGAAAATTTTCTTATTTCTAGGGAAGGTTTTAGGAAATTTTGAAATCTATGGATTTTAATGAAGTTTATAGAAATAATAAAATTTCCTTATCTATTTAAATTTGTGAGTTCAAACATTGTGGTTATATGGTTATTAGCTTGTATAAACGTAATCATCCCCTTCTTCCATCGTCCCATTCTGCCATATGTATCTAGCTGCAATAAAACATCTTTAACAATGACATTTGGCACAAAAGAAACTATTTTTGAATGTAGCACATAAACTCGAAAAGACTTCAAAGCCTTAACTAGTGCATATGCTTGTTTTTCAGTCAAGTTGTACTTTAATTCAGCATCCCTTAAAGCATGACCGAAAAATGAAATAGGTTGCTCTAAACCTTCTTTGTTCTTCTGTAACAAGACAACTACAATTGTTTCTTCTGAAGCATATGAAAAAATCAAAAAATATTTTTTGAAATCAAGACTAATCAAAATTGGAGCTTCAATCAAAGCAGACTTGATTGCTGAAAAAGAATCATTTGCTTCATCTCGCCATTTAAATTCTACATCTTTTTTCAGTAAGACATTTATGTGTTTGATCAGCTTTGCAAAGTTAGGAACAAAATGCCTCAGGAAATTGAGTTTCCCTAAAAAATATTGCAATTATTTTTTATTCCTCGACAAACCAATCTTCTGAATAGCTTATACTCTTCCTGGATCAATACAGATGCCACTTTCTATTACAATATGTCCCAATAATTTTCTTTCTTGGACAGCAAAGGATGACTTTTTTGGGTTCAAGGACAAACCAAACTTTCTGCATTTGTCAAAAACTTGTTTCAAAAGTTTCAAGTGTTCTTCATCAGATTTTGAATAGGCTGTGATGTCATCCAAATAGATGACTAAAAATCTTTCTTTTTCTCCCGCAAAGGAAATATCCATTGCCCGCTGAAAATTTGTGCCTGCATTCATCATACCAAATGGAATTTTGTTGTACATCAATGTACCCTAGGGTGTGGTAAGTGATGTATTTTCTCTATCTTTTGTGTCAACTGAAATCTGATTATAGCATGAAAAGCCATTAATCATTGAGAATATTTTGGATCCTACAACCTTCTGCAAAATATAATCCATCTTGGGTAGTTGATAGTTAACTTTCAATGAACATCGATTCAGGTTGAGAAAATTGACATAAATTCTTCTCTCCATTATTTTTCGGAACTGGGACTATATTAGCTACCCAGTTAGAAAATATCAAAAGCAGAATTATCTTTGCTTCCCATAATTTTCTGATTTATTTCTCAATGATTGGGAGCAGCATGGGATTGATATGTCTGATTTTTTGTGCTACAGGCTTTGCAACTGTTTTCAAAGGAATCTTGTGCTCAATTATGCTTTTATCATAAGTTTTCATCTCACTATAAGACCATGCAAAATATCAACAAATTCTTTCAGCAACTTGATATATTTTGTTCTAATTTCAAGAGAAATGAATTTGGACACTTTGACTAATTTTGGCTGATCTTGTGTGCCAACGTTACATTCTATTGTACTCCCTCCATCAACTTTATGCTCAGGCTTGAGAAAAACATCATTATTATGGAACAATATTTCTGAATGAACTAAGCCTTTAGGAATATAGTTAGTTTTCAGATCTATAATGTTCTTCCCAGCCATGGTTTTCTTAAAAGGCCTGCTATTTTGATTTTCAACAATGTCCTGCTCATCGTCAATTTGTATGTCTGCAAACTCTTCAACACACTCTAAAAATTTCTGAATTTCCTTGTCATCCTCAAATACTTGCCAGTATTTGATGTTGTCAGGAATTGAAGGCCTATTTTTTATTTAAACATCATAGGTTGCCTTGACATCTAGAGGAACATTGAAATTACTAGCAGTAATAGCTAGTGAATCAGCGATTTGATTTTCCTCCCTAGTGACAAAGTTTATATTAAATGTTGAAAAATAATGTTCAATCAAGTCCCAAACTTCATTTCTATAATTTTTCAACTTGGAATTTTTCAGTTGGTAGTTGTTTCTCACCTGCTTTATCACCACCTCTGAATCACCAAAAGCAATTAGCTGCTCCACTCCCAAATATTATGTTGCCTTCATTCCCAACAGAAGTGCCTCATATTCAATAGTGTTGTTAGTGGTATCAAATTTCATTTTATATGATGAAGTTACCCTTTGATGACTAGGAGACAAGAGGACTACATCAGCTCCTGATGCTTCTTTGATGAGGCTCCATCAAAGAACAATTTCCAGATCTGTCGTCCCTCTAAATGCTACTCATTTGTACCTTGAAAGTGTTGTTTTTCACTTATTTTAGGTTGGAAATTGTTATTATCAGCAGCAAGGTGTAGTATTGATGAACCCAATTCCTTTTCTTAAGCATATATGGGATGGTTTGAAGGATTAAGCTAATCACTAATGATGTAGGCCATTTGGGTTTCCCTATACAGCCTTCTAAATTCCCCTCCAAAGACTGGGATGGTGGCATATGACATGTCCATCTGAATTTTACCTCCAAATTTTTTAGACCAAGATCTGGAAAGTAGCATCCCAAATCTAGAAGGAATGTCTGCAACTACAATGTCCATCACTAAGATTTTAATAGGTAGTTGGGTAAGAGAAACAACCAAGTCCTTAATTACTCCAAGGCACTTGAATATTTTGGAATCAAAGGTATAGAGGTCATGGTATTGCTTTGTGATCTCTAATCCCAATTCAGTCATCACTTTCTTTGGCATCAAATTGTGATAAGTCCCAGAATCTAACAGAAAATTATGCAGCAATTTGTCATGTATATTGAGTGATAGATAGAAAGTTGGTGAGTTGTCATCATTTTGATCCCTGACATGACAACCTAGATAAATAGTGGGATTTTCATCCTGAAGGTTGATTGAATTGGGAGCGAGAGGTGGTTGTAGAAGACTTTTAAAAGACTCTTTATATGCTGGATTTTTCAACAATTCCATAAGTGGGACCAGAATTTTGATTTTATCAATTCAGATTTGAAACTGAAATAAATTGGGACTAATTCCTTATTTTCTATAGTAATTTTGACAATTGGGGCAGAATTTTGGAGTGCAGGAACCTCATTGTCTTTGGCCTTCTGTTTGGCAGCTTGTTTCTCTGAATCTGATTTTTGTTGAGGTTGTTGAACAGGGCCTTTAGACCTCAAAGGATAATTTATGTTTTGATCTTCTTGTTTTTTTTTATCATTTTGTGCATAAATTTGAACATTCTCATCATCTGAAAAAAATAAATAAATAAATAATAAAAAATAAAAATAAAAAATCCTTGACTAGTCTTCATATTCTTGCAAAGTTAAACAAGTTGGTTGTGAGGTTTCTCCTACAAGGTTTATTTCTTCATGTTCATGTTGCTCTTCTTCAGCAAAATTATTCAAAGGAGGCTGCATTCCTTCATGGGCACTGTAATATTTTTTGAGGTTGAAAAGGCCTCCTGAAGGGAGCCTGATTTCTATTTACCTCATTCTGATGAGCTCTAGTGGCTGATTTGTTTTCTAGCTCTAATTTTGTCATCTTAGAGGCAAGTTCCTTGATCAAATTGGACATTTGATTGATATTTTCTTCTGCTGTAAGAGACTTATAAGAAGAAGGTTTTTTTCTTCTTTCATCTTCCTTTTGTCTTTTGTTGCCTTTTCTTCCTCCATTTTCAATTTATTAGAAGCCATGAGATTAGACTGCACTCCAATTGTAGCCTCATTCATATCCATCAATTTCTGTGTTTTCTCAAGCATTAGCCATAAAGAAAACTCATAATCTAGAGAATTTGCAAAAGTCATCATATATGTAGTCTCAGGAGGCTTAATTTGTTCGGGAATTTTCTGATAAATCTTATTAAAGCTCTTGGTAAAATCAACCAATGACTCATTTGGTTTCTTCGTCAGAGTTCCAAATTCTGTAAGGTAGTACACATAGTCTTTCCTATCACCCCATTACTTTACAAATATTTCCTCCAATTCCTCAATTCATGTTATTAAGTTTGGAGGCAGACTTCTAAACCAATTACGAGCTTCACCATCCAAGCTCTAAACAAATATTCTTGACTAGATATCTTCATGTTCAACATTTTGGTTGTCAGCATAACTATAGAAAGCCACTAAATGTTCCTCAGCAGAAACTCCTTCTCCCTCCCCAGTATATTTCGAAAGATATTTCAAGTAATCTCCTTGAGGGAGTGGATGTAAAGGTTGAGGAAGAGCAAGTGGAGCATATCTTGCAGCCACTATCTGCTACATCCTTCGAAGGGCAGGCTGAGCCATATTTTGTTGATGTACAGCTGATGGATGACCAGTTGATGTAGTTGTTTGGGAAATGGAAATTAAAATTTATGGATTCTGAATCTGATTTAGGACAGTATAAAATTGGAAATCTTGAGCTGATTCTTCAGGCTTGGGGACTGAAAATAACGGATTCTCAAAGAGATGAACAGAGGATGTGTTGACTTCACCTTCTACAGAAGAATAAGATTCAAAAGTTTTCTCTTGAGGGGATGAGTTTAATTCAACTTTATTTTCTGAGCTAAGAAGTCATATAAGTTGAATGTGAGGCCTTCAGGAACATTATCTTCTAGTGGATGAGAAGAGGATGACCCAATAGTAGGATTTCTAGATAAAGGAAAATATTCTTGTTGAGGAGTAATGAAAGACTGGTATTCATGATGAGTTTGGAGGAAATTTAAAATGGTCTTAAAATCTTCTTCAGTCAAAGCATCCCTATCAAGGAAAGGTGAAATTTCCAATACGTTCTCTAACTCCCCTTCAGTTAGAACAAACTCTTATGTATCCTTATTGACACATTATAACTCAGTTTTTTCCTCTTTGACTGAAATAGTACTTACTTCAGATTTACTAGTTTTAGATTTATCAATTGAGGAATGAGGAAAACCTTCAGTTGAGCTTAGGTTAACAACATCTACTTTATCTTCTAGGGAAGTAGTTTCAATTTTAGATTTTTCATCCAAATCTTTTGAAACTGAAACTTCTTTTGATTCTAAAGTATATGAAAGTACCTTTTTCTTTCAAATGTATTTTTTGTGTACCTTCTTCACTGACAGAGATGTGGCCTCAACTTATCTCTATTTTCCTTGTGTATCTTTAATGATCTTCTCTGGGTCTACAACTGGGGTCACAGTAGGTGATCTCTGATTTCTCCTTGTAGTTGGAGGTTTTGAAACCCTATTTCCTCTTTGTGGAGTCACCAGGTGAACTAATTTGCAATCTTCTTCAAGTCATCAATTCTTATTCACCATTAAGAATTAACATTCAACAATTCAAAACAAGAGACATTGGGAGAATACTTTGTTTCAAGGTCTTTGTCTCCCGACAGATGCACCAAAAGATGTTGTCGCTGGAATCAGCACTTAGACTACATCAAGCGCCTAACCAGACACATCCTAAACTCTAAGGCAATTTAATGATTTGTTTTATGAGATTGGTAGGTGGTTCATTAGGGGAACTTTGAGGTCTAAAATGGGCCTCCTAAGAAAATTATACAATAAAAATAAACTTTATAAGAACCAATAGTATTCAAGATGATGATGTCAACCATGGGGGTTGATTTACCATTTTTGGAGTAAGAAAGTAAAAATAATATAAAATAATAAAATAATAAAACTACTTTTTCAACTCGTATTTTCAAATTATCTCCCTAATGTTTTACTCAAATTTCGAGCGGTAGTACTCGTTGGATGCAAAATTTAATTTCTCATCCAAGGAGTACCCATGTTGCATACTTTCGATGGACTCTTCTACACCAAAAATAAGAAATACATGAAAAATGTGATTGCAATCATGTTTTTCATGTATTTCTCATTTTTCGTGTAGCAGGGTCCATCGAAAGTATGCAACATGGGTACTCCTTGGATGAGAAATTAAATTATGCAACCAACGAGTGTTTCCACTCAAAATTTGAGTTAACCCATAGGGAGATAAGTTGAAAATAGGTGTTGAAAAAATAGTTTTTACTTTTTTCCCTATAAATTTTGATGATGTAACCTAATATTATTTTATTATTTCCAGTATTATTTTATAATTTCCTTAGGAGGCCCATTTTAGACCTCAAAATTCCCCTAATGTAAACTCTCATCCACTGAAAAGAGATTTTAGTCAAATCCACAGTTCTAATAATGAGGGCATTAGAGCCTGATGTGGTAGAAAAGAGTGTGTTTGTAGCCTATGAGAAGAAGAAAATGTAAAATGAGAGAAGAAACAGTAGGCCTGCAAAGAAAAAATCTACTTAATTTGGTAGAATTTAACACAAGTAGTAGTTCAACAATATTTCATCTAGAGAAAGTTATTTCTAGTCTTACAATATTCTCACTGAAATATTATAAAAGATAATTTTCATGAGTGATGCTCTTCCCACTATTATTATATATATTTTACCAAGAAGTCTCATTGTGTGAGACTAACAAAAATTGATAAAACACATGAACATGTCAAGAGACTGATAAAAACTCATAACAACATGAGGAATTGTAAACTGCAACTGAAGATAATAAGATATGGAAACACAAGTGGAAATCGACAATACACACACCAGATTGGTAATAAGTCCTTAGAATTTTCTGTCCATTTCATTCACTAAAAAGAGTATTGATCATATGAGTCAAGATTCTAAAACCACGAACCCTTACTTCATAGCATTTTGTCACATATATACAAAAATATGAAACTGTCATCCCCACAAAATGAGTAAATATGTTCCTAAAAGTTGTTACCATCTCGTGCAAGAGATGAGGCTTATCCAAAAACTTTAATACAAAGTGCTATGACATAATCAAAATAAACAACATCAAGGCTAACAATTTGAAGTGGTTGTATAATGTGGTAGTCTATAGGAAGACTCCTCCTCTGTTTTGGTGCAACCAAATCCACAAAAAGTGTAATCAGCAGTGAAAGTGACGTGTGGTTGTTCCTTTAATGCTGCCTGGTGCCTCGCGGAAACATGATGGTGCTGAGAGTAATGGTAGCAATCTGTTTCAGAGAAACTCTGTCGTTGTTCCTATCCTTTATTTTCTTTTTTGTCATAATAGGGATGGAGGCGGATTAAAAGAGATAGCAGAGTTTCATTTTATTAGCGGGAGGGATTATTAGATGAGTGGGAGGAGAAAAACTCTTTATACATATATCGCAATCACATATCAGGGTCGGAATGTTTAAACATAAGACAAAAGTGGGAGGGAATGCAATTTTTTATGGGGTGATGATTTGGCAACGAGGTGGGGCCCAGACAATACCACAAATTGCAAATCGGGAGTTTTTCTGTTAGACACAGTAGGTAAAGGTTAAAACTTGCAAAGTGTGATGTGTGATGAGAATGGACGTGATGTGACATGACAGACAGTGGGGCCCATTTAATGCCGGAAATCGCAAATCGGGAGTTTTGCTATGAGGAACGGGAGGTAAGCGTTAAAACTTGTGAAGTGTGATGTGCGTTGAATAGAGGGCGATGTGGCAGGACGGAGATGGGGCCCATTTAATACTGCAAATCGCAAATTGAGAGTTTTTTTATGAGGAATAGGAGGTAAATTTTAAAACTCGCGAAGTGCGATGTGCGATGAATAGAGGGTGATGTGGCAAGACGGAGATGGGGCCCATTTAATACCGCAAATTGAAAATCGAGAGTTTTTTAATGAGGAATGGGAGGTAATGTTAAAACTTACTAACTGTGATGTGTGATGAGACAAGAGTTGACATGGTAGGGAAAGGTCTCACTTTAATATCACAAACGGGGGTTTTGTAGGAGATGACAATTGTAACATGAATGAAAGTTAAAACTGTGATAAGCCGATTGCGATGAAAGGGTAAGGGATCCACCATGATTAAGTGTAGTAAGTTATATCATATTATATGATATTACAAAATTTTTTTGTGGTGTGGGTAGAGATGCTTTTTTAACTATAAAAAATGGATTTTAATAGTTAAAAATGGGTTTCGAAAGAAATGAAAGGTAAAAGAGGGAAAATGAAATGAATGAAGGTAGAAATGAAATTTTCTCACCACTACACTTTGACAGCGACACTTTCATCTTAAAATTGAACTGAAAAGGTAGATTGATTCCTTGGAGAATGATGACCAAAATTTGAAAATCTTTGAAAATTTGCAATGCTAACACTGGCTCCTATTGGGGATGAAGTCCTCCCTGTGAGGCTTCAAGGACTGTAGAATAAATGCCTTAAAAACTCTTCAAACTCATAATACTTCTTGGAAATTATGACTAGGACTAACCATTGACTGATTGTACTCAATACTAACCATATATACATACACAAGTACCATTGGGCATGGAGTTTTATTGACACATCACACCAGATATTTACAATGGAATGTCTCAAATGACTTACTAAACAAATAACTTCTTGAGAAAATTTCCATTGACTGGGCCTCCATTCAATTGATCATCATCCATATGTTTGAGCAGAAAAGTATTCTTTTCCAAAACTTCAACAATTATAAATGGTCCAAACCACAAATTGTCAAACTTACTATGTTGTCCATGGTATTCTTTCCTGGCATCCGAGTGCAGCACCAAACATTCTCCTGAAACAACTACTGATTTTCTCTTTTGTCAAAAACAAATTTGACTTTAGCCTAATACTTATGTGTTTTATCTATCATTGATTCTCTTATTTGGTGTGCCTCTATCAACTACAACATTCTCCTTTGGATTGGATTTTCATCATCGACTTCATCTTGCAGAAACTTCATCACAGGAAGAACTAATTGCAAAGGCATTACGGCATCAGTACCATATACAAGCTTAAATGGAGACATTCCAATTGATTTTTTACCACTTACCCTATCTACCCAAAGAGCATGTACCAAATGAGTGTCCCAATCTCTTTTATTTTTAGGCAGCATTTTCTTAATGATCCTCACCAAAATTTTATTGAAAAACTCGGCTAATCCATTACCTTGAGGGTAATAAGGTGTGGATGAGTCAATTCAATTCTATATTGCTGACAAAATTTGTACATCTTAGTAGACTTAAAGGCCATTGCATTATCATTTACTAACTTCTGTGGACAACCAAATCTCGACATAATGTTTTCCAACAGAAATTTGATAATTACCGTATCAGTAGCATTCCTGATTGGTACAGCTTCAATCCATTTAGTAAAATAGTCTGTAGCTGTGAGAATCCATCTATGTTGTCTTGATGAAGGTGGATGAATTTCACCGATGAAGTCTAACCCCCACTGCTAGAAAGGAACATCTACTAAAATAGGAATAAGAGGTAATGGTAGAAATTTCTACTTACCAGCAAATTTCTAACATTCGACACAGCTCCTGACTTTGGAAAACACATCAGAGAAAAGAGTTGGCCAATAATAGCCAGCTCTTAAGATTTTGTTTGCAGTGGCTTTCCAATAAAAATTCCCTCAACACACTCCTGCATGTATCTCTATCATAATCTCTTGGGATTCAGCTTCATCTACACATCTTAATAAGACTCCAACAGGGTCCTTCCAATAAAGATGGTCTTCCAAAATGCAATACTTAGCAGATCTCAATTTGAAAGCTCTTCCCTTTGACTTCTCCATTTCAAGGGGACAGTTGAAATTTAACAAAACTATACTATATCCTTCACTACTACATTTGGCGGAAATTCCGACACTTGGTTCCGACGCTTTTGACCAAATGTCGGAAATTTCCCCAAATTTTTTCCATCCCGCCCGAAACCGTTGCTATACTGACGTTTATAGAAAAGTGTCGCAATACCAACACTTAGAAAAAGTGTCGCAATTGCGACGTTTAGAGGAAGGCATCGCAATTGCGACACTATGGCCCAAATCGTCGCTATTGCGACGGCTGCCTCCAAACAACGCAAGTGCGACACAATGTCTAAGTGTCGCAATTGCGACATTGTGTCGCACTTGTGACGTTTGGAGGCACCCGTCGCAATAGCGACGCTTTGTCCGCCGTCGATATAACGACACTTATATGCGCGCTACATAAAAATGATTTTATTGTTTCGTATCCGTCGCAATAGCTACATTAACGTCTGATATCGCGCGCGCATTCGCCCTCCGCTCTTGCAGAACAACATTCGCCCTCAGCTCTTGCAGAACAGCATTTTCCCTCAGCATTCGCCCTCAGCTCTTGCAAAATGGTAAGTTCTTACTGCAGGCCCTTCCTCCTATAGTAGGGTTGACTCTATTTGGGTTTTTTTGGTCAATTCCATTGGATTGTGTTAGGATGTAGGGTTCTCTCTAGATGTCAAGAATCAAGATTCAATACCCTCTATTATCTTCATCACCCAATACAAGATTTAAATTTTTCCCAAAGAAACGCTTATTAATTTGGCAGTCATTATTTCTCCCTACTTTAAAAACCCTACATTTAAATGAAAACAAGCATTGAATTTCAACTACAAAAATATATTAGTGTTCAAATGTACATGTGTGCTACATTAACGTCTGATATCACGCACGCATTCGCCCTCAGCATTCGCCCTCAGCTCTTGCAGAACAGCATTCACCCTCAACATTTGCCCTGAGCTCTTGCAGAACAGCATTCGCCCTCAGCATTCGCCCTGAGCTCTTGTAGAACAACATTCACCCTCAGCTCTTGCAGAATAGCATTCGCCCTTAGCTCTTGCAGAATAGCATTCTCCCTCAGCTCTTGCAAAATGGTAAGTGCTTACTACGGGCCCTTCCTCCTATAGTAGGGTTGACTCTATTTGGGTTTTTTTGGTCAATTCCATTGGATTGTGTTAGGTTGTAGGGTTCTCTCTAGATGTCAAGAATCAAGATTCAATACCCTCTATTATCTTCATCACCCAATAAAAGATTTAAATTTTTCCCAAATAAACGCTTATTAATTTGGCAGCCATTATTTCTCCCTGCTTTAAAAACCCTACATTTAAATGAAAACAAGCATTGCATTTCAACTACAAAAATCTATTAGTGTTCAAATGTACGTGTGTGCATCACTTGTGTAGGGTATTCCTTTTCCACTTTCACATTATCCAAGAATGTGTGCAGTATAGTTCATATTTTTTGTGATTTATATTATCTTGAAAAAGGAAAGGTAAATTATTTCCCATGGAAAAAGAAGGTTTTCCCTTTTTACTACTAGAAATGGTACAACAAAGTTCCATTTCTACCCGAAACTCCTATGAAACAAGAACCAAATAAAGGCCATGTCCTCAATGGACATCATTTGGCTTTGAAAATGGCCATTGCACCGGGTTGTTTCTTATATTACATCACGATAGTTTCTTAGGTCATTTCTTGTTTCTTGAGATGAAAAACAACCAAAGAAATTGTGAAGATCCTTTCAAGAAATAAATGACCATTTCTCAATCATATCTCAACTATTTTTTTATTTTATTCAGTGGTTGCTTACTTTGAGAGAAATTTGACATTTTTATAAGGAATATAACATAAAAACACAAAATGGGAAGGAATTGATGAGGTAGATGTCCTTTAGTTGTTGTCAATTAAGAATTGATAATACACGATGCATGTTCTATACTACAAACTAGATTCCTTCCTGGAGTTAGGACATAGAGTATTGAATCAAAGTTGTAGTTTCTAACTTCTTGTATTGGTTCATCAATCTTGAAATTCAGACATTGCATGTCTTCATTGCTTCATGTTTGAATAATTGCATCATATCGTACAATAGGAAATTAGGAATTATGATTATTATTACTTTATGGATCTGTTAAGTTACTTTTAAGTTTGCATGGTTTAGTGTGAAATTATTCTTGTGTGCCCCTAGGCCCAGGTGAAGGAATGCCAAGGACTGAGAACTCTAGTTTTTAAATGGTATTGTTTCTTATACCCAAAAACCCCTCAACATCACTTCTTATTAGTTCTTAACAATAGTGTTGTAAACAATTTGAGAATTGATATAGAAAAATCTTGCACTTCTCAAGATAAAGTCCTAAAGCTAAAGTGTGATACCATGTGTAATTCAATAGCCCCATTGTCACCTCACCAACCTCTTTTCACTTCGGGCTAGCTATCCTCCAACTCAAGGGGGGTTCTCCCTAGTAGATGTTAGGGATCTAATGGCCCAACCAAAGCAAGTCAAGAGCCCCCTAACTCTCTATGTTTACTACTATCAATCAAAATATTGAACAATAGGGTCAGACATGCATCCTGAAGATAAAATTGCCAGGGTATTTTTGGGTAATTTTAAAGGGAAAGTCCCCAAACACATATAATCAAGGAATTATAACGTGATTTCAAACATTAAATATCAACAAAATCGTTTAAAGGATATTGAAAGGAAAAAGGTGATGGAAGATAGAAAGTGCCTTACTTAAATTCTCTAAGGATTTTTCAATGGTTGCTCCAAAAGCTTCACTTCAAGGCCCTTCAAGATCGTCTCCAACAATGCTATACCATCAGCTTCAACAATGTTGCTCCAAAAATGTCCTCAAGGTATTCACAAAAAATTTACTAGAAGTTGCTCCAACAATATATTCAATGAGGTCTTCATTGTCAACTCGTCTCTTGTTTGGATGCCTTAATGTGCAATGACATGTTTCCAGGACTGAATTCAATGCAAGGCATATTTGAAACTCTAACTCTGTATTTTGGTGTCTTATTAGAAATTATTTCAGTTTTCATTTTGTGTTTTCAAGTTAGATATTGTTTTCAATTTTTTACATTTATAATTTTATTGCAATGTGGCAGACTAATCAGAGCAGTGCAGGAACAACCCCGAGACGGGATGATCGCGGAAAGAGGCCAGCGGAAGAACATGTAAAGTGCCAGCATTGCTCTATCTTCATGTATTTTAGTTATTTACATAATTGAAATAATATTAATTTTGTTCAAATATGCAGACACCTAGCCATGGTACGCCTGATGATTCCCTCTTTGAGGAAGAGCTTTCTTCATCCCTATCTCCAGTGTTCTTGTTGCGAAAAAAGGCACGAGATGCAAGGTTGGAATTTAATACTTTGATAGACGCGCCTCAAACACCTGAAACAGAAGAGAGGATAAAACAACTTATGAGCTAGCTAGAAACATATCAGGTAATAATAAAAATTCAAAAGGATATTTTTTTTGTTCTGCATGAGATGAATTGTGATATTTTGATTTTTTATTTTTACATTGACTAAACTAACAAAAATTTCTTTTGTATGTAGCGTTTTCTGGCACTTGCTGAACCCGATGTTGGTGGTAGTGGGACACAAGGGCAAGAGATTGGCCAACAACCCTATCGTACACCTTCTTCTCCTTTAGGTGCTAGCCAAGAAACACACCCCGCCCAAGCAGACACCCAGCCAACCGTTGAATGTGTTGGCAATGATGAGGCTGATATGGCCAACTACATTATTGCGTTTCCTGGAGATACACGTGTCAGCTCCACAAGGACCATTAATGGCACGTTGTTGGTGAACAATGAAGGTGTCCCTATAAAGCATGTACAAATCCCAGGTAAATTTTAATATTTTAACTCTTTCATGTAATTTATCTAAAACATATTTATCATGATTTTTATTTTTAAATTAATGATAATATCTTCTTCTTTTTTCTGTGTAGGAAACAATGAGTTCTACAGGTTTCTGGAGAGCCATGCGTTGGTAATTTTTGGCCCAACCATACACACAGGGTGGAATTCGCAGAATTCCAACCTGAAAAAAGAACTTCTAGATTATCTAGAAGCCCTTTTTGGGGTCGGCACATTTGACAGAACAGCGGTGGCTCGGGTAGCCGACAAATATTTGAAATATACTAGGGACACCTATAGGACGCAATTGAAATTTAACCCTAGATACGAGCGTCCTCTCACAGTTCTAGAGAGTGAGTGGAGAGCACTCATCCATGACGGAAAAGAGAAAAGGGCAAAGAAAGAAGGAAAAATGCCAACTGGACCCGCAAGGTAAATTACAATTTTAATTCAATAGCTTTAATTTTCTCTATGTCTAAAATAAAAGTGTGCTACGTCATATCTGACTTCAATCTTTTGATGCTAGGTTTCCTAACACCTCAAAGGAAACCAAAGCTAGGATTGAAAAAAAGGGCCATCACAAGCTAGGCCAGGGCGGCTACTTGAAATTAGCTGCAAGAATTGTAATTAAGTAGCTAAACATCTTATAATTAATTGTATCGCCTTCCAACGTTTTTGTAATTCTATCAAATATGATTAAAAATACACAATCATATGTAATGTAGGGTGATGACTTCGGAACAAAAACTACAGAGGAAGATAAAAATATCACTTTCCATTTCGGCTATCAAGCTGTAGTTGAACGTCGCAGAAGCTTGGGGTAGGTCCCAAGATCCAGAATGCCTGATAAGGTAAAACATTAACCTTTCAATATGTTTGTTTTCGTCCATAAATTTAATGTCTAACAATTTTTTTTAAATCAGGGGAGCAGCACTACCGACGAGGCAAATAACCCAGTTTTAGAGCCAGATGTAAATGATCCTCACATGCAACCTGATCATTGTAGTGGGGACCAGGCCGACAATGCTACTATCAGTGAGGGCCGTGATGGTAATTAATTTCCACTTATAATTTTTTCTAATTATACCTTGATGGTTGTCCTTATAATGTTTTTTTTTTAAATGACAGAGAATGTTTCCCTTGAGGATCTTACCACCAGAGAGGAAGACAGGGCAACAGTCCCAACGGCGACAACTAGTGCACCAGGGAAATAATCTCATTGCAATTTTTATTATTAATATTACCGAACTAGTTCAATGATATTTAAAAACTGACAATTAAAATTTAATATTATATGTTTTTGTAGGCGATGCCCCATCACTGGATGAGACCAGACATCGTGACTACGCAACTAGGTCAACGGCGACAACTGATGCACCAGGTAAATAATCTCATTGCAATTTTTTTATTAATATTACCGAACTAGTTCAATGATATTTAAAAACTGACAATTAAAATTTAATATTATCTGTTTTTTTAGGCGATGCCCCATCACTGGATGAGACCAGACATCGTGACAATGCAACTAGGTCAGCGGCGACAACTGGTGCACCAGGTAAATAATCTCATTGCAATTTTTTTTATTAATATTACCGAACTAATTCAATGATATTTAAAAACTGACAATTAAAATTTAATATTATCTGTTTTTGTAGGCGATGCCCCGTCACTGGATGAGCCCAGACATCGTGAATATGAAACTAGGTTAGCAATGCGGGTTGAAAGGCATGAAACAGGAGCAGAGCACGATGATATTGATGATGTAATTAGGAGCTTTAAAAATAGGAAGAAGAAAAAGAAAATTTGACAATGTAAAATATTGTATTATTATAAGACAAACGTTACCATACTTGGAACGTTTTTTTGCGTTATATTAAAAACTCATTTATCATACTATTTTTATGTCAAGCATTAATTGCAATGTTTCCTTGCGTACTTTTTGTTGAATTGTTTTTTATTAGTTATTGAATATTTTTTTTTATGCTCATGAAAGTAAAAAATGAAATATAGATTGGGTATTGGGGAATTGAGAGTGATGTGAGGGGGGGGGAGGGGCCATAAGAGCTTCCACCTTCACGTGGTTGGCCCCGTTTAGTAGAGAATAATTTATTGGAGCGATTTAATCTTGGAGCAAACCTCCCTTGATCCAGCGTAGCAACAAAAAAGTCACTGTTGACTTAGTTGCTACTCTTTCAGATCGTGGGAGGCTTGTTCCAAGTTCATGCGACTCCAATAAATTGTTCTTGAATGAAGAGGAGCTTATTCAAGTATGTTTTGACATTTTCAACATATGTTCTAACATTATCATAAGAATGCATCTTAGAGTAAAAAATACTACATCAATTACTTGTATTTATTGTATAGATAATGATGGATTTTGATTAACTTGGCAGTGCAGGTACAAATCCTCTTGCATCATGAGCAATACAACTTGTCAACCAAGGTCATGTCCAGGATATTTTTTCTTGTGCGCTTGACCAAGTTCGTAATGTCACATTTTGTAAGTTCCTTTACAGTTCATAATTCAATATTAAGCTTTTTCATGATTATTATCTAGGTTTTTTGTATGTGTTTTTTCATCTATTTGATTGTAAGAAACTCTGCATGTTTCCTGTTGTTCACTATGATTTATCCCATTACCACTCCCAGGATGAATCCGACTTTATTGTTACATAGGTTACTTTATTGTTACTATGATTTCTCCATTTACGATTTCATAGGTTACATCATGTAAAGTTGTCAATCTCAGGTTGGTGATGAGCTTTAGTTCTCCAGATTTGGGGCTTTTCTGATATTTTCTCCCTTGTGTCATTCCTACATCACCTCGTTGTTTGAGCATGCCAATTGTCTACCACTTGTACCAATTGGCACATGTCAATCTCTTAGTGGTGCCACATTTCACCTATTTTCGGTGAGAGTTTAGGGTTTCTCTAAACTCTTCTCTAATTGTGACAATTAATGACCAAATATACAACAAAATATATTACTATATAATCACTTGAGAAAACTAATTAATGACCAAAGAAATATGACCAAAATGTTGGTCGTGTTATAAGATACTGTAAATTAGCTACTAATAGTCGTATATATGTGAAATTTAGTCATTATTTGTAATCACAAATTTATCATCTTTAGTGGTCATTTATCATTTTTTTAGTAGTTTCATATTCATTATATAAATGACTAATTTAGTAGTTTATATTCATTTCATTTATTTTCATTAATAATAATTATAAATGACTAATTTAGTCATATATTTATTTTATTTGTGTTCATCATTAATCAATATAAACTACTAATTTAGTAGTTTTAAATTGATTTTATTTGTTCATTATTAATCAACATTAATTAATTTGTATGATTTAAAAAATATCATACAATGTGCATGTTCATCTAATATGAAAACATAAAGTTGCATATGTTAATTACAATACTAAACAATATCAAATGCAATTATAAATAATTTCAACCACATAAATTATATTATATGAAATGTTAAAGTCTTACAATGAGTTTCCAACTTAATATTGGTTGGACTACAATTTACACATGAAATGATGTTTCATCACTTCAAAACATTATCATTGTGTTGCCAAGGCATTGCACATGAATTCACCAACTCTGAAAACCTGACCATCAATATCTATATGTGTGTCTTATGCGGTATATTGGCTCTAAGGGTATCACCAGACCAGTTCTCTTCTCTCTCTTTTTTTACATTTGTCGCTCCAATGTTATTGCTCTCCTCTTTCTTCAATTTCTGCTTCTTACCATCAATACTGAGTTCATTTTCTGAAAACAAAAGAAAATACAATGCAGAGTGTAAGACATGAACGACAATGAACACTAGAATATGAATTAAATTTGACTATAAATAGTTTATACGACATATACCTCAACATCAGCAATGTCAAAGCCATTTTTCTCCATACAAGTAAGAAACTCGAACAAATTTTCTTCAGTTGAGCAATAGTGGCCACTATAATGTGGCCGGATGACCTGTATAAACAAAGCAAATAAAATGTCACAATATATAGAAAAGAACACCTTAGTAAACTTGTGAAAACAAATAATACGATGTGTGATGTTTAATCCTTGTCATTTTATTCGCAAAAACATTTCATTTCCTAACACTTGAACTTGGTCAAGCATATAAACAACATGTGCTCAAATAACAACATGAAAGTAAACTTTTTTGATATTCATGAAAATATTTTACCACAAAATAGCTATAAGGATTCCAATAAATATCGTGTAATACTAATTTCATCTTCAAGCTTTGGTTGTTGTTTAAATGGACATGATACCAAGTATTTTCAATTTCACAGTTAAACAATAAAACAAAATCAAAAGAAACATCCAAAATAAAATCAAACAATAAAGAGAGGATATCATGGAATGAAAATTGCAATTATAAAAAAATTGTTTACCTGTCCACCGATGTCATGTCTAGCATTCGTAAAACATTTGCTTGCCCAAAATAACCCTGAGGTGAAATAATTAAAACATTAAAAGCCATATGAATTCCTACTAGAAACATTTCCAAAGTTGATGGCACATGTGCCTAAAGGATCTCTAACAACAAATGAATCATATTCAAGACGTGTTATGCATTGTCTCCCCATATTGCAAGTGAATTCACCAACTTTGAAGACTTGACCATCATTCTTTATGTGTGTGTCTTATGCAAGATATTGGCTCGAAGGGTATCACTAGAACCGTCTCTTCTCTCACTCTTTTTGCATTTGTCGTTCCAGTGTTATCGTTCTCCTCTTTCTTCAATTCGTACTTCTTACCATCAATAATGAGTTCCTTTTCTGAAAACAAAAGAAGATACAATGCAGAGTGTAAGACATGAAAGATGATGAACAATATAATATAAACTGAAGTAGACTATAAACTATTTATACGACATATACCTCAACATCAACAATGTCAAAGTCAATTTTCCCCATAAAAGCAAGAAACTCGAACAAGTTTTCTTCGGTTGGGCGATAGTGGCCACTATGTAGCCAAATGACCTATATAAACAAAGAAAATAAAATGTCACCATAAAAAAAACACCTTACTTAGTATTCAACATTCAGGGAAAGCTTAGGCACAGTCATGCGAACTAAGTTACATGCTAAAAAACTCGAGTTGTACATAACTTGTGAAAACAAATAATATGAGATGTGATATCTAATCATTGTCTTTTTATTCACAACAACATTTCATTCTCTAACACATACACTTGGTCAAGTATATAAAAAACATGTGTTGAAATAACAACATGAAAGTAATTTTTTCTAATAGTCATGAAAATATTTTAACACAAAACAACTAAAAAGGTTTCAATCAATATCATGTAATAATAATTTCATCTTTAAGCTTTGGTTGTTTAAATAGAAATGATATCAATTATTTTCAATTTCATAGTTAAAAGACAAAACAAAATCAAAATAAATGTTCAAAATAAAATCAAACAAAAAAGAGAGAATATCATGGAATGGACATTGCAATTATAAAAAAATACCTTTCCACTGATGTCTTGTCTGGCATTCATAAAAACATTTGTTTGCCCAAACTATGAGGTGAAAGAATCACAACATAAAAAAGCATGGAAACCCCTCCTAGAAACATTTCCAAAGTCAATGGCTTAGGTACCTAAAGGATCTCCAACATCATACGAATCATATCCAAGACATGATTTGCATTGTCTCCCCATCCTTTTTCCAATCACATTTCTTGTAACCTGCGCACAACATAGTCAAGTAACAAATAGAGTTTTTGAAATATTTACACAAGGAGCAAGACGTGCAAGTAGAGTTTCTAAAATTTGAAGCAAGGTGTAATTCTTCAGCAAATTTGACAAATAATTATAAGATTAAAACATTTATATGGTGGATGAAAAGAAATTGGAGGTAAAGAACGTGCTGATGAAAAGTAGTTGGAGGTAAAGAACACATCAAATACAGAGGGCCATTGTTCCATTACGAAAAGATGATAGAATAATACTATGTCATGCTGATCTTATAGTTGATTTATTTAAAAAGGTGATAAACATATTCTAATGTCTAAGTTTGAGATTTGCAAATATTTCCTTTCTAGACTGAATTACTATGACTTTCCATGATATGAAATCAAGTATAACACCTTCACTGTTTCTCAAAGCCACGAAATATAAAATGAGAATAAGTACAAAAGCAACAAACATACACCAAATAGGCAGTACCCAATTATAAATTGAAAGTAATATATAGACTCATAACTTGAAACTTATGCTGACAATTTCAACCATGTAGATTACTTTTTCAAAAATATGTGGCTTATGTAGAATATAAGTAATAAATATATGTTGAGATATATTCTAAGTAAATATTGTTAGACCATTAAAAAAAATCTTGTGTCCAAAACAAAGTACCGATAATATTGTAAGCATTTGCCAATTTGTTTAGAGTGGCCTTTCTTATTTAACCATCATGTTCTGTTGTCAGAGTAGCAACACTGTTAATTTTGGTCAACTAGGTCCAAACTCAAAGTTTCACTGCTCATATGATGATGATTATATTTTTGTTGGATTCCTCTTTCGTAGAGGTGCAAGATTGATCTAAAGATCATCTTGTTTGGATGAGAACATATATTTTGATTTTATTTTCTACACATGTGCTACGTCGTCCAAATTTGTAATGTAGGGTCAGAAGCCGAATAGATGTGTCACACACCCTCACTGACTGATATAAATTGGAGAGATATGATGTCCATTTCATCATCATCTCATCACACACATTCCTCATGATCTTATTGGTTCGTATAGCCTAGAAGAGACCTCTCTCTCTCCCACGTGTGAATATGGATGCCGGAAATTTGGATGTCGGAAATATGGATGCCGGAAATGGATGCCATAAATATGGATGATGCCAGAAATATGGATGCCAGAAATGATGCCGGAAATGGATGGCGAAAATATGGATGATGTCGAAAATCTGGATGAGGGATTCTTTTGTTGACTTGCGTTGACTTTTGGAGTTGTCTTTGAGGGGTGTGTGTGATGCTTGGAAGGTTGGCTAATCTGATGTTGATAAAGACTTTGCTGGATGATGCATCCTGTTGATTGTCGTAACGCACATCACTCTCTATCATTGCTAGACAAGAAGAATTGTAAAATGTAATCTACATTATTTGGCTTGTCTTCTGTTGATCTATTATTATGTTCTATCGGCATTTTACTTTAATGTTTATGTGTTGAATTGGGCCTATAAGAAAGATTAAAGTAAAATTGCATTAAGCATATAGAACATACCATGTTTATATAAAATTAACATGGTATCAGAGCTGAGGTGAAGACAAAGTCCAAGATAGTGTGAAAAGAAATCACCGAAGAAGAAGTCTTGTCAAGGACCAATGGTCTGATGATAAGTTGACTGACAAGTTTGCTTATCATGCATGAAAGATGTCCTTGGATTTGGTATTAGAAGATCAAGATTTCATGGAATATGTGCAGGGGAAGATTCATGAGCATCCATCATATTTTATGAGGCATACAGAAATCAGGAATGATCTCCTTGCCATAGGAGAAGTAGCTGATCGAGAGCTTGTCCTCGTTGCTCTTGGAGGAATTCCTCGAGACTGGTATGTATTTAATACTACGATTCTTAATAATAAGATGATTCCTGATTTTGATGAATTGTTGACTAGATGCACTCAAGAGGAGACAAGAATGATGGAGAGAGATCATCCCTCTAATGGAAATAGAGGTGACCCTACTACCTTCGCCGCTCATGCAAAGAAGAAGAACCATAGTGGCCCGAGAAATCAAAACCATGGTAGAGCGGGGCCCAAATGAAGGAAGAGAAGATGTTACACTTGTAACAAGTCTGGTCACTATGCAAGAGAGTGCCCCAATAGAAGGGACTCTCTCAGGGATGATGACAACAACAACTTCAGGGGGAATGGCAATCAAAGGAACAACAGGTTCAAAGGAAAAAGGAAGGCTCCCTCTGATCGTAGTGGAAATGGGCAACTTTTCAATAGGTCAAGAAATTCCAGGTACGATGAGTCTAATGTTGTTGATAATAAGAAAAATGAATATATTCTTGTATTTTCCCTCTCTATTACATCTCCTCCCGACACCCTGGATGTCTGGTTGATTGATAGTGGTGCTTCAAAGCACCTCACTAGCTATAAAGAAGCCCTCTCTGATTTGATTGAGATGGATACTAATTTAGAAATTATCCTTAGAGATAATGCCACATATCTCATGAAAGGGATAGGGACTGTGACCCTTCATCCATCTCAAGGTCAGGTCGTCTGTTTACAAGATGTGTTGTACGTACCTGATTTGAAGAAGAACCTTATGTCTATTTTGGCAATGGAAGACAAAGGGTTCAAGGTGGCATTCGTTGATGGAAAGGTACGCATCTGGAAGAGGAACTTCAAAGAAGCTCTTACTATTGGTTTTAGAGTTGATACACTCTACTCCGTTGGAGGAAGTCCATTGGGGGCTATGTGATGTGATACAACTCTTCAAACAGTGTTATGGCATCGGAGGTTTGCACACCTTCATTACAAAGCCCTTCCCAAAGCAAGGAAGGTGGTGATGGGGATGCCCAAATTTAAAGATGATCATGAAGGTATATGTCAGAGTTGTGCCGAAGGGAAGAATACAAGGGGACCATTCCCCTCAAGTGTCATAAAGACAACTAATATCTTGCAGTTGATACATTCTGATCTATCTCGTATGCTGCCCGTGACATCCTTGGGAGGATGTTCCTATTACATGACTTTTATAGATGACTTCTCCCGCAAGAACTAGATATATTTCTTGAAGAAGAAGAAGTTACAGGACTGTGTTTAGTAGTTGCAGGATTGTGTGAAGTGCTAAGTATAATAAGTGTGCTCAATGAAGTAATGCAACACAAGTAAGGGTATCATTAGAGTATGAAAATGGTGGACTGTTCATCGAAAGGAAATAAGACGTGTGAGACCAATGAGCAAGTTAAAGTGAAGGTGCAAGGTGTGCACAGGATATTCTATAACAAGGTGTTGATATCTCAGTAAGGATCACATACAGTCGGAGAAGGGAAATACAGTTAAACTGAGCTCTCTAGTCCTGGTGTAGAAAAGAGCAGGACGGTGCAGGACAGTGCAGAAAAGAAGGACCAGCTTAAAAATTCAATGAAGAAGCAGTGACAAGGTCTTGGAGGCATACAAGGGTCAAGGGTTTGTGTCATGGTCATGGTACTTGTCATCTAAAAGTCTATAATAAGAATTTCTTGTGGGTTTTCCTCTCCAAGAGGGAGAGGTTTTGGCCCTAGCTCGAAGAGCCTAAATTTGTGTCTCTTGTGTTTTGGTAATTGACTTGATGAAAGACATAATAAGCTAAGAAGAGAAGACATAAGTAAAAGAAGTAAGCTCACAATTAATTATCAAGAAGAGAATTTGAATTAAACCTAGTCCTATCTAATTCTCAACAAAGGCACACACAAACATTAAGGACAGTCACAAATAAAAATTGTTTTTAACACCTTAAAGGCATTCTTCCAAATTTGATCCTATACTATCTTATAGAGTGTATTTTTTCCTTTCCAATGAGCCTTTATTTGCCCCGAAACTCCTGGTAGTTTGTGAGATATTGAATTTTAAAGACTACGAAAATTACACCTAACAGTGAGCCAACCTGCACTTTGGCACACATGTCAGCGTCCTCTTCTAGAAGGACGTTTCCTTTAAAACATGGTAAAATAGTATAAATATAAACCTCCTCTCCTCAGTTTTTGACAATAAAATTCAGTAGGAAGCTCACACATCTAGACAAAATAAAAAAATCATAAGGGGAATTTTCTGATTCTAACACTGGGAAAAAAAATTTTAAAGCAAAAGCAACAGATGACATAGCTACCAAACGGCAAAGGTTATTGGAATTTGGCACTGCAATAGCGGAAGTTAAGGTATTTACTCTGTGTAATGCAATTTGTAACAGTCAAATTGTTTTTTACTCGCATCTTTCTGGGAAGAAACATGTTGCTCAGGTGAAAAAATTAGAGGAAGAGGCTAAGTTTGCGTCGAAAGGTAAAGATCGAGATAATATCTCCATGATTGATGCTGAACATGAATTTAAGAACAGGGAATAGAGTAGATTGAGGTCAAATATGTTTTGTGAGAAAGCACTTTCACATGACCTTGTGCAAGATCAGGAAGCAAAATGGTTACACCCAAAATATATTTAAGCGAGATAAGTTATGAAGCCTCATGGAAATTAATAGTTAAAATGTAGAACTTTGGCATTCCAAAGCACTAAAAGTTGGGACATTTATCAAGTTTATTGGGCCACTGCATGTTGCTCAAGTTCTTAATTCAGTGCACCCCTGCTGTATATGCCAGATAATTAAATTTGAAGGCAAGGTCTCATACAATGTGGGATTTTTAATGGATTTAAAAAAATTTGTTTTAATTCAGCGACAAATTTTGGCACTTCAATTTTTAAGATTGGGCCATTGCAGTTTGTTTAGTTATTTATATTAGTACTTGTAATATGAATATCAAGCAAGTACAGATACAGTAATATTATTACTGATCAAATGTTTTCTAGGAAACAAGAAGCACGTATTAATTGATAGATACAAGCAACCGTGATGCTATTACTTAACATGCATATACATCATAACAATTCATGCACAGAGGAACCTATACTCGATGGATGGTCTCATGTCATATATTCATTTGTCTAGTTGTTGAAATTTCTATAAATGTGAATTTATTTACTATGTTTTATCAAAGTTCAGGAACAAGGGGGAAAAGTAGGAAGTCTTTTGGACCACTGGAGAAAACTTGTAAATTTAAGGGATATCACAACGACAGTAGATATAGGAAGGATACAGATCTCAAATGCATCTAGGTGGACCTGAGGATGAGGTGAAAGAAGTAGAGTATAACTGCAGGAGTGACTTGGGAGTCGAGGAAAAAAATTTGTTTGGGTCAAAAATCCGTGATGGTTATCTATTCCTTCGGAATTGTGATAAGAATTGTGCTAGAAGACAGAATTTTGGATTGCAAACCAAGCTACAACACTAGTATTTTTTGTGGTGAAATTCTTGATCGAACTGTGGAAGATTATAGTGATTCATGCATAGTGACTATAGCAGTTTCAGACTGTGTATAGACTCTTTGGCTCAGATTTCTTTGTTGGACAGTCCAGACTTCGCATGTCTCTAAAGCTTTCGGTGGATAAGACAGAAAGATACTCTCTATATTTTGGACTTGTAACAAAAAGTTCCATACCTTCGGACCTGTAAGAGGAAGCTACAAAACCCTTAGACCAGTGGAAACCAGAGCTGTGGACAAAGCTAAAACACTGTTGTGAATTGCAGTCCTCGAACAACTTCGGTCTTGAGGATATTCTATGGAGACTTGAACCTCCAGCAAATAGGCTAATTGGCAGCTTGGTCCTGTGAGGAGGGCTCATCGTATATATTCCTCAGATCTACAACTTGTATCTCAGATTTTCTCAAGAGTTCAGACCTGTGTGTGGAAAAAAGGCTATTCGGACTTGTGGGAAACATTTTGAGCTTGGTGAGAAGGTATATCTCAGCATTTAGACTTGAACCTATTCTTGACCTCTACACGTGAATCTGGTGCTTGATCAATTCTCTGTTACGACACATTCTTGGCTAAGAGCTCTAAATTAAGACTGTGTGTACTTAGTCCAAGCCTCTTGCACATAATTTAGATTCCTTTTGAAGATGATCTTGGAAAACATTTTTTAGAAGGCTTGAAGAAAACTTGTTTTATCTTGAAGACAATGGTTAGCAGCTTTAGAACAGACTGGGCATTATTTGAAGTGAAATAATAACAGGTCTGAAGGGATTGTTTGGTGAATTTCTTTTAAGGTATTTTTGAAGGCTTATAACTGCTTGTTCTTTGCAATATTGAAGACATTTTAGGAGCAGGATGTTGAAGAAGAGTTAAGGCCTATGGACTTTGAGCACCTTGAAAAGAAGTAGAAGATATCTTGTTGAAGATCTATTTGGAGCACCTTGACGACATCTTGGAGCATCTTGTGAAGACACTTTGAAACTGAACTTGGAGATATTATTATCATGATGCATCGTCGATGACATCATGAGGTGACTTGGAGAATAGAGCTATTACACGTCTAATTGACACAAATATATAGAAATTATGATGGTATTTAAAGTGCCATAGGCTCATAGAATATACCAAACTCGCATTCTCCATATAGGAATAAATCAGCAGTCTATCATTCCCATACTTGAAGTATCCTTGCAATGACACTAGATTCATATGTTGGGCTCTTGATAAAACTTCTACTTCAGCCTTAAATTCATGCTCCATCTAACCACATTCTCCTGTCAATATTTTAATTGCATTTTGTGTGCCATATTCTAGAGTGGATCTATATACCAATCCAAAGCCTCCACAACCAATGATGTTTTCCTGCTAAAAATTACCAGTAGCTTTCAAGAGATCAGCAATAGCAAGATCTTTACGACAATGATTTTGGAATAACAACACAATTTATATCCCAAGGCGTCATAAAGCCTGTGAGGCATGTCAAAATATATCTCGTCTGAAACTCCCTGCTCTGTTACCTGACTTCTTGATTGATTCCAAAGAATCGCAGCCAGAAGAAAAGAAATCCCAACACCAACACTCATGGGTATGCCAATAATGGTATTTCTATCCAGCCTATTGATTCTGTGTGCAGCAATAGGTACCCTCGGTATTGACACAGGTGGACTACAGGTGGCAGTAAGAGGCTGGCCACAGAGACCAAGGTTTCCTTCAAAAATAGACTTGTTAAAGGTATCAAGTTGATGTCCAAAAGGTATTAACCAATGAAAGTGATTATTAGAGACATTGAACCTTACCAAGAATGTGAGATCCTTCAGGGATGGTGGTATGATTCCAACAAAATTATTATTTGACAAATCTAAGGTCTCCAAATTTGTCAAGTTAGATAGTGTGTCTGGGATTATCCCCGAGAAATTATTATGACTCAAATATAGAATATGAAGCATTCCATCTGGCCAATCTCAGGGCTTAGAGTGCCACTGAGATTGTTTCTGGCCAAGTATAGCGAAGGGGGAAGATTAGACAACTGATTGTAATGTAGCCCAAAAGAATTTTGATTTTTCTTTACATATAAGGGGGGCTCAAAGGGAGTTTGAGCTGATACAGGGGTATTTGTATTGACTTAAAACTAGGTAACTCCATAAGCTGCTTTGGAATTGGTCTTGACTGAGAATTATTTGACATGTCCAAATAAAAAAGATATTGAAGAGTGTTTAAACAAATAGGAATAACTCCGTTGAGATTACTCCAGGAAAGATCCAAGACCTATAAATTTGGACATTTCAGGAGCCAAACTGGAACTTGCCCGGAAAGAGCACAATTTCCAAGATTTAATATCCAGAGCATGGGAAATCCATGTGTATCAGCTGGAATCATATCCCCATTAAAATTCTTTGACAGAACCAATGTGGTAAGGTTATGAAAGTCCTGTAGAGCTGTTAGGGCACTTATAATATTGATAAAACTGTTGTTTGAGATGGAGAAAAAAGAGAGAACCTGAAGGGATGCCATACCAGGAGGAATTTCACCACTTAATTTGTTTACTGCCAGGCTCACAGATTGGATATTTTTGCAGGTCCACAAGCTAGGCAGAATACTGCCAGATAAATTGTTGCTAGCTAAATCTAGATAAATTAGTTCAGGCAAGCTTGTAAAATTCAGTTCAATAACTCCCGTGAGAGAGTTGTTTTTCAAATTCAAAACTTTCAACTTATTGAATTGGGACAGACGAGAAGGTACCTGGAGAATGACTTCTAGAGTAGGTTTCTGGTGGAGCTAGAATGTTGTTCTCCCTTGTAGATGTCAGTTATCAGCTAGCTTGCTGCCAATTCGGTTGATGCCTTGGCTAGGGTGTCAAATTTAGTATTATTCTTTGTGTAGATGTGAGAGAATGATGTATGCTCAAAGAGTGACATTGTTTTTGAGCCAAGTGGAATTCAACCTATCAATAATGATGTTGTCTTCCTTATCAAATAAAACACTGCTAAAATACCTGCACCTGATACAATGGGGTTGAATGCCTCAAATGTTAAAAAATGGGTGCATAATGACCCCTTTGTCTCAAATGCCATAGATAAAGAAGACAATGAAATTAAAATCAGGACATATGATGGTGTCATTGGTGCCCCTGAAGATAGTTCAGATTGCCAAAATTATGAAAGGGCATATGATCTTTAGGAATCCAAATTTGAGCGGTATTTTGAGTTTGAAGACCCACCTTAGGAGCCCTTGGAAACTGGAAATGACTACAAAATTGATCGTCGACTCCATGAGGGTATGTTTGTTTTCCTGGATGCTGGTGGAAGTGATAAGCATACCTCTGATACTAACATACATAGTTATCTGTTGCTGCAAGTTGGACGAAGCAGTCATAAAATGGTAATGTTTAAGACCCTTCCTATTGGTGATACTTATGACAAGTTGGATAAAGAAGGGTTTGAGAATTTAGTGAAGGAGTTACCCTTCATTATGGTGAGTTTTCTGAAGATGCCCATACAAAATTTTTTGAGTTTGATGAACTTGTAAATCTCAAGTTCTATGGGAATGCTTCAGCTCATCTTTATGGAAATACTCATGTGTGCCGTCAGTGTCATGAAGCTACAGGTGCAATGAAATTGATCCTATCAACCTTAGATTCTTGCATGATGTCTCAAAGAAAACGTGCATCCAAAATTGCTGAATGGGTTTCTGTGAATTCAGAGTAAGGTTCATCTCTAACAAAAGCTTTGCACTGGTGATATGCCACATAAATCCATTCAAATATTTGAAGTATTGGAAGTAGAATATTTGATATATAAGTTTGTTTCAAGTACATCTCTCCAATATTTTAGGCCAACATAGTTATCTATAGTAGAGTGCCAGCATAAAGTGTTTGCAAGCATAAGATGCTCTTCTATGAGGAAAAAAAAAACGAATTTCAGAAGGGAGGGATTGTGCAATAGCTATGATCACTATATGTTGAATATCCTTATACTGTATTTTGAACCAGCTGAGATATCAACATGAAAATTTTGACATATATCTGCTTTGAATATTGCTGAGGCGCGGACAAAAGGAACACTATACAGACAAAAAGAGAGAACCTGAAGGGATGTCATGCCAGGAGGGATTTCACCGCTTAATTTGTTTCTTTCCAGGCTCACAGAATGGGTATTTTTGTAGGTCCACAAGCTAGGCATAATACTACCAGAAAAATTGTCGCTAGCTAAATCCAAATAAATTAGGCCAGACAGGCTTGTAAAATTTAGTTCAATAACTCCCGTGAGAGAGTTGTTTTTCAAATTCAGAACTTTCAACTTCTTTCATTGGGAAAGACGAGAAGGTACCTTAAAGGAGAAAGCTCGTCACGGGTAACTGGAGAATGAATTTTAGTGTAATTTTCTGGTGGAGCTGGAATGTTGTTCCCCCTTGTACATGTCAATTATCAGCTAGCTTGCTGCCGATTCGGCTGATGCCTTGGCTAGGGTGTTAACTTCAATATTATTCTCTGTGTAGATGTGGGAGAATGATTTATGCTCAAAGAGTGCCATTGTTTTTTAGCCAAGCAGAGATCAACCTATCAATAATGATGTTTTCTACCTTATCAAAGAAAACACTGCTAAAAGACCTACACCTGATACAATGGGGTTGAATGGCTCAAAATTTGAAAAATGGGTGCATAATAACCCCTTTGTGTCAAATTTCATAGATAAAGAATACAATGAAATTAAAATCAGGACATATGATGGTGTCATTGGTGCCCCTGAAGATAGTTCAGATTGCCAAAATTCCAAAAGGGAATATGATCTTCAGGAATCCAAATTTGAGCAGTATTTTGAGTTTTAAGACCCACCTTAGGAGCCCTTCGAAACTGGAAATGACTACAAAATTTATCGCAGACCTTACATTTATCTGATATCTTTTTCTAAATTCTAGCATACTTCATTTTTACTTGACTTTCCATGCCATTTATTTTTTATAGCCATTTACTAAGCCTCTTACTACATAAGCTTCATTTAGATCCCCTAATGATGGGTGCAGAAGGTTCAATTGGATCCCCTGATGATGGGCATAGTGTCCACTTGAAATGTTGGGACATTTCTACATTCTAACACAGTTCATAATACATATGCAGAAAGTATGGCACAATTATGGCTAGCAATGAAAATATTCATACTAAAATCATACTAATTTTTCACTGGATTTGACAACTGATCAGATTTTCATTTTCCTGTTCTGCTGTTCTGTAAATGAATTTGATCATTCAACACAAATTTAAAGAAAAACATTAGCCATATATATGCTTGAAACATATGGTAAAAGTAGATAGTGAAAATGGGAGAAATTAAGCTCCAAAATGTCATATGCACATCCTTGAATGTCTCATACCTTCCTTTGTGAGCCTTAATCCTAGTAATCCATAAAGTACATAAAGAAAAATTGAAAAATATGATATAATTTCATCACAACAGTAGCTTGTTTGATAATCCAAATTCTCAAAAGTCGCAGGTTAGATTCATCTTATTGCTCAACAAAAGAGATTAACAAATTATTGGGGAAGGTGACTTAGCATCCTTTAAAAACAAAATTCAATAGTAAACATCATTCATGTTGCAATGCTCCATGCAAAAACAATGATTGTAAAAAAGATATATCTAAAATAAAAGTTGGCTATTTACTCATCCAACTATATGACTGGAAAACTAAATGTTTCATCTTTTCCCCCTCTTCTAATGTTCAAAGATATAAAACTACTCAATGTATTTTACCATTTCCACAACAAAAAGCTAATCAATGCATTACCTTCATTACGAGGATTTTACAACTTAGGTTTACCTAACTATTCATGTTCTTATCGTTTTCTTTCTTGAACTAGTTTCCTAGTTGTTACGGCTTGTTCTCAGATATTAGATCTTTTCTTATTTTATATTTACGGCAACTTAGATATTGGATCTATTTCTTGTTGATTTTTTATGTAGCTTGGGAGGTACTCCAAACCCTGGTGATCAAGGGTTGGAGTTCAAAGCACCACAAATGGGCTTGTGGGCTTGAGATTCAAGCTTGGGCATTTTTCACCCATCTTGTTTGGGCCAAAACCATGATGAGAAATTGACATGTGATGGATGGGGATGATAGTGCTCGATGATACGATTCCAACTCATTGAGAATCGTTCGAATCCGAGTTGTTGTTAGAGAGAAATGAATTTTTGAAGTTGACTAGGTAATTATTGGTTGCCAAGTCATGTAGGCTTGGTGTAAAAGGGTTCCAACAGATGGTCCTCTTCAAGAAAATTCGTGGAGGCTTAAAAGGCTATAAATAAGAGATGTGTGAACCTCATTTTAGCATCCATCCTTGTGCAACACAACACAAACATAAGTGTTGAAGGGCAAATACATATCTTTGATCTCGCCGCAGTGAGAAGAGGGCATACCAGCATGGGAACAAGTCTGTTTTAGGGCTGCACGAAGGTGACTGAGTAGCTGGAGAAGGGTTTGAGCTGAGTGCAGGACCAAAGTTTTGTTCTTGAAGGCCAAAGTAAGGGAGGGTTGTTTTGAGGTGAAAGGAAGGTGGAAAGACTCTTAGAAGGGATGTCGCAGCCCTACACAGCCTTGCTGTAGGGTGCCACATCTATTTTAAGGGAGGTCGAAGAGCTGGTGGAGGCTATAACAGCCCAGCATCATCAACGAGGGTCATATCATTTCATAGAAGGGTGTTTGTACCTCCTTAAGGCAATTCTGGGCATAAATTAAAGGACTGTTAGGGACTGGTTTATATGCCCCAACCAGGCCTAGATTGCAGCAGTGGAGCTACAGCAAAACAGTCAACAAGGTATGTGTCTTTGATGAAGTTTTTGTAGTTGTTGGATCCTAGATAGGATCAGTTTTGGATTAGTTTGATAAGGAGCCTGTGGAAGTCAAAGAGGAGGGGCAGACCTTGTGGTTAGAGACCCTATACCAATGACATTTTCCATAGTGAATGAGCAGCATACTTGCAGCAGAAGATTATTATGCATTGGGTCAGAGTGTTGAAAAAATAGCCAATATTGAAAAAATACAATTTCTTGCCACCGTTAAAGGGTTTATGGAAAATATATCACATACTTTATTCACATTGCAATTTAAAAGAACTCTGAGAAATAATTTGGATTTTTTAGAGGTAATATGGCTTTCCATCCATTGAAATAAAACACTCTCAAAATGATTCACTATAGGTTTTTTAACAGGTGACACTCACACATCATCTGGAATAATTAACCTAGGTACCTTAAAAGAAAGTATTCTTGCAACTTTTGAGATGGCATGTTGATAATTAGTGTTGCAATATTCTTTCACTAAATCCACTATTTTGCAACCAGTCAAAAGTTTACTCCCATTAATTTGTTGTTCAACCTATTTTATGCTCTTAATAGGACTAGAGCCTTCAGTGAGATTTGATGGTTGAGAAGAACAAATCAAAGGAAGAATCTCATTTTCTCCCTCACTTGTCAAGATATTTTGAACATCTAAAAATCAATAATTTGCAACTGTTGTATTCAAATAAGCCACACATTGATTTTGTTGTACTTCCCAATAAGGATATGAAACATTGTCTATAGTTGTGGACAAAAAATCACATTGCCCAGGCATGGTGCTAGTGAGCTCCAACACTTAACTACCATTCCACTTACTATATATGTTTCTGCTTAAAAAAAAAATGAAAGCACAGAGCCTTGATAAGGCAGGGACAATTGAATTTCTAAAGAAATGGTGTAAGAGAGAAAGAGAAAGCAATGGATTCAATGAATTAGGAGAAACACTAGGGGAAGAAGGCACAAGAAGAAGATTTATTTCTGCTTCATTTTGGATTGCATCTGGATCAATTGAAAATTGAAATGGGTGGTTTTGTATCTCTGGCATTTGGTTTTGCCTTTGATTTTGGCATTGATGGTAATCTTACCAAACAATGGAATGCATCTCATTTATGTTAGAGGCAAGTGCATATCTGTGGAGAAATCATTCCCAGTTGTAGCTCTAGGTTCTTCCGTTGTTTATACTTGAGCTGTTGGGTAAAATTACAATTAGTTTGATAACCAATTGGGACTTGGAGGCAATATGGGTGGTGGTCCATGGAGGTATGCTTGATCAGGGCACTTATTTTATGTTGAAGGATCTAAGGATGTATCTAAATATTTATCATATTGTATTTATTTACCACTTCATAGTTGCATTCACCATAATAGTCTTCATGTTGATAGGTATTCTACTGAAAATACTGATCTTAAACAGTTTGTAAAAATGTCTTTTGTTTCCAATGAGGAGATGACAAAGTGGAAAATGTTGGCACTGAATCTAGAGTTTTACAAGTCAATTATATGTCTCAAATTAGTGATACATTCTCATTTGAAATTGAAACAAATAATGTTCCCATTGGAGAGGGTATTTATGGCTTAGTCGATTTCACCCAATATGGTGAGAGAGACAAAAAAGTTGGATGCTAGAAACCCTTTTAGACTAGCCAATCAAGTGAAGTGATTTAGAGAAAGGCTTCTAAAATATGCCAAATTCTTTCCACCCATATATTATTTACAAAAATATTAGTAAATATCATATTATGTTTCTTATCATCTATGCTAAGATGAACTGCCAAAATAATTACAGGTCCTCTACTTGAGTAAATAAGAATAGAAAGAACTTTTCTGAATCTCTATACCCCTCAAGGTGCCTCAAATGTTTTAGAAACAAGTTTTTGGTGTAACCTGTCAAGAAAATCTCATTAACTCACAACGTTTGAACAATCAAAGCCTCTTAACTATGGCCAATACTTCCTAAACGTAGTAACTTTAACCAAATGAATGTCTTATTGTATCATGATTCATATCCTCCTCACTCACATAGATGATAGAACACCACTCTTTGGATGAATGCCCTCAAAAGTACCAAGAAATGGTTGAAAGTGAAATTTAGAAAGAAGCTATAAATGCATCATTCATTGCCACTCAAAATCAGTTTCCGACCAACACAACACATTCAAAATAAGAATTCAACTCTTAGAATAAGATTACATAAAGGACTCAAAACCACTATTTTTGTTTTTCTTCAATGAAGCAAAAAGGAGAAGAGAAGAAATTTACTCTGTAATCGAGCTAGGACCTTCAACAGATTTATGATTCAAGAGTAACTTCCATGATCATCATTCAGACAAGTCTCAGCCATAATTTCATTGGGATGAGTTTTCCACTGCTGCCTATTATGACCGACTAGGCATCTTCAACAACTTCTTTTCTCCTCATCAAACTCTAGAAGAAGATGAAACCTGCTCCAATGACCATAAACAATGCATGTTGTCAAACGAGTAACTTTGATGCAAAATTAAGTTGGTCTTTACATAGTATCATTTACATTATAAAAGAGTTATTTATTTCTATCTTATTTATGTAGATTCTCATGTTATTTATTCAAAACAACTAACATGTCGTGGTTGATAATATTTTCAGAAAGAGATCCAAAAACTAAACCATTAACACTTCCACGGGGATGTTGGTTTGCAAGGATTCAGAATATTGTCAAACATAGCCCTCAAGGTTGCTGACTGGTATTGTCATGAAAGAGAAAGGCATTTAAAAATGATATAAGACAAAATAGAAATTTAGCATTTGCAAAGTTGTTGGGACAAACTCATTCCATCAATCCAAGGGGAAAAGCACTTCATTGCTACCTCTAAAATATGTGCTTCAAAATATAGATTCAATTATCAACTACAAACCCAAAAGTTACTTGAGGACATCACCCATTGTCACCTTGGTGATCATCCTTCTCACATAAGGCTAGCTCTCCTCCAACATAAGGGAGGAATCCATGATAAGCCTACAGATATGTCCTTCAAATGCTAAAAAAATAGATTTTCAAAATGATATTGTTTATGTCTTTTAAGATTTAAAATGGAAAGCTAGGCAAGGCCTAGTTCCTAGTCCCTGGGCTATAGACTCTAGGCAACAAACAAAACTTTAAAAGTGATGAAAAATATGTGAGTCATGACAAAACAACCACACAGCTAGTGTTATTAGTCAATAATATATCCAATAAATATGTAACAGTGCTATCTCCTAATAGATGGAACATCTGAAGACAATGTTCTTCCTCAACCTGATCTCTTGTAAGTCACATAGCTGAAAATTCCCTTTGAGGTGTGTGATGCAGTGAGCTATCTCAAACCAAAGCTAGTGGGAGCCCACTCTGAAAGAACCAAGGGGAATACTAAGGTTGTGCATCCAATGTCTAATAGTATAGATAGGCCTAACAATAAGATTCACTTAGCTACATAAAGCACTCAAAATAATAAAATGACTTATTCAAGAAAATGCCCTCAAGGAGGGAAATCCAAGTGATTTTTATGTATTTTGTAGATATCCTCTCTAATCTCCGAGGTTAAGTCACATTTAGATGGTAGGAGCTGACCTAGAGTGTCCAAATATTACCTAAAAAGGGCAAGTTGATTGATAGAAACGTCCACTAACTAAAGCAATTAAGAAGAACCCACAACAATTACACCAAGGAGAGGTATATTGAAGCAATACCCTAAACTCCACCTAGATGATAGATTGAGGAATTGCATGTTAGCAGCAAATGAAGCATCATAATATAAGGGTTTAGAATCTCTCTATCCTATCCCAATCAACCCAAAGCAAGCCAGGTCCCCAGACCTTGAAGCCATAATGGGTCATGGCTCTAATGATCATGTCCAAAGAAGTGCATCTTGAAAGAGATGTCCTAGAGCACTATCTCTTTAGGAAAGAAAGCCATATTCCTTATTAAGTTGGAGCTAGAAAGCATGCCTCAAGCTAAACTAGACCCCTAAGATCTGACCCCCAAGTATGTGTAGGTTGTAGTAATATGAATCCCATCCCCTCCAATGTAAAAATGGTAGTCAAGGAGAGCATGCTGAGACATGTGAAGATTGTAATCTTAGTCTTACTAAGTTCAAATTTCAACTATAAAAGATCACAAGAGTTGGAGAAGGCCTCAATTTGTCTCTACAACCCCTTAGATGAGGTGCCAAGAGGATCATGTTGTTGAAAACTAAAAGCAAGGAGATCAGGACATC
Source organism: Pinus albicaulis (assembly GCA_034641835.2). NCBI lineage: Eukaryota > Viridiplantae > Streptophyta > Pinopsida > Pinales > Pinaceae > Pinus > Pinus albicaulis. The sequence continues at coordinate 1,565,604,718 of CM076575.1, read as the reverse complement.
GGGTAGAAGACAATCAGCACCATCCTATATGTGCTCCTAAGAAAGGAGTCCATCTCATCGATATAGAACCCAAAGAGATTTAGTGAGAGAGGGAATTCCCATTTGACCTCTATAGTACTCCTGAAGTAGTCTAAGAAGATGTCGACAATGCAGAAATGACCAAGCACTACCTAATATAGTCTCATGATAGAAGCCAATGCCGTATCACCTCTAAAACAATGCCTCTCATGACAGAGTCAAATGCCTTACAAAAGTCAACAAATCAACAAAATATTTTCAAAGAGAAATGATGGGCCTCTCTAATAATGGCACAAAGAGTGAAATATGTGGTCAGTAGTTTGGTCAGTAGATGATGGGCCTCTCTAATTAAGGATTCATCTTGACAAAGACAAGAGGAGTGTAAATTTGTAAGCCTATACAGGGAGGTCTATCTCAAATGCAATCATTACAGTCCCATCCTATTTCAATGACACTCGGCTTCAAGAAACTAAAACTCCCAAACACATGATCACTAGAGTTCAAATAATTTGGGAAGACAACTAACATGATGGCTACAGGTGCATCTTTTGGAACACTGTCAGCTATAGAAGTAGAGGTTGAGAAGAGACCTTGAGCATGGCATGCAAATGTAAATAGGACACCACAGAAATTATGCTTGCAATCATAAACCAAGTCCTGAACTAACTTGGAACTTGAAGGGAGGAAAAGAATATAGAGAACCGTGCCTAATTTCATAGCAGAAGTTGCCCAAGAGAATTAATTGGTGTAAGGTATCTCTCCTCTATATAATATATATAGGTATGTGCACTGGAATTAAAAAAGAAAATTAAAGGAGGGGGGGAGGACAACCTAAATTTGGGCCAAAATCAAATTTTGTTGTTGGAACCAACATTTATTTAAGGTGATTTGTACACATGTGAAATGAAATTTATGATGGGCTTACGTGTGTGTGTAAAGTCTTGTGACCATTGCTAGGAGTAATTTTTTCATCCTATGGGGGATTTCCTATTGAAGAGCCCATTTATTTACACAACAAACACATGGAAGAAATGGGGTGCTCAACCCAGCTTATGAGGATCCAGAGGATGAGTTTTCCCACCTTTAAAGGAGCCATATGAGTTCACTTTGAAGCACTCTACACTTGGAGGAATCTTGGAGGCGTAGTTTTCCCTTTGGTCATTCCTTTGCCTTGCTTTGTGAGCAATGTGCCCACTTCATAACAATTTTGTAACCCTTATAATAAATATTTTGAAGGTCTATACACCCTTTGAAGGGTCATTTATTGGACGTACATGAGCCTATATCATAGAAAAAGGGTTTATTGCCCACTTTGAAAGACATTTGGAGGTGGAACTCCCTTGTTTAGTCGAGGATTTGTTACAGATGTGGAGGAACTTGAAGGTCCCCCTCTCCCACTTAGTCAATGGCATTGGGAGCCCTTGTACCCACCTTGGAGGAGAATTTTTGGGGTTGTCTGCCCACTTTAGAGGCTTTTGGTGGGCAGATTTAAAGACTTCTTAGATAGCTATGTTGTTGATGGGCCTTGGGAGGCTGGATGCCATGCCAACAAGCCCTTCATCCCCTTCATTTATGGAGATGGGCACTTTGTGAGGGCTCATTCCCCTTCATCATTGTACATGTGGCATGAATTCCCCTAAATTCATATAATTTTCATTAATTAATTATACAAGAAGGCCTTTGCACCTCCTTAAGCTAGAATTGGGGTTTTAGCTTAGAAAAATAATATTTCACTGCGAGGAAAATTGAGCACCTCCTCTATAAATATAGGTGTTTTCCTTTCATTTTATCATGGTTGGATTTGGGGGAGAAATCTCTTAGAAGGTCTAAAATTTCTGTGATTTTTCTCTCTTACAATTTGGCTATGGATGGAAGAGTTGAGTGACTTTTCTTTCTTGGGTGCAATTGGAAATTGTGTGGTCTCTTGTCATGGATGCTTATGGTACATCTTGGACGATGCTTGGTGAAGTAAGTTGATTTATTTACTTTGTCCTAGTATATTGGAATGTGTGTGATTAGGAAAGGCAACTAAAACACTATACGCAACATCTGGCCAGGGTTAAACTCATAATTTCTCAACAAAGACACAATCACAAAAGACACACTTATTTTTTTTTCAGGAAACCCAACAGGGAAAATCTTCCTCCTTGATGTGGCTATTTTATTGATTGTTCTTAAGCACCTGGATCTATTACAAAGAAATATGTCTCTCTTGAGAAAGTTTTCTTCTTCTAACAAAAATCTCAGCTAATATAATTGATCTTGGCCTTCCTTCATCACAACTTGATCTTGGTTCCTGCACACAATTGATCCTCTATTGCCGCCTTGACTTGCTCTGCAAACCCTGCTCTCTTCTCCTTAATATTGCACACTTGTGACTTACTACTGCTTAGGACACAAGCTCTGCACACAATCAATCTCTTATTCCCTAGCGCTCTTGTTCCTCCTATTTCTTAGGACACAATTCCTACACTCTCCACAATCAAGGCTCCTCTCACAAACTCGTGAGATGTCTTGTCACACAAACCTTTGTGCATGAAACAATTGTCCTTTCCTCGTGTATTTTTCCTCTCTTTATAAATTCGATCTATGCTAAATAGTAAATTAGGCTATTTCAAATTTAGAACTCGAGTTTTTAATTAACGAGTTAACTGAGAGAGTCACTCTTTCTCCCTCCAATCAACACTGGAGTTCTTAACTCGTTCGTCCTTCAATCAAGACTGAGGCTCGAACATGTTCTAACTGAACTCATAACTGCCACCCAATCATGTAGTTAAACTGACGAAAAGTCCTCTTATAACTGAAGCTCAAACTCCATGCATGCTAAATTGATGATTATTCTAGTAAACTAGAAATAACTCATCCTAACTGAAGTCTAACTCATGAGGACAATTCGAGGTCTTCACTGGCTAAGGCACAAGCCAAAATACCTTGCTAGCTACATTTTCAACAGTAAATCATTTATTCAAGTTGTTTAATTGAAAAAATCTTCGGTGCAGCTTACCTATAGCACTCTCTTCTTGAGTTATTATGTTTGGATGGTGATCTTTTCTCTTATGTTGGATTTCTTTCTCAAGCTGATGTTATGGGTTCATCTGTAGTGTGATCGTTTTTTTTTTTAATAAGACTAATTTCTATGATATAGTACAAAAAATTACTGTCATGTTGCCCCTTGGGGGGAAACCAGCTCACAGAGATAGTTCAAAAAATCAGAAATGGAGCTGCCCCAGGGGGGAAACCAACTAATAGAGAGTACCATAAAACATAGGAGGAGCTACCCCAGATGAGGAAACCAGATGTTGACAGAGTAGTCATAAAACTAAGATTACTGTGCATAAGAAAAGTAAGCAAAGAAACTATAGCAAGGCCTGAAAATACTAGAGACAAAGGAGAAATGGCACTAATGAAGTTGGTCCTTTGTGTCTTGTTGTTGCATATGCAGAGGTTCTTCCACAATGTAGCACCCATCGTCAGAGAGAGCTTCCTCCTTCTTGGAGAGAAGAGGAGCCAGCTCTGGCATGGAGGTGGAGCGAGCGCCTGTCTTCCGCATTGTCAGGTTGCCTGATGCCTTCAGCAGAGCTGCTGCCCATGCTGTAAGAGGTTTCCTCCAAGGTTTTGACAGGTAGGGCCACCATTTTTCTGGGCATTGGGGAAGAAGAGAGATAGTGTGTGGATTTTCTCGACCTCTTCCTAGAACCAGCGTTGGAATTGTCTTGTTGAATTTTTGGAATTCAAATTGAGAGATGGGCTTAAAGAATCTAGGGTTCAGAAACCTTCGGTGCATCCAAGGCCACTGAGAAAGCCACAATGTGCTTTGCCAAGAGCGGAATTGGAGGGCGAAAGGGACCACCACAACCACCACCACTGCGGAAACGCATGCGATGGTGGCGAGGCATGATTTCTGTGGAGTGCTAGGAATGAAAGGGAGGGACACAGTGAGCAGAAAGAGACTGATGAGCAAGGGACGGATGCACAGAAACATGAAACATATGAGCGGAGAGCTGATGGACGACAGCGTGAGCAGCAAATGCACAGTGGGGACAAGCATAACAGAGAACAAGAACTTGCAAAGCAAGCTTGAGAGAGAACCAGATGGAGGTGCGTGAAGAATGCAGGGGGAGATGGCACCATTGCCCATAAAAGGCCAGTGAATGTAGCGAAGCGGTCGAGGCAGAATTGAATTCTCAGTACACCAGAGTGAATGCCTAGAAATGAATGAGGTCGTCAACTAGCTGAGGTTATTTAAGGCTCTCGCGCCTGAAGCAAGTGTCGCCTCGTGGTGAGGCCAGCTACATGACAGTGGAGAGGCTATGTGGCCTTCCAGCAAGGCCTGTCTATTCACCCGCATCCGGGGATCTGTAGTGTGATCATTCTTAAAGTGTTATTTTTTTTTGTTAGGCTTTGTTGAAGTGTAAACTTTAAATCTTAAAAATCCTTATGATCTTCTTAAGCACTTGTGGTTGTACAGTGAACTTTTCAATCTTGTGTTGAATTTCTTTTTAAGTTTTTCAAGCTCATGGGATAGGTTCATCTCTAGTGTGATCATTATCAAATTGTTGTCAAGATTTTTGTTTGGCTAGATTAGGGTTTGTTGAAGCGTTCACCATAGATCTAAGAACTCTTTGAGATCTCAACATCCATTTATTAAATTGGCCCTATCTCCACACATAAAATGATAAATAAACCTTAATGCCACAAGTAACCATAGAAGTAGAACCAAAAAATCCAAAAACTAGGAAAGAGATTGTTAAATCTTTTTTTTTTAAATTGCATAATCTTAAAAGAAAAAAAGAACATCATAGAGAGGAAAATATATAAAAAAACATACATCCTACCAACACAAAGATATATTTTCCAACAATGTAATTAAATTTCAATGCGTGCTACGCCATTTGTGTGGTAGCAAACCAGCATAAATGTAAAATAATCCAAAAATAAACCATCGAAAGGAACATCAACATGCATCCACAAATCAATTTATGAAATGAAATTTTCAACAACCGACTAAACTTCATAACCCTACATAAACAATAGAGGAGAACAGAGTGGATTACCTGTGTCTAGTATGTAAAGGCCGTTGTAATATATCTCGTCAGATTCATCTTGAGCTTTTCGAAAACCTCCAAATATAAATAGACGGTGATCAATGAGTGCAGCGTTGTGCCCCTCGCGAGTTGCTAGTCCTTCACCACTTACGTTAGGTTGCACCCATGTATTTACAGTGGTACCCAGTTCTCTGAACTAGTACTCTACTTCCTTTTGCTGTAACCTTTTCCTCCGACGTGATTCAACATTAATTTTGGGGGTTTTCATCGCTTTTTACCCTAAATAATTGAAGAGGTCGAATGGGGCGGACAACACTATTTTTCTGAAATGGTCGAATGGGGCGGAGAACTCTGTTTTTCTGAAATGGTCGAATGGGGCGGAGAACTCTGTTTTTCTAAAATGGTCGAATGGGGCGAAGAACACTGTTTTTCTGAAATGATACTCACTATGGCGCCTTTTTTATTTTCATATAGTCGCACAATTCAAAGGATATTCATTATGGCGCCTTTTTTATTTTCTGATAGTTACACATTTGAATATTTATTATTAGTTAAAAATATTTTAAATTAATAACATTCAATAAGGAAAATAGAATCCTATATAGATTGGAAAGCTAATTTTATTTTCAGTTAATTATCAAATTGAATATTTATAATTATTTAGATATATTTTATTTTAAATTAATAATATTTAATTGAAAAATAGAATTCTATATAGATTAAACTGAAAATACTTAATTGGAAAATAGAATTTCATATTGATTGGCAGGTTAATTTTTTTTAGATAGTTATAAAATTGGATGTTAAGAAATTGAATGTTTATAATTATTTACATATATTTTAAATTAATAACACTTAATAGTAAAATAAAATTTTATATAGATATGTTTAAAATTCTATATAGATGTTTTTTTGAAATTAAAAAAAAAAAAATATGAGAAGTGAAGTGGACAAATTATTTACTTGGTGGGTAGTAACTACTAATAAAACTACACATTTATAGTTTTACTTTTACATAAGTGTTAAGGAACACATAAATAATTATGGAAGTAACCCTCCTTAGGTATTCATATCCATTTTTTATGCAAAGATTTACTCAAACTATACTGGAAATTAAATTATGGTAAATATGTTATTAACTAGAGTATAAGGTATCTTCAAAGATTTTATTTTTAGATAATTTTCCTACAAATCCTAAGAATAAAAGATCAGTGAAAATATATTTTGAAACCATGCATGAATATTGCAACTATATCCATGAATTTTATATATATATATATAGAGAGAGAGAGAGAGAGAGAGTAATAAAAAGTTTCTTATAGTTAAAATATGTGGGTTTGTGAACATGGGCTATGAAAATGACTAGGAATTGGGGTTGGTCCATGCTCCTTTACTCAGTCCGCCTCTGCGACAGGTCCTATGGGTGTGATACGACTAGGGGTCAAGGCTCACCGCTCGACCCCTCCTCCCAACGCGCCCGTACATGTCGTTCAAATATAAGTGACAGACATTATGGTTGAGAACCACCTATAGGTGAGATAGTAAGGCTTTGGAGTTTGTTATGGCAAGTCGTTGGTTTAATTCCTGCGAAGGCCTTTTGACCTTTAACAATTTTTTAGCCAATGTGGAGGGGCCACGTGGTGGCCTCTAGTTGGGCCACGTGGAAGCTTCCCATTGGGCCACCAAAATACACTGCAACGAATAAAATTCGGCCAAATCACACTTCAGTATCAAAATTGCAATTTTTCATTTCTAGAATGACACAATTAACAATTACTAACATAAATGACTAATTCATATACTTGTTGTACTTATTATTTGGTCATATATTTTAGTCCTAGATTAAATTAGTCATTTTAGTTAGTCGTTTTTAGTTTGGTCACTTATTATCTAGTCATATATTTTAGTCTTGGACTAAATTAGTCATTTTAGTTAGTCGCTTTTAGTTTGGTCACTTATTATATAGTCATATATTTTATCCTTAAACTAAATTAGTCACATAAGTTAGTCATTTTTAGTTCGGTCACTTAAAATTTCTCAAATTTAGTAGTAATTCACTTGATATAATTGTGGTGACTAACTTTTTTAGTCACCTAGTCACTAATTTCATCATTTTTTACTAGTGATAGTATATTAATTACATGTTATTATACAATTTAAATAATATAAATTTTAATTAATAACATATAATATAATTAAGAATTTATAAATTTATATTTATATTTTATTATAAGTTATTTAAGTACAGAGGACAAATGCATTAGTTGTTCAATGATGATGACTTTTTCTTGAAAAGCTCATTCTTATTTATAGTCACATCAATACAATTTTTTTATTAATTTATTTTGGTACAAATTTTGAATTGAATTTAACTATGGTTACATTGATTGTGGTGGAAAAAGTGAATTGAAAATTCATAAATATTATTTTATTGGTTTAGCTATAATTTTATTATTTCCTTAGGAGGCCCATTTTAGACCTCAAAATTCCCCTAATGGTAGTCGGGTCGATAAAATGGCGTTTCGCTATGGTTTTTCAGAAGAGCCGGTTGCTGGGTTACACTACCTGCTCACTGTGACGAGAAGGAGAAGTGGCCAGTTGAACTGCTGCTTAGACCTTGCTACATATCTGCATTTCTCTCAGTCTCGTCTGTGTCTGTCTTCCTCTGTTTCTTGGAATTTTGCTTCTCCGTCTCCTCTTGTGCCCACTGCTAGTGAGACTGCACCCATGCCTCGCCTACATCAAAGGATGTGTTGCCGCAGGGGGAGCATTAGAGGTCAACACCTGAGCGCTCCCTCCGGCCCCTCAATCAAGTCGTCTTCTGGCCAGTCTAGTGATTATTACGCAGGTCGCTATCCAAATACTAGGATTGGGCAAGGTCGGGTTGTAGGATCTGGCCACCATATGAATTCCCCTGCTCCTCGTTTCCCCACCGCTAGTTCACCTTCTCCCACGACGCGCACTGCGCAATTTTCCTTTAATTGCTCTCTCAACCGCCCACGAATCACAGCGTCAGTCACTGTGGTTTTCCGCGAGGAGGCCCAAATGGAGGAAGAATGCACCCGTACGGCGGGTCTAAGCTCGGAAAAAGCCGGCCAACATTCGACCCTTCAGGAGGGGAGCCATGGCATGAATGTGGAGGTAGCACCTAGCGATCCTGGACCTTTCGAAGGATGGTGCCGAATCGTCGAGGAGCCAGAGGAGTAGTTTGGTTAATTTGTTTTTCTTGCTTCGCAGCCCACTTAATTGGGTTGCTTTTAGATTATTTTACTATGCTGGACCTTTGTAATATTTTTGAATTCTGTAAATTAAACGTTCAAGACTGGTTTCCCCGTATGAGGGAAGTCTTCTTAATTTTTTGATTTTTTTATGACAAATTTGCCATGAGTCTCGGCAATGATTTTGACTTCGGTGTAATTTTATTCCCACTATTAATAGATTAACTTTACTTAGAAAAAAAATGTTGCCCTGTTTCTATTTTAAACCTGTTTTTTAAATACAGAGCCATGTTTATATGGTCTACGTATTATACACTTTCTCTGTATATCTACAAGAACCTTTTTGCTATGAACAGGGTGGATGTTGTAGCGGGCTAATAATGGAAACAAGTGAGCCTGAACATTACATCTCGGATGCAACAGATGGTTACCAATTTTGGAATCAAGCGAGCCTGATCTTACAAGCGAGCCTCGGTTTCTACAGATGGTTTTTATTTCCGGGAACAAGCGAGCCAGAACATACAATCGACCCTAGGTTTATACATATTTTTACTCTATCATGGATGCTTTTTGTGTGAGGTGTATATCAACAGTACATGTCTCTGCACATTTCCTGTATCCGCTTTATGATACTATTTTATGTGTTGACAGGTTATCACTCTGCCTTCAAAACTAGCGATGCTGGTTTATTGATATGGTCTGATGGTCTTTTTATATTTTGGACATATCACACTCCTCACATGATTAGCATTTTTCTAGTTCAAGGATTTTGGGTACTTTAATTTGTATTTGGAACAATGGACGTCGGTACTCTATCTGTTGCTTTAATATTCTACATATTGCTATTTCACTTTCTTATAGATGCCTCGGGCATATTTGGATGCTTTCTCATATTTGTCGATAATCTTTATGTGGACCGTTACTGGGTTTTATATCATGTCCCTGTATGTGACATGGGGTATTTTTCTATCATTGTCTGGGGTGGGACTTCCACTTTTCTGGATGGATATTTGGGTTCCAATCTTCAGATGTGAAAATGTAATGACTTGATGGACTGTTTTACTTCATATAATATATTCAAAACAACGTTTTTTCTCTTGTGAAAAAAAAATGATTAATGTTTATCACTCTGCCTTCAAAACTAGCGATGCTGGTCTATGTTGGTGGTTTATTGATATGGTCTGATGGTCTTTTTATATTTTGGACATATCACACTCCTCACATGATTAGCGTTTTTCTCTGTTCAAGGATTTTGGGTACTTAATTTGTATTTGGAACAGTCGAGGACACTCTGTGACTTCCATTCCCATGCTTTACCATTCACACATCGCTATTTACTCTTTTATAGAGTTTCTAGCATACGGATGCTTTTCGCATTTGTTGATAATCTCATGGGATCACTTCGGGTTTTATACTTCAAGTCCCCCGTATGCAGGGGCATTTTTTTTCATCACCTGTCCTGGGGTGACTTCCATCAGATGGATTAAGTTCCACCTTCGTATGTGAAAATGTAACAACTTCATGGACTCGTTTTATCATATGGTTGTTATTCAAAACAAATGTTTTTTCTCATGTGAAAAAAAAAAAAATGATTAATGCTTTCATCACTTTGCTCTTCAAAAACTACAGTTGAATAGGCTCATGTTGTCGGTTTGTCAGATCTCCTTTCGATGGTCTTTTTATATTTTGGACATATCACACCTCACATGATTAGCGTTTTTCTCTGTTCAAGGATTTTGGGTACTTTAATTTGTATTTGGAACAATGGAGTTCGGTACTCTATCTGTTGCTTTACTATTCTACATACTGCTATTTCACTTTCTTATAGATGCCTCAGGCATATTTGGATGCTTTCTCAGATTGTCGATAATCTCCATGTGGACCGTTACTGGGTTTTATATCAAGTCCCTGTATGTGACATGGGGTATTTTTCTATCATTGTCTGGGGTGGGACTTCACTTTTCTGGATGGATATTTGGGTTCCAATCTTCAGATGTGAAAATTTAATGACTTCATGGACTGTTTTACTTCATATAATATATTCAAAACAACGTTTTTCCTCTTTTAAAGTTTCTTTTTTTTTTTAAAATTGAACCCGCCGTCAGTATACCGACGCCTTGTAAGCGTCGAAATTGCGACAGATTAAAAACGTCAGAAGAGCGACAGTATAAAAACGTCGGACGAGTGATGTTCAAAACATCGAACCACATTTCGTCGGAATTGCGACAGTTTACAAACTTCAGAAGAGCGACGTTCAAAATGTCGGACCACATTTCGTCGAAATTGCGACAGTTTACAAACGTCGGAAGAGCGACGTCCAAAACATCGAACCACATTGCGTCGGAATTGCAACCGTTTACAAACGTCGGAAGAGCGACGTTCAAAACGTCGAACCACATTTCATCGAAAGTGCGACAGTTTACAAATGTCGGAAGCGCGACGATTCAGGAAACGTAGAAAGAGCGACGCTTGTTTGGAAGTGACGGAAAAAGTGTCGATAGTGCGACACTTTTTAAGTGCGTCAGAACTGCGATGGTATGGCAAACCACGTTTTTCCTGCCCTCTAACTGTCGCTCTTGCGATGACGTTGTGTCGGAATAGCGACGAATTGGCCGTCGAAAATTCCGCCAAATTTTCTAGTGCTTATACCGATCTGAATGAAAAAGTTTGGGATAATTATAAATTCCTTCTCCATCTTCTCCTTCAACTGCTTCTATGTTCATATTTAAAGCCTTGTAGTTAGATTCACCCATCAAGCGAGCCAAGCCTTGACCTTTTATCAATTTAGTTGGTCTAATCTCAATATAAAATTCCGGAATTGTGTTCAGCCATCGTCCCCTTCTACCATCTGTATCTAGCTACATTAAAACATCTTTAACAATGATATTGGGCACAAAAGAAACTATTTTTTAATTCAGCACATAAACTCGAAAAGACTTCAAAGCCTTAACTAGTGCATATGCTTGTTTTTTAGTCAAGTTGTACTTTAATTCAGTATCCCTTAAAGCATGACTGAAAAATGAAATAGGCTGCTCTAAAACTTCTATGTTCTTCTGTAACAAGACAGTTGCAATTGTTTTCTAAAGCATATGAAAAAATCAGAAAATCTTTTTCGTAATTAGGACTAATCAAAACTGGAGCTTCAGTCAAGGCAGACTTGATTGCTGAAAAAGAATTATTTCCTTCATCTCACTATTTAAATTCTACATCTTTTTTCAGCAAGACATTGATGTGTTTGATAGCTCTGAAAAGTTAGGAACAAAATGCCTCAGAAAATTGATTTTCCCTAAAAATGATTGCAATTATTTTTATTCCTTGGCAAACTAATCTTCTGAATAGCTTCTACTCTTCCCGAATCAATACAAATGCCACTTTCTGTTAAAATATGTCCTAATAATTTCCCTTCTTGGACAGCAAAGGATGAATATTTTGGGTTCAAGAACAAACCAAACTTTCTTCATTTGTCAAAAACTTGTTTCAAATGTTTCAATTGGTCTTCATCGGATTTTGAATAGACTGTGATGTCATCCAAATAGATGACTACAAATCTGTATTTTTGTCTCACAAAGGAAATATCCAATGCCCGCTGAAAATTTGCACCTGCATTCATTAGACCAAATGGCATTTTGTTGTACATGAATGTACCCCAGGGTGTGGTAAATGTTGTCTTTTCTCTATCTTGTCTATCAACTAAAATCCAATTATAGCCTGAAAAGCCATATATCATTGACAATCTTTTGGATCCTACAACCTTCTGAAAAATATAATCCATCTTGTGCAGTGGATAGTTATCTTTCAATAAACACCAGCTCAGGTTGTGAAAATCGACACAAATTCTTATGTCCCCACTCTTTTCCGAACCGAGACTATATTAGCTACCCAGTTAGAAAATATCAAAGGCATAATTATCTTTGCTTCCCATATTTTTCTGATTTCTTTCTCAATGATTGGGAGCAGCATGGGATTGATATGTCTGATTTTTTGTGCTACAGGATTTTCATTTGTTTTCAAAGGAATCTTGTGCTCCATTATGGTTCTATCATAAGTTTTCAACTCACTATAAGACCATCCAAAAACATTAGAAAATTCTTTCAGCAGCTTGATATATTTTGTTCTAATTTCAAGAGAAAGGAATTTGGACACTTTGACTAATTTTGGTTGATCTTTCGTGCCAATGTTACATTCTATTGTACTCTCTCCATCAACTTTACTTTCAAGCTTGAGAAAAACATCATTATTATTGAACAATATTTCTAAAGGAACTAAGCCTTTAGGAATATAGTTAGTTTTCAAATCTATAATGTTCTTCACAACCATGGTTTTCTTAAAAGGCCTGCTATTTTGATTTTCAAAAATGTCCTGCTCATCATCAATTTGTATGTCTGCAAAATTTTCAACACAGTCTAAAAATTTCTAAATTTCCTTTTCATCCAAATACTTACCAGTATTTGATGTTGTCAGGAATTAAAGGCTAGTTTTTTATTTGAACATCATAGGTTTCCTTGACATATAGAGGAACTTTGAAATTACTAGCAGCAATAGCTAGTGAATCAGTCGTTTGATTTTCCTCTCAAAAGACAAAATTTATATTAAATGCTGAAAAATAAAGTTCAATCAAGTTCCAGACTTCATTTCTATAATTTTTAAACTTGGAATTTTTCACTTGGTAGTTTTTTCTCACCTTCTTTATCACCAACTCTGAATCACCAAAAGCAGTTAGCTTCTCTGCTCCCAAATATTTCGTTACCTTCATTCCCAGCACAAGCGCCTCATATTCAGCAGTGTTGTAGTGGTATAAAATTGCATTTTATATCATAAAGTTACCCTTTGCTAAGTAGGAGAAAATAGGAATACACCGGCTCCTGATCCTTCTCTTGATGAGGCTCCATCAAAGTACAATTTCCAAATCTGTCCTCCCTCTAAATGCTGCTCATTTGTACCTTGAAAGTGTTGTTTTTCACTTATTTTAGGATGGAAATTGTTATTATCAACAACAAGGTGTATTATTGATGACCCCAATTCCTTTTCTTCAGCATATATGGGATGGTTTGAAGGATTATGCTGGTCACTAATGATGTAGACCATTTGGTTTTCCCTATACAGCCTTCTGAATTCCCCTCCAAACACTGGGATGGTGGCATATGACATGTCCATCTGAAGAGTACCTCCCAATATTTTAGACCAAGATTTGGAAATTAGCATCACAAATATGTTTGAAAATTATATATAATACAGAGCAATGAAACACATAAAATATGAGGAAAACACAAGAACACAAAACACATAAAACTAGAGAGACACAGATATACGTGATTCACCCAGTTTGGGCTATGTCCACCCCAAACAGCCAGTCCTTCCTTTCTATTATCCAGCAAAATGAAGAGACACAACCTACAACAGATCCACTGTAATATCCTTTGTTCTCTCTCATAGTCTCCCTATCTGTTTCTCGCTCTAAGAATACACATACAATATACAGCCGCAATACAATACCCTCATAAAAGCGAGGGGTTGCATTCTAGGGAAAAAAACCCTAAACTAAACATAACTTATACTGTCAGATCATCCGCCTAATGAACGGCCCAGATTGACTAGAAATTACTATACTTTTACAAGGCAATTTTACATCTGTTTTTAGCTTCGGGGACGTTGCCCCCAAAACCCCTCGCCAAGGGGGTCTCCATAAAGTCGCAGCTGCCCCCCTGGACCCCCCAGGCATCATTTAATTTTGGGCGGCGTTTCCGCCCCATTAAGGTACAGGGGTCCAACGCTGTGATACAAAATAAACAAGATAATCAGGCTCCACACCCAAAAATATCCCACTTGGATACTGATTGTAACAACTCCACCGCTGCTTCATTTGCTGGAAAATGACTCCTCTTTGGTCCTGGATGTTTCTCATCTTCATCGTCATCCTTGAAGACCAATTGAAACTGAGCATAATCTTAGTTTATCCCTAGTTACAACTTTTGTTAGCATATTTGTAGGATTCTGGCTAGTGTGTATCTTTTCCAGCTTCAACTGTCCATCTTCCAATACCGACCGTATGAAATGGTACTTGAGTTGTATTTGTTTAGTCCTGGAATGAAATGCTGAGTTCTTTGCAAGATGAATGGCACTTTGGCTATCACTGTATAACGTGCCCATATCATGCTTCTTACCCAATTCATCCATAAACCTTTGTAACCAAATCATTTCTTTACTAGCCTCTGTAGCAGCAACATACTCTGCTTCTGTTGTTGAAAATGCAACAACACTTTGGATTTTTGAAACCCAACTGACAGTTGTTCCACCTACAGTAAATACATATCCTGTAGTGCTCCTCCTGTTATCTCTGTCACCTGCCATATCTGCATCAACATATCCCTGTAGAGAAATGTTTGAACCACCAAAGCATAATGCTTGATTTGTGGTACCTCTCAAATATCTGAGAATCCATTTTACTGCCATCCAATGTTCTTTTCCGGGATTGTTCATATACCTGCTTACAACTCCCACTGCATGTGCAATATCAGGCCTTGTGCAGACCATTGCATACATTAAACTTCCAACTGCTGATGCATATGGAACTTTAGACATATAATCCATGTCTTCTTGGGTCTTTGGGCACATCTCCTTACTAAGTTTTAAATGGCTAGCAAAAGGTGTACTAACTGGTTTTGCATTGTGCATATTAAATCTTTTCAACACCTTTTCTATGTACTCATTCTGAGACAGTGTTAATTTGCGATTTTTCCTGTCTCTAGTTATCCTCATACCAAGGATTTGTTTTGGAGCTCCCAAATCCTTCATTGCAAATGAATTTGCCAATTTTCTTTTGAGCACATTTATTTCCTGCATGTTAGACCCTGCAACAAGCATGTCATCTACATACAATAACAATATAATATAGCTGCCATCATTTTTCCTTTTCAAATAAACACAATGATCAGAGTGACATCTAGTATAACCTTGTTCAGACATAAACTTGTCAAATTTTAGATACCACTGCCTTGGAGCCTTTTTTAAGCCATACAAGCTCTTCTTTAACCTGCACACCAATTTTTCTTTCCCTTTTACCTCATATCCTTCTGGTTGCTGCATGTATATCTCTTCCTCCAAATCTCCATGGAGAAATGTTGTCTTTACATCTAACTGTTCAAGATGCAAATCTTCCGCTGCTACAAGACTTAAGATAGTTCTGATTGAAGTCATTTTCGATTGAAGTCATCTTAACAACAGGAGAAAATATTTCATCAAAATCCATACCTTTCTTCTATGAAAACCCCTTCACCACAAGTCTAGCTTTGTACCTCTGTTTTCCTCCATATTCTTCCTTCAGCTCTGAACAATACCTATCAAACTCTTTGCTGTAATATTCACCTCCATTGTCTGATCTGAGACACTTCAACTTCTTTCCTATCTCAATATCAACCAAAGCTTTCCATTTCTTGAAAGTATCAAATACATCAGATTTATTCTGAATACAATAAATCCATGTTTTTCTAGTTGCATCATCAATAAAAGTAACATAATAAAGAGAGCCACTGAGAGATGATACCTGAGCAGGTCCCCATACATCTGTATGCACAAGCTCCAATTTTTCGCTCTTCTTTTCTTTCCCAACTCTGAGAAATCTAACTCTCTTTTGTTTTCCATAAATGCAATTCTCACAGAAATCCAAATCAACATTCTTCAAACCTGGCAACAAATTTCTTGAGTGAAGAATCTTCATTCCCTTCTCACTCATGTGTCCGAGCCTATGATGCCATAATGCTGCATCTTCTCCTTTGGAAGTTAAAGCATTAACAGAGTTAGAAATACCATTGCATAAATACAATGTACCAACCTTTTCGCCTTTTGCTATTACCAGGGCTCCTTTGGTGACCTTCCAAGTTTTATCTGTGAAAGTTGTCACACAACCTTCACTGCCTAACTGCTCTGTTGAAATCATATTTTTCTTCAGATCTGGAACATGCCTTACCTCCTTTAGTAGCCATTGGTTTCCATTATGTTGTTTTACAAGAACTTTACCCATTCCAACAATTTTACAGGGTTTATCATCACCCAAACGAACTTGTCCAAAATCTCCTTGAACATAGTCATGAAAACATTTCTTATCAGGTGTGGCATGGAATGAAGTCCCTGAATCTACAACCCAAGAATCAGTAACATTTTAGAAAGAAAGAATCAAAGAATCTTTGCAACACATCACATGTCACATTTGCTTCCTGATTGTTTTCTTGCTGTGTGTCTCCTTCTTTTCCCTTCCGAGATCTACAGTCTTTCTTTAAGTGTCCTTTCTTTCCGCATTTCCAGCACACTATCCCCGATCTAGACTTGGATCCTCCTTTCCTTGATTTTTAGCAATATCCTAAGCTCTTTCCTCTTTCTATTCTTCTTCTCCTAGACTCTGCACTCAAAGAATTACTTGATGTCTCACCGGAGCTTTTCTGTTGCATTTCCTCGCTAAGGATAGCATCGACAACATCATCAAACTTTAAAGTACTAGATCCAGAGACAGAGTTACTAATGGCCATAACTAAACCATTCCAACTTTCTGGAAATGAGCACAGAAATAAAAGAACCCTAACTTCATCATCAAAGTTACCCCTACAAAACTTAACTGACTGGTAACTGTATTAAAATCATTTAAATGGTCTGCAACAGATCCACCTTCCGACATCTTCATATTAAATAATCGTTTCATGAGAAATACCTTGTTTGAGGTGGAGGGTTTTTCATATAATTTCTCCAACGCCTTAATCAAACCCTCTGTCATTGTTTCCTTCGAAATATTGAAGGCTACCGACGCCGCAAGGCACAACCGTAATATTCTGAGTGCCTTTCTATCGAGAATCTCCCATTCTGCGTTTGTCATAGTCATCGGCTTCTTTTTTTTCCCGCTCAATGGTAGGTACATATCTTTCTGATACAGATAATCTTCCATCTGCATCTTCCACAGCGAGAAGTTTTTTCCATTAAATTTCTTGACCCTAGACTTACCATCTTCCACCATTGCTCCCACTTGAACCAAGAACCCTTATTTCTGGCGAGTTTATCAGCCAAATAGACCTTCGGCTTTGATACCAGTTGTTAGAAAATTATATATATTACAGAGAAATGAAACACGTAAAATATGCGGAAAACACAAGCACACAAAACACATAAAACCAAAGAGACACAGATATACATGGTTCACCCAGTTTGGGCTACGTCCACCCCGAACAGCCAGTCCTTCCTTTCTATTATCCAGCAAAATGAAGAGACACAACCTACAGCAGATCTGTTGTAATATCCTCGGTTCTCTCTCACAATCTCCCTATCTGTTTCTCGCTCTAAGAATACACATACAATATACAGTTGCAATACAATACCCTCATAAAAGAGAGGGGTTGCCTTCTAGGGAAAAAAACCCTAAACTAAACATAACATCTACCATCAGATCATCCGCCTAATGAACGGCCCAGATTGACTATAAATTACTATACTTTTACAAGGCAATTTTACATATGTTTTTAGCTTCGGGGGCACCGCCCCTAAAACCCCCCACCAGGGGGGGGCTCCATAAAGTCGCAGTCGCCCCCCCTGGACTCCCCAAGCAGCGTTTCTGCCCCATTAAGTTACAGGAGTCCAACGCTATGATACAAAATAAACAAGATAATCAGGCTCCATACCCAACAAATTCTAGAAGGAATGTCTGCAACTACAATGTCCATCACTAAGCTTTTCATAGGTAGTTGGATAAGAGAAACAACCAAGTCCTTAATTACTTCAAGGAACTTGAATTTTTGGAATCAAAGGTATAGAGGTCACAGTATTTCTTGGTGATCTCTAATCCCAATTCATCCATCACTTTCTTTGGCATCAAATTGTGAGAAGCCCCAGAATCTAATAGACAATTATGCAGCAATTTGTCATGTATATTGAGTGGCAGATAGAAAGGTGGTGAGTTGTCATAATTTTGATCTTGGACATGACAACCTATATAAATAGTGCGATGTTCATCCTCAAGGTCGACTAAATCGGGAGCGAGAGGTTGATGTAGTAGACTTTTAAAAGACTCTTTATATGCTATATTTTTCAACAATTCCAGAAGTGGGACTGGAATTTTGATTTTATTCAATTCAGGTTTGAAACTAAAATAAATTGGAACTAATTCCTTATTTTTTGCAGTAATTTTGACAATTGGGCGATAATTTTGGAGTGGAGGAACCTCATTGACTTTGGCCTTCTATTTGGCAGCTTGTTTCTCTTAATCTTATTTTTGTTGAGGTTGTTGAATAGGGCCTTTATACCTCAAAGGATAATTTATGTTTTGAGCTTCTTGTTGTTTTTTATCATTTTGTGCATAAATTTGAACACTTATCATCTGAAAACAAATAAATCCTTGACTGGTCTTCATATTCCCACCTAGGATACACCTTAGATGAGGATGGGTTGCTACGGTACAATGGTAAGATGTATGTACTGGATGATGATGAAATTCGGAAGCTAATAATGAAAGAATCCCACCAAGCTCCATATGTTGCACATCCAAGAGTCCAAAAAATGTATGTTGATTTGAAACAACTATTTTTCTGGGCAGGAATGAAAAAGGATATAACACAGTTCATGGCCCACTGCCAAGAATTTCAATAGGTTAAAGCTAAACATCTGCACCCTACAGGTCTTTTACAACCTCATGATATACTAGAAACTAAGTGGGAAGTGGTTTCAATGGATTTTGTTGGGGAAGTACCTATGACTTCCCAAATACATGACTGCATCATGGTTGTGGTTGAAAAATTTACTAAGAGTGCTCACTTCATTCCAGTTAAGAGCACCTTCGATGCACCAACTATTGATCAAGTTTTCCTAAAGGAAATAATTCGCCTTCATGGAGTGCCCCGGAAAATAATATCAGTCAGAGACGCATTCTTTACTTCCAGATTTTGGAAAAGCCTTTTACAATCTATGGGAACACAACTAAACTTCAGTATTACATATCACCCAGAGACATATGGGAAAACAGAAAGAGAAAACTGAGTATTAGAGGACATGCTCAGAATATATGTCATGGATCAACAAAATCAGTGGGAGAAATACCGTCCCTTAGTGGAATTTGCCTACAACAATAGTTATCACAGTTCAATTCAGGCAGCTCCCTTCGAAGTCTTATATGGAAGACCATGTCATACTCCATTGATCTGGGATCTATTAGTGGATTGCATCATGTTAGGACCTGAAATTCTCCAAGAAATGGAAGAACAAATGGTAATAATTAAGCAGAGGCTAAAAGAATCCAGGGATCGCCATAAAATTTATGTCGATGCAAAGAAAATTGATAGAAGCTTCGAGGAAGGGATCCAAGTTTTTATTAGAGTCAAACCCTCTAAAAGTTCCTTCAAATTTGGAAAAGGAACAAATTTATCCCCTAGATTTGTCGGCCCATTTAAGATCCTAGAGAGGATCGAACCAGTTTCTTATAAGCTCGAGCTGCCATTCCATCTAAAAAGAATGCATAATGTGTTTCATGTTTCTATGCTTAGAAAATATGTATCTGACCCATCCCATGTGCTAACATTTGATAAATTACATGTTTCCAAGGAGGGACTCCTTCAGGTTGAATCATTCTGTATACTGGACCGTTGGGTTCATTGGCTCGAGAATCATGAGTTTGAGCAATTCAAGGTCCAGTGGGACCAATATAGCCCAGGCTTAGCTACCTGGGAAGATGCGGATGTTATTTTTAAAGACTTTCCTTATATATTTGATTAAAATTGTGTGGTGAACTAAATAGGAACGCATAATTTAGCTAAGGTAGAAACTTATTGAAACCTCTAGATCATGTCTTACTGTTAAATTTTATTTATACACCTAAATCGTACATTATGATTTCAGTTATGGTTTTAAATTAATTGTTATGAGATTATGGTAATAATGCACATGTGGTTCTTACTTATATAGTTGTATGAAAATGATGATTATGATATGCACGGGGATTATGATGTTATGAATTGAGGTTATATTGACATGTGATTAGTTTATTATGTATGTTGATGTTATAACTTATGATGGTATTTCATGATGTGAATCATGTGGAATCGATACAGATTTTGTGACATACATGAGGATGCAATTCTTTACAATTTAGAATGTGGTTATTAACAAGATGTTATATTATCATGATGAAATGCAAGAGTTAGGATGTTAATTATTTTCTATAATTTTATGATTATAACTAATGCATTGGATGCATGTTGAGATGTGGTGATTGGCAGGAAATCCACAAATGGGCCGAGAGGGTTGGTTTATTTGATGATCTCATGGGATCCCATACCTACAAGGGAGAATATCTAACACCATATGGGTTGGGGAAAAACTCAATCAACACTACATATGTCAGTGGTTCCTTTTTCTTGTATATCTCTTGATGGATAGCTCTTGAAGGGTTGTGAGACCATTTTAAGGAGGCCAAGGGCTTGATATTGTAGCCCAACTGCCTGGGATTGGATTGGGATGCCGAATTCTGGAAGTGGGTGTAAGACTTCGATGCCAGGGGTTGTGCAACTTAGTGAGTGTGGATGGAGTGGTGCAGCCTTGCGAGATGCCTAGAGTACTATTGCATGGAGTATTGAGTCGGGTGCCTGCCTTGGGGCAGATGAGGTCTAAGCTCGACGCGATCCTTGGGGCCAGCCTTGGCTATGGTACATACAGGGGAGGCTTATGCATGGTTCCGAAAGTGGGAAAAAGGACAGATATTCCTCAATATTTCCCAGGTGTTGTGGGAACTTTCGATGCCTACTAGTTATACTAGTTCAGCATAGGGTGTTGGTCACACATGAAGCAATAAATAACTAAATAATATAATATAATATAACTAAATACTTAACTTCGGGACAAATTTCCTTGAACAGGGAGAGTATGTAATGTCCCCTAATAATTATAAAATAATAAATAATATATAAATGATATAATATAATTAAATAAATAATAATTCAAGAGAATAATAAAAATAATAAATAAAATAGTAAACAATAACTGGAGTTCTAAATAAAATACTAAATAATAAACTAGAGTCCTAAACACTAAATAAATAAGTGAAGTTAAGAGTTAATTAAGAAATATTTAATTAACAAAAGTAAAAAGGAATAAATTAAAGAAAGAGTTAAACTAATAAACTATAAAAATAACTAAAGTTAACAAAAAGTAAGTTAAACTAAGAGAAACATTAAATTAAATAAAGTTAACAAAATAGTAATTTAAACTAAGAGAAACACTAAATTAAGTAAAACATAAATAAATAAAATTATGCATGTTGACACATTGAATGTGTGAATGTGGTTCCCATTCCATTGTTTCGTCTATTTAATAGACATTGAGGAAGATTCATGGATCATTCTTTCATCCATTCTCTGGATATAAAGGTTATTGTGAGGCAAATGATACCCCGGCAGTAGTATGTTCATTGAGGGCTTAAGGGTGGCCAGCTGTGGAGAGATTACATACAGCTGAGCCTACGTTTGTGTGGAGAGTTGTCCCCAAAAAAATTTTGCGGTCAGTAGGATTCAGATAGCATTCAACTTTGGAGTCTCAAGAAAGGAATATCGCCATTACATATAAGTCGTCTTGCTCATGTTTCTAAAAAATTCTATGATTATTAGTTAAATAGTTTTTATGTTGATAATAAATTGCATGTTAAAACTGGGTTTGTTACATTTATGGGGCACATTAATAATGGTATGGGGACTACAGGGGTACAACAATAACAATAAGGGGGCTACAATAACAATAATA
The DNA here is from genome assembly GCA_034641835.2 of Pinus albicaulis. Lineage (NCBI taxonomy): Eukaryota > Viridiplantae > Streptophyta > Pinopsida > Pinales > Pinaceae > Pinus > Pinus albicaulis. Next base: position 1,565,582,679 of record CM076575.1, on the reverse strand, counting down.
AGGGGCTACACTAGTAATATAGGGACCTAACATGCCCCTATCCTTCAAAAAAGTGTTGTCCTCAACGCTTGAGTAGCTCTGGATGCTTCTGTATAAAATTCTCGTCCTCCCATGTGGAATCTCCAGTGGTTAAGTTCTTCCACTTTATGAGATACACTTCAATTGATCGATTTCGTAGCTATCGAGTTCTTGTTTCCATGACTTCTTCAAATTCCATTATGATTTTTCCTTCCCCATAAAGTTTTGGAAATATTGTTTGACCTGGAAGTTTGTCACCTATAATATTATTTAAGCATGAAACATGGAAAACTAGGTTCACTCAAGAAGAAGCAGGAAGCTCCAATTTGTATTCCATAGTACCAATCTTTTGCAACACCTTTTAAGGACCATATTACTTTGGCGATAATTTATTATCCTTCTTAGCTTGCTTGAGGGATATTTGTTTGTATGGTTCTAGCAGTAAAAATACCCAGTCTCTTACATAAAAAATTCTCTCGTTGCGATGTTGATCTGCCTATTTTTTCATTCGATTTTGTTCTAAATTTAGGTTATCCTTTAAGAGTTGGAGAACTTGTTTTTGATGCTCAATGTGATCTTACACTTCTTGAACCATAGAATTTTCTCTTAAATTTGATGTGATGGATGGTGTATGATATCCATAAAGTGCCATAAATGGGGTCATTTTTGTTGCAGTATGGAAGGAAGTGTTATACCACCATTTAGCCAGAGGTAACCACTTGACCCACTGTGTTTATTTATCAGATACAAAACAACAAAGATATCCTTCCAAACATCTATTCACTATCTCAGTTTTCCCATCGGATTGAGGATGATAAGATGGGCTATGGGCTAATTGAGTAAGCAAACAAGAAAATAATTTCGTCCAAAAATTTCCAATGAAAATGGGATCTCTGTCGCTTACAATAATCTTTGGCTTTCCATGTAGCTTTTTAATTGTTTCTATAAATGAAGTCACAACTGTACTTGTTGTAAATGGATGAGATAATGCAAAAAAGTGTGCACACTTGGTAATTCTATCAACTAGCACCATGATGACACACTTTCCTTTGGAATTAGGTAAACATGTAATAAAATCCATTGAAACCTCCTCCCAACGTTGACTAGGAATGGGTAAAGGTTTTAGTAGACCCAAGGTCCTAATTATCTCAACTTTATTTTGCTGGAAAACCAAACATTATGTCACAAACTTTTGAATATCATATTTAGGGCCATCCCAAAAAAATTATTTCTTCACCCTATGGTATGTTTTTAAAAATCTTGAGTATTCTCCTACGAGAGAGGTGTGCAATTCCAAAAGAATATTTTGTTTTAGTTGGGAATTATTACAAAGATGTAAGAAATCTTTGTACCATAAGAAATCATTTTTCCAACTAAATGTATCAAATGTATTGGGAAATTGCTACATATTTTGAATGAGTGTCCACACTTCTTCATCATTCTTCCATTCCTCCCTTGCTTTCATTATCCAATCTGGTTGGATAATAGAAATGGCACAAAGAAATGCTTCCACCTCCTCATCCTTTCTTGAGAGTGCATCTGCAACAAAATTTAGCTTCCCTTTCTTGTAGATGATTTCAAATTCATAACCCAACATCTTTGTGACCCATTTGTGTTGCTCTTCTGAAGATATTCTTTGTTCCAAAAAGTATTTAAGACTATCATGACCAATTTTTACCTTGAAGTGACTTCCCATTATGTAAGGTCACCATTTCTTTAGTGCATGTACTATTGCCAAAATTTCCTTCTCATAAATAGCTTTCAGTAAATAGTTTCCTTTGATTGGATGACTTTCAAAAGCAATGGGTCTTCCTTCTTGCATTAAAACAACACCAATTCCATTTCCTGAGGCATCACATCCCACAATAAAGGTTTTTGTGAACTCTGGCATAGCTAAGACTGGTGCTAGGCACATTGCCTCTTTAATATGTTCAAAGGCCATAGTTGCTTCAGGATTCCATGAAAATTCATCTTTCTTCAATAATGTTGTTAGAGGTGCTGCCATTCTCCCATAATTTGTAACAAACTTGCAATAATTATACCTTGTTAACCCGAGAAATACTCACAATTGTTTTATGCTTGTGGGTACTTTCCATTCCTTAATGGATTTAATTTTATTAAGGTCTACCTTAACACCCTCTTGAGATACAATATGACCTAGATATTCCACCTCTTGTACTCCAAAGAAACATTTGGAGGATTTTTCATATAATTGTTTCTCCTCCAATAGTTTGAGCACCCTGTCAACATGTCGAACATGATCCTTCCAAGACCAGCTATAGATTAGTATATCATCAAAAAATACTAACACAAATTTTCTAAGGAAGGGTTTAAAAATGGAATTCATCAACCCTTGAAATGTAGAAGGTGCATTGGTAAGGCCAAAAGGCATGACCAAAAATTCATAATGACCCTCATGAGTTCGAATGTTGTTTTCGGAATATATTCAGTCTTCATTCTAATTTGATGATATCTTGAACGAAGATCCAACTTGGTAAAATAAATTTCTCCATGTAATTCATCCAATAATTCATCAATCACATGAATGGGAAATTATCTTTAATAGTGAGCTTATTGAGCTCCCTATAATCCGGACACATGCGCCATGATCCATCCTTATTGTGCACCAATACTACTGGAGCACAAAAAGAACTTTGACTAGGTTGAATTATTGCACCATCTCTAAATATTTATGCAACTGCTCAATTTCGCTCTTTTGTACATAAGGATATCTGTAAGGCCTGATGTTTGGAGGAACACTTCCTGGAATCAAATGAATAGCATGATCATGATCACGAATAGGTGGGAGTTCTTTGGGAGTTTCAAACACCTTGGAATGATTGTCCAAGACTTTTTGGAGATCTGGAGAAATAGATGATTTTGATCTTGTAACTTCTAGTGAGCATAATTCTTCAATTACGCCTCATTTTTCTTTCTTCGGAAGCTTTGTCATGACATTATAGCATATTATCTTTCCCAGCTTCCCTGTGATACCCCTTAATTCAAATTCCTTTCCTTCCGAAAAAAATTCAATAAAAGTTCTTGAAAATTAAAAGCTATTGTCCCCAAAGATTGTAGCCATTATACTCCTTGTACAACATCAGCACCTCCCATTGGAATGGACAGCATTGGACTATTCAATACATATTCCCCCATGGTTAGCTTGATATTATGGCATTTTGCAGAGCAATTTATAGTCCCTCTATTTGCAACCATCACTTGAAACTTTGGTGCAAGGTATAGGAAGAAATTCAATTCCTTGGCTACCTTACAATGAATAAAATTATGGGTACTACCTGAATCAATCAACATTATTTCATTTTTCTTCTTGATATGTCCTTCTATATTGAGATTTTGAGGAGTGGTAATTCCTGCCAATGCATTAAAAGATATATTCGGGCTCATTTCTTCTTTCTCTAGGGTTGGTTCCTTGTGTATATCCTCTTATTTTGAAGTTTTTTATTCATTTTCTTCCTCCTATTCACAATATATGTAAAATAATCTCTTCTCAGCACACTTATGACCTTTAGTGTATTTTCTATCACAACTGTAGGAAAGCCCTTTTGCTTATTTTTCTTCCAATTGTTGTGGTGTCAACCTTGTAGGTTGTGGAATCTAGGAGTAGCAACACTTCCATATTTATAGATGTGAGTGGTAGGCTTCCTTGTCGCCATAATTTTACTTTCAATTTTTCTTTCCAACCTGAATTCCTTCTCCAATTAATCGGGTTCCCAAAGGCAAACCTTGTATTGGATGTTATCCTTTAAAGTCCCTATGAATACATCAATCATGTGTTCCTCTACAATATCAGTTACCCTTATATTCAATTTTTGGAGGTCCTCAACGTTCTCCACCATTGAACCCTTTTGTTTGAGATTTATCAATTGGCTAAAAAAGGTGTTGTTATGTGTACCCTCATAATGTGCTATCATTTCCTCCGTAAAAATTGTCCAAGTGACAATTTTTTTACGAGAACAAAGCCATCGATACCATACAAATGTATTTTGTTCTAAATGTAAAGTTACAATGCATACCTTTTGTGTGTTTTCACATTATGGGGATCAAAATATTGCTCCATATGTAGTATCCATGTTACGGGATCCTTGCCATCAAACTTCCTCATATCTATCTTTGGAATATGGTGGGTCTTCAATCCAACATTAGATTTTATGAAATCACGATTAACATTTATTTTTTCTCATCATGATTTTCCTATACAACCTTTTCACCATTAGCAATCATTTCCTGCATCAACTTTGTCAAACCTTCCTTCAAACCTTCCATGTATGCTTTTAGATCATTCTTCATGTCTTCCATGTTTTCTTTTCATTTTTTCATCTATATTAACTTCCATGTCATCCATCTTAGCTTCCATGTCATCCATCTTAGCTTCCATGCCATTCTTCAAACCATCCATCTTAGCTTCCACGCCTTTATTCAAACCATCCATATTAGCTTCCACACCTTTCTTCAAACCATCCATCTTAGCTTCCACGCCTTTCTTCAAACCATCCATATTAGCTTCCATGCCTTTCTTCAAAACTTCCATTTCATATTTTGTTGCTCTTTGTGAGAGCGAAATTTGGTTCACACGGTCTTGTAATTTTGATATATCATGTTGCACTTCTTCCTCTTCATGAGTCATAGTAGAGCCTACTGAGGGCTTAATGGGTGTTGAATTATTTTTAGGGGCCATTTTAGAACCCAATACTGATATCTATGCTTCAATATTCCCTTGGAATCACTTCAAACTTATCTTTCAAACAAGACTTATGCAATTTGAAAAAAAAATACACACATTTTTCTTTCTTTTGAGGAGCTCGATATTGAAATTGATGTATCTCTGGAATTTCGGATCGCCAAGATTTTATCTTTGGTCTTGTAGTAGCCCTCAGAATATTCTTTCCAATTCCACAGGCCTGACCTGATTTGGATTCTTCAAGGAAAATTCATGCCTAATCTCTCGTAATGACCTAATTATGGATTGATTCAGTAGAGCGAACTTGTACGGTGTGACTGTAATATCCCAAAAGGGAAAATTCAGCAATATTGACCATAAAAACGTTATTTCCATAAAATTATGCTATAACAGTGGGAAATAACACTTATATCCCTTAGAATATGTATTATGGCCCTAAAATACGAAAGGGGATTAGAAAAAAATCCCTTTTACTAATTTAAACAGATCTCCCGGCCTCAAAATGGCTTAAAAACACCCATATCCCATGACTTACACCATGCAGAATTTATGAAGCAAGTGACTGCGTGATTTAATGAGGGCTTCTACAACAATATGATAGAAAAGCATAGATCTGGAGTTTTATTAACCAATATTCTGAGAAAATAGAGATCTAGCCTCTTCAATACATTATTGAGATAACCCGGTAAGGGTTTCTTGAAAGCATAAGTACAAAAGAGTATATCTACACAACCAACTATGAAATACACAATCGTACTACAGATTTACATACATATAGCTGAATGATACAAGAAATATATGATAATCCCCTTTACTATCTTTCTGGAAGAACGATTGACCCTTTCCTTAGGAAACTAGCTCAAAACCAAGGGATTTAACCCTGAATACAAAAATGTCGAAGTTGCATTCCTAGGACTAAGTAGCAATTGCAACTCAATAACTGGATGGAGATGCCTGAAGATGATGCATAATTTTAATAAATAAACCTCCTCCAATGGATCTTCCAAGTGAAAGGCTAATCCTAACACTGAATATCTCACCCTCCAAACAACCTGCAAACCCTCACTGCAAATGCACACTGAAATTAATGCAATCAAGGAGAGGGACTGCGTTGTAGGAGATATAAAATGTATTGGACAAGTATGAAGACCTAAAATATGCTCCAAGGAATTCCTCACTGATCTCCCAAAGGAATAGAAGCTCCCTCCTCTGAAAAACAAGCTCCATAAGTGGTGTTGTGAACCCTCCACTGCAACACCCTGCAACACAACGTTATAGTTCAGCAGAAATAACATTGTAGCTGAAGGAGGTGACTTGGCCTTGAGCCTGGATGTGGAGAATGTTGGAAATGTTGTCATTGATGGCAAAGGAGATGGCAAAGGAAGAACACCTGAGGCAGCAACAAGGCAAAGGAGATGGCAAAGGAGGAACACCTGAGGCAGCAACAAGACAAAGAGAGCAACATAGTAGCAAGATGTAGAGAGGGTCAAGCAGCAGAGACAGGGTCATTTAAAGAAGCAGAGGCAGCAAAAGGAGAATTAAGGAGCAGATGAAACAAAGAGAGCATAAGACAAGTAGAGCATAGAAGAAACAAAGGCAGCAGGAGTCAGATGAGGTGCTGCAAAGTAGTGAGGAAAATAGAAGAGGGCCATTTAATAGCTGAGGAATGAGACAGAGTGATGAGGAACAATTATTCAAGTGGGAAGTCTGTGAAGCACTGTTGGGGAGAATACATCAATTCATTCTGCCGAATGTAGCAAAGTTCGAAGTTGAGGAAAAGAACTATTGCATTGAAGGAATAGAAGATCAGAGCCTCATAGGATTTGCTACAAGTATAACAGGTGGAGTGGATTCTATAGATGCAACAGAGGAAGGAGCACAAAGAAACTAAGATAGCAAATATAGCAGAAAGGAAGAGACAAAGAAGTAACAGAGGCAGCAAAGGAGGCAGCACTCAGGCAAAGAAGGCAGCGCTGGAGCAGAGGAAGGCAAAAGAAGCACAGTGAAAGCAATAGAGGCAGCAAGAAGAATGTCAAAATGTAACAGTCATAGAAGCATAGTGAAGAACCGTTATCGGAAGATAGAGATAGAGGCAGAGCGACAGAAGCAGAGACAGAGACAGAGACAGAGGCAGAGAGCAGTTATAAAATTCCGGGAATCGCACTCTCCAGCCGGCGCAGCAGAGGCAGAGACAGAGGCAGAGAGCTGTTATAAAATTCCGGGAATCGCTTCACTCCAGCGGCAAATAATATATATAAACATATACAAAACTTATTCCGAGAATCGCTTAACTCCAGCGGCAATGCAATGCATATAATACAGAACCATATTCCGGGAATCGCACACTCCAACTGGCGTTGTACAACACAAATATTATTCCGGGAATCGTCTACCCCGATGGAGGATATATATATATATATATATATATATATATATATATCCATCATCTTACATATAAATGCCGCGCATTACGTATGTTGCAAAGGTCGAAGGCATATATATTATGTTATATAAGTGGGGCGCATAAAACAAAGTTTTATAAGGTGGAACCCCTCCCCAATCGCAATCGGAGATCGCAAGGGCAGCGGAACATGTAACCAACAAGAAGTTGTGATTGCGATTGAAGTTCGGATCCGACGGGTCTATAAATCTTGGTTAATATATTTTTGAGTTCCAGGTCTAATCGCATCGGCACTGGTCAATCGCATTGGAGAATATATGAGTTGCGATTGCGATTGGAAGTCCGGACCCGATGGAGGTATGAATTATAATTCAAACGTGTTTGAAGTCCTTTCCCAATCGCATCGGCAAAATACAATGAACAGTGGCCAATCGCAACACATATTAAAAGACTTGCGATTGCGATTAAAAGGTCGGACCCGATCGAGTTATATGCCACAGTTTATTGCTAATCGCATCCAAGTTCCCAATCGCAATCAGAACTTTCCGATTGATCGCAAGTCTTTTGTAATATGCTCCGATCAAGTGGCGGACCCGATGACGTTATACGATGGAGTTAATCGGTTCAATCGCGTCCGATTGATCGCACGACTTTTGTAATATGCTGCGATTGAAGTGGCGGACCCGATCCTATTATATGCGGGAGTTAATATGTGCAAATCGCATCCGTGTTCTGATCGCAATCGGAACTTTTCTATTATGCGCCCCGATTGCATTTGTTCAAAGTTCGGACCCGATTGCGCTATGAGACATGTTTTATGTAGTCATCACGTCCATTTGATCAATCGCAATCGCAAGTTTTCGTTTGACATCACCGATCCATCGGAGTATTTGAAGTTGCGATTGCGATCAATCGCAATCGGAGGAGAATCAATGCATCAAAAAGCGTGTCAGGTGGGCCCGAAAGGGAATTTGTTAAGTATTATCAATATTATTCATTGATTATAGTAGAAGCGTCAGTTTCTTGTTAAAACCTTATATAAGGATGCCGAGAGTTGATTTAAGTTAAAAAGGCACTATTATATATATAAAAGGCGAATGTATTAAAGATGTGCTGCGTGGTCTATGGGTTGTATGTATATGCCTCAGCTTAACGGGAGGGCGATTATTAATATACAACGACTGTAATATATGTTCGTTCCGCTTGCGGAGCTTCCACATCAACAAGACACTAATGGTATGTGGGATTTGTTCATTACAATACCGTAGGTAAAAGCACAAATATATCGCATGGCAAAGAAGCATACCTTGACAAAGAGAGAGCGTAAGAGCAAACAAGAGCTGAAAAGAGATAAAACACAGTCACAGAAAAGACAAAGACACAGTCAGAGAAAAGACAAATGCGTAGCAAGCCAAGAGACAAAACGAGTGAGCTGGAGTTCTCATTTAAATTTGAATGTAAATGTTTTATTTAAATTCTATATCATGATTTATCACAAGTTCTATGAAAATATCCCACTGTAATATTAAAATAAGCACCTACAATTACATTTTTTTTCTGAGTGAGCTGAAAAGAGATGAGAAGGCAGAAGGCAAAGAGACATGGCTGTCCATTTCGAATTCCCAGTGGAATACAAACAACCATGAAGCTATTTTTGTATAAAATAGGGTAATATCCAAGGGGAGAGGTGTTGACGAAAAAGGAGTGAGAGAAGAAGAGAGTATGCAGCAGAATTAAAGAGAGTTGAAGAGAATAAGAAAGTTGCATGAAGAATGAGAATAAGGAGGAGTTGAGAAAAGAAGAAGAAGGGGCTGAGCAGAGATGATGCAGGTCTGATATAAGAGTTGATGAATAGTAGAGAAGAAGGTACAGAACAAAGCTGATATCCAAGGTAAATCAGCAAGTGTTTTTCTTTTGAAAAAGTAAGGAAGTTGGAGCTTCCCTATCAAGTTGTAGCTTGATAGATGTCAGTTGTAGCTGACTGAGGTAGGAACCTCCTGTAGGTTGGTGCCTGCAGAAAATAGATGGGAGTTGGTGCTTCCACATCAAGTTGTAGCTTGATAAAATGTCGGTTATGGGCGCGGCGGGGTAGGGAGCCTCACGGCAAGGTTTGGTGCTGCCGAGAAAATAGATGGGAGTTGGAGCTTCCTTGCAAGTTGGGGCTTGCGGGGTGGGGTTGGAGCCTCCTTACATGGGTTGGTACTGTGAGAGAAAATCTTAGAGAAAATCAGTGGTGAGAGGGAGTTGGAGCTTGCCTTTGCATCACAACGATAATAAGATGTGGTTTTCTCCCTTTATGGGTTTCCACGTATATCTGGTGTCTATGTGCATGATGTCTATGTGTTGATATGATATATCTATTCTGCTAATACTTGCTGCTAACATATTAAGACTGCTGGTACATTATCTAATCTGCTTATTAATTGCTGCTCATAAATAAAGATTACTCACACATTATGTTGATCATGAAATGAAGGTGTTAATAAAGTAAAATAAGTTTTAAAGGAAAAGTTTTAAAAGTCCATGAATGTGTTAAACTGATTCACCCCCCCCCCCTCTCAGTTTAACTAAGAGTTCAACAGAGAAATGAATTACAAGCTCCCTCAAGAGGCCTCTCAAGAAAGGAGAAGGAATTCCTAAACAGGAATGCCTTGTGCTAAGCAGCACAGCAATCTCAACTAAACAGTTGAAGAAAGCACAATAGTCATTCAGACCACAAATTCAATAATATATATCATGTCTTCATATGGCTGCCTTGCCCTCCTTTTATAAAAATGGAATCCCTCTCACCTTGGGTCCCACTCATTAGGGTTTCCTCCACCAAGGAATCTTCCTCCCACTATCTCTGCGTTGTCTCTAAAGATGATCTCCACCTCCTATCCAAGCATTGTTGACTTGGTCAAACTTGACCTTGTCCACATGAAAATGCCCCTTTTCACACATGAGGATGTCAAATCCAGCTCCTATGATGATCCCTTTCCACACTATGAGAGATTTTATTCATATTTCTGAAATGTATGGGCCTCCTCACCCATTTATTCATCTGCTAGGTGATAAAAACAAAAATCAATATTCCAATTAGTTGCATGCTAATTTTGGAATATTACAGTGACACGTGTGATTTTTTCCTCCTTCGGCTCTGAAATTAATACAAAGTAGACTACATTTTGTGTACTTTTGGTCACTTTTTACAGAATTCCATTTTGATGTTCGGAGAGAGAGTTATGACAATTTTCCCAAGGTCACCTCTTTGAGATGAAATTTGGGAGCCTGCAAAAACCCTAACTTCCATAAATCATATCTCTGAAAATGTTGCGAACCAAGATCTGAAATATTTACACGATGTTCATTAGGCGTTCTTCACAATTTTTTTTTTAGCTTCTAATCCTTCGTATAAAAAAAGTTATAGCGAATTTTCCATGATGACCTGTTTGAAGCAATGAAACCCTAGAATCCAAAGCTCTAATACCAAATTTTATGAAACCAGCTTCAAAAATAGAAGAAAAGAGATATCAACGCCTTATAAATAATCCACTTTGAGGGGGAAACCTCCTTTACATTACATAAATGAATAATTCTTGGACGATTCAAATGAAAAAACCTCCTTTCTATATATAAGAGTCCATGGGTCACAATATAATCATAGTCGACCAAACAATAATAATGTAAGGGCACAGCAATAACAATAGTGGGGTTTTATGGGGCACAATAATAAAAATATGGGGACTACAGGGGTACAGAAATAACAATAAGGAGGCTATACTAACAACAATAAGAGACTACACTAGTAATATAGGGACCTAATAGCAAGTCTTGGAAAGATCATGTTGACATGGTGCTCAAACTATTGGTTGAAAAATAATTGTATGCAAAACCCTCCAAATGTTTCTTTGGGGTACAAGAAGTGGAATATTTGGGTCATTTTGTATCTGATGAGGTTGTTTAGGTAGACCATAGCACGATTAAAGCCATAAAGGAATCGAAAATCCCCACCACATTAAGGCATCTTCGAGGATTTCTTAGGTTGACATGGTATTATTGCAAGTTTGTTAATAATTATGGGAAAATGGAAGCACCAATAAAAACATTATTAAAGAAAGATGCATTTTTTGGACTCCAAAAGCAACTAAGGCCTTTGAACATCTTAAAGAGGCAATGTGTTGAGCTCTAGTCTTAGCTACACTAGACTTCACAAAAACATTTATTGTGGAATGTGATTCTTCATGAAATGGCACTGGTGTTGTTTTAATGCAATAAGAAAGAGCCATTTCTTTTGAAATTCATCCAATCAAGAGAAATTATTTAGAAAAAACAATTTATGAGAAGGAAATTTTGGTGATACTACATGCCCTGAAGAAATGGCGCCCTTACCTAATGGGAAGACACTTCAAGATAAAAATAAATCATGATAGTCTTAAATACTTCTTGGAAAAGGGATTATATTTAGAGAGAAAATAAAATGGGTCACAAAGGTGTTTGCTTATGACTTTGAAATCATCTATAAAAAAGGGAAGAAAAATGTTGTTGCAGATGCACTCTCAAGAAGGGATGAGGACGTGGAAACATTACTTTGTTCCATTTCTATTATCTAACCTAATTGGATAACTGAAGCAAGCAATGAATAGAAAAATGACGAAGAGGTGTGGACACTCATTCAAAAGTTGCACCAAGATCCTAGTGCATCTGATAAATTTATCTAGAAAAATGATTCAGTATGGTACAAAGATCGCTTATATATATGTAATAACTCCCAAATAAAACAAAAAAATCTTTTAGAATTACACACCTCTCCTATAGGAGGGCACTCAATATTTTTAAAAACTTACCATGGGGTCAAGAAGGATTTTTTTTTGGATGACCTTAAATATGATGTTTAAAATTTTGTGGGAGAATGTTTGGTTTTCCAACAAAATAAATTTGAGATAATTAAGACCTCTGGTCTTTTACAACCATTATCCATTCCAATTTAGCATTGGGAGGAGGCCTAAATAGATTTTATCACAGGTTTACCCAAGTTCGAAGGAAATAGTATCAGCATGGTGGTAGTTTATAGACTTACCAAGCATGCACACTTTTTATCACTATCTCATCCTTTCAAATCTAATACAATCGCTACTACATTTTTGGAAATAGTTCAAAAGCTACATAAAAACCCAAATATTATTATAAGTGGAAAAGATCTCATTTTCACTCAAAAAATTTGGACAGGATTTTTTTCTTGTCTTCGTACTCAATTAGCTCATAACTCATCTTACCGTCCTCAATTTAATGGAATAATTTGAGATAGTGAACAAATTTTTGAAAGGATATCTTTTTTTATTTGTATATGATTAAAAAACACAATGGGCCAAGTGGTTATCTCTTGCAAAATGGTGGTATAACACTTCCTTCCATTTCGAAGCAAACATGACCCAATTTATAGTGCTTTATGGATATCATCCACCATCCATCACATCATCATTAAGAGACAATTCTAAGGTACAAGTTGTGGAAGGTCACATAGAGCATCAACAAAAAGTTCTCCAACTCTTAAAGGATAACCTGACTCTAGCACATAATTGAATGAAATAATAAGCAAATTAACATCCTAGTGAAAGAAGTTTTGATGTGGGTGATTTGGTATTTTTACAACTACAACCATACAAAAAATGGAAAGCTAAGAAGGATAATAAATTATCACCCAAGTACTATGGCCCTTACAAGTTGTTGCAAAAGATTGGTAATATGGCATGCAAATTAGAGATGTTTTCATCTTCGAATGTACACCCAGTTTTCCATGTTTCATGCTTAAAGAAGGTTATAGGTAACAAGCTCCCAATTCATACTATATTGCAAGAACTTGAAAATGAAGAAAAAATCATATTGGAGCCTTAAGCAATCATGGAAACAAGAATATGGTAGCTACGGAATCAATCAATTTCATACTATCTCATTAAGTGGAAGAACATACATGCTAAATATTCTACATGGGAGGATGAGTATTTCATACTGAAGCATCTATAAATACTCAAGCATTGAGGAAAACACCTTTTTGAAGGAGAGGGGCATGTTAGGTCCCTATAATACTAGTGTATCCCACATATTGTTATTGTTGTGCCCCATAAACTCCAATTGTTATTATTGTTGAGCTCTTGCATTATTATTGTTATGTAAACCCTAATTATATTTTGACCTTTTAGACTACTATATATAACAAGGAGGTCTTGTAATTTGAATCATCCAATAATTGTTCATTTATGTGATGTAAAGGGAGGTTTCCCCCTCGAAGTGGCTTATTATCAATTCGTTTATCTATATTTTCTTATGCTTCTATGTTATTTTGATTTGGATACATAACAAATGCTCTGTTGTTGTTTGAAGAGACTTAAAAAAAATAAGGTATGCTAATCTTCATATTTCTTCTTAAATGGCCTAAAAAATAGAAGTGGTAAGTCACACAAAGAGAAGAACACCCCTCAAAAGTGAAGTATTTAATGATATGGTGGAGCACTTCACACTATGGTACTAGTAAAGGTAGTTGTTTCACTCCCTGACTTGTATCTTTAGATGGTTCACTTTCATCAAATAAAATACCTCTAGCTCTAGTGGACTCCACCCATTCCTTATACTAGTGCATTCTGTCCATTACTGATCAGGAGATCAAGTCTCTTGAAGAAAAATGCTCAAAAATGAAGTTGCTCAGAATTGCTCCAAAATAGATCGACTGGAAAGAGCTCGCCAAAAAAATCCTGTAGCCACGAACGGCACTCAAATCCGACGTCGTATGCAGAAGATATTCAGCTTTAAAGATTCGTCCATTTCAATTAAAAAAGGCCAAAATTGACTTTATGAAATATTTTTATTAAAAAAAGAATATTCCACAGAATATTCTGGGAATATTCTGTGGAATATTCTATAAAATATTCTGTGGAATATTCTGGGCGCAGCCAATTACAGGGCGCCATGTGGCAAGCGCGGAGGCCGCCACGTGGCCCCAAGGTTGAATGAAATGGCGCGTTTTAAAAATATATGGACTCAGCGGGACTTGAACCCGGGTCGGGTCGCAAACAGTGGAGAGGACTGATCGTTAGGCCAGCACGGTGGTGCTTGTAAACCATTCGCGTGAAGTTGTATTTAACGGTTTGCATTCGTATGGGCGCGCAGAAATGGGACATGGTCCCATGGATCGGCGGAGCATATTCAATGGGTTGTTAAATATTAAAGACCAAAACGCATTTTACTCAAGGTTTATTTATGAACTCTGATGGGTCTGGTCGTATGGGCTTATCCTTTAGCCCTTCATTTCGGCAGAGTTTATGGCGGATTCCACCTATTTTGGTGGCCGCCCTATTTTGGAGGGCTTAACTGCAGTTCCACCAGATTTGGTGGAGTTTCTCTAGGCTAAACTGGCAGTTGGAGTAAAAGAGCCATAACTTTGGCTAGGAGAGGCCTTTTGATACGAAATGTTTTTTGATTTTGGGTGTAGAGATCATTCTGAAGCTGTTGCAAGTCTTTTCAGAGACATCAGGGCACTCTAATAGAGAATTTACCAGCGTTTTTGGTCGTGGAGCCACCAGGGCCTAAGGGAAGAAGAGTTGTTTTGGACTACCATCATCCAATGGAGGTGATTTTTTAGTCATCTTATATAGATTTGAGCCTTATGAATCTATTTTTTCAGTGTATTTTTCCATCTAAGGCTTCTATACATTTGTATTCACATTTTGAGCATTTAATCAAAGGAGAAAAATCCTAATTAGAGGCTTTTGGACCCAGCGGAGGTAGCCCAAGAGAGGGGTGAACCGCTTAAACAATTATTTGTTGTCATACTGTATAATTTTGCTGCATATTTTCAGATTCTGATCCTTTAAACAGTAAATTTTCATAAGAAAACTTTTCCTAAGCAAGTTTAAACAGTGAACAAAACTTATTAGTTCAGCTTCAAAGCATTATACTTCATTTGCAGATTATGTATACTTGCCTATTCACATATTAAAGCTGGATCAATGAATACTTTGCACATCACACAAATAATTTCATTGATCAGATCTCAGTGATTACATTTTATTTCTTTAGGCAGAGTCTATAGAAGGGCCAGGTAGCCTCCGAATTCATCCTTTCTTTGAAAGGTGAAATATCCGGTGAATGCCCCTACAGTCAATCTATGTATGAGAAATACTTTGTTCTCACAATTTCAGATCAGGTTGGTATCAGAGCTCAAGGTTTTGCTTAAGAGTTTGTGAAATTTGTGCAAGTAAATTGTATTATTCTGCAAAAGTTGATGCTTACTAGGCTGAAATTGCATAGAGGGGAAGGTCAATTGGTTATAGAACAAGTTAATCCTCAACCAAGGAGGGCTAGAGTGCCATTACATCCACCTTCCATTTCATCCTCAGTAGCCTTTGAATCAGCCACAAGCATGTCATCCAGAGAGGGAGAAGTACATGAGGAAATGGATCCCAAGGAAGAAGAAAGAGTCTTTAGAAAAGCTTTCTTGGACTTGACTGAGATGGTTAGGATCCTATACCAGGAGAGAAATGATAGGATTGCTGGAGAAGGGTCTAGAAACCAAAGGGAAGAAGGAGATTCTTCAGGAGGAAAGAAAGACAAAGATGAGTCTAAGAAAGGGAATGGAGGAAATGATGATCCACCATCTCCATCATCATCCTCTTCCTCCACAGCATCCTCTTCAACTTTTGAAAATCAGTCACAAAAAACAAAAACATCTCTTAAAAATCCTTTGTTAAAGCTTGATGTGAAGTTTGAGTTGCCGATGTTTAATGGTGATGTGAATGCAGAGAAATTGG
Source organism: Pinus albicaulis (assembly GCA_034641835.2). NCBI lineage: Eukaryota > Viridiplantae > Streptophyta > Pinopsida > Pinales > Pinaceae > Pinus > Pinus albicaulis. The sequence goes on along the minus strand of CM076575.1, from coordinate 1,565,566,778 downwards.
ATAACTGGATTAGACAGCTGGAATTCTATCTAAGAATCCATAATTTGCATGATGATGACACAAAAATCCAATTAGCCTCTTTGAGAATGGATGGAGCAGCTTTGGTTTGGTGGGAAGCCAAGACTAGAGAGGAGATTAAAAAGCATGGTAAGATAACTCTAACATGGACTGAGTTTATTACTGCTATTAAGAAACAGTTTTATCCTCTTGCTCATATTAAGAAAGCAATCATGAATTGGCAAAATTTTAGGCAACTTAAGGGTCAAAATGTGCAAGATTATACCCTAGAGTTTAGAAGGAGAGCACTTCTACTTGGAGTAGACTTACAAAGTCAAGACACCTTGTTGAAATACATAGGAGGTTTGCACAATTATCTGCAACATACTATTATAATGTTCAATCCTACCAGCTTAGATGAAGTCTATGTGCATGCTACACATTTAGAAGCTAGAGGAAATAATATTTTTGATGAGGATAGTAATTTCAAAAACAAAGGAAAGAAGAGAGTTGCAAATTCAAGAAAAGAAAAAGGAAATTTCTTTTGCAAGAACTGTTCAAAGACAAGTCATGATGAAGATCATTGTTGGAAGCTTCATCCTAAACTAAAACCAGAAAAATTCAAGAACAAAAACAAGACCAAAGAAAAGGAGAAAATTGTAGCAATAGTTGAGCAAGACTTAGGGTCAGACTCAGGAGATGAGACAAAAAGCATAGGCATGGTTTTAAAGAACACTAAGGGGAAAGAAGTGGTGCAAGACACAAATCCCAGTTCTAGCTCTTTGAATTGTCACAAAGATACTCATGATGAAAAGAGGAGGATAGAGCTTTTCTATGTGAGGGTAATTTCAAAACATACCAAAATTGACACACTATTTGACAGTGGGTCACAAGCAAATCTTATATCTGAAGACTTGGTCAAGCAGCTTAAACTTGAGACCATTCCACATCCGAAGCCTTATCCACTTGGATGGATATGCAAGGATGCCAATTTGCAAGTCTCAAGAAAGTGCATATTGTGCTTTGCAATAACTGCACACTTTATTGACACAGTGGAACTTGATGTGGTGCCGCTTGATATCTCAGGTATTGTTTTGGGAAGTCCTTACTTATTTGACAGGAAGGCCATCTTTCATCGCCATGAAAACAAGTATCACTTGTTTAAAGATGGTAAAGAGTACATTGTGAGAGCTCACAAGAAGAAGCTGGAATCTTCTTTACTCCATGCAAGTCAATTGAAGAGACTGGTTAATGCAAGTCAAAGGCTAACTTTGTTGATGTTGAAACGACCAGATTTTGAGCATTTGCCTTTTTATGATGTTGCTAATAATTTGTCTCAGTTTGATAACAGTTTTTCTTTGAAAAAAGATGATGTTATGTTGCACAAATTACCTTTTGGGTCAACCAATGCAGTGAATGAAGTGTCAAAGCTAAGCAGTGCAAGCAAGAAGGACACAAAATTCAGCATGGGAAAAAGTTGGTTTCAAAATGGTAGAATTCGCCATGGGAACAGTTTGCAAGGTGAAGGTTATTTTAAGTCTTTCTGGAAGTTTGATCAGTGTAGAAAAAAAAAAATTTCTGCAAATTACAATTGTTGTTCTAAAAATTTTAATCATTTGCATCATGACTCCGTCAATCTAAGCAATGGTAGATCAGTTGATTCTAGAGACAGGTTATCATTTTCTCAAAAGCTTCAGTTGATGAAATCGGGCAGATTTCAGTTGTTCAAAGGTGGAAGAGTGGAGAATCAGTCTCCACATCATCAGTTTCAGTAATCATAAAGCTTTTGAGGGTCCAAAAGCTTCCCATTTGGGAGGTGTGATCAGGAGATCAAGTCTCTTGAAGAAAAATGCTCAAAAATGAAGTTGCTCAGAATTGCTCCAAAATAGATAGAATGGAAAGAGCTCACCAAAAAAATCATGTAGCCGCAAACGGCACTCAAATCCGACGCCGTATGCAGAAGATATTCAGCTTTAAAGATTCGTCAATTTCAATTAAAAAAGGCCAAAATTGACTTTATGAAATATTTTTATTAAAAAAAGAATATTCCACAAAATATTTTGGGAATATTCTGTGGAATATTCCATAGAATATTTTGTGGAATATTCTGGGCACAGCCAATTACAGGGCACCACGTGGCAAGCGCGGAGGCCGCCACGTGGCCCCAAGGTTGAATGAAATGGCGCGTTTTTAAAATATATGGACTCGGCGGGACTTGAACCCAGGTCGGGTCGCAAACAGTGGAGAGGACTGACCGTTAGGCCAGTGCGGTGGTGCTTGTAAACATTCACACGAAGTTTTATTTAACGGTTTGCATTCGTATGGGCGCGCAGAAATGGGGACGTGGTCCCATGGATCGGCGGAGCATATTCAATGGGTTGTTAAATATTAAAGACCAAAACGCATTTTACTCAAGGTTTATTTATGAACTCCGATGGGTCTGGTCATATGGGCTTATCCTTTAGCCCTTCATTTCAGCGGATTTTATGGCGGATTCCGCCTATTTTGGTGGCCGCCCTATTTTGGAGGGCTTAACTGCAGTTCCACCAGATTTGGTGGAGTTTCTCTAGGCTAAACTGGCAATTGGAGTAAAAGAGCCATAACTTTGGCTAGGAGAGGCCTTTTGATACGAAATTTTGGTGTAGAGATCATTCTAAAGCTGTTGGAAGTTTTTGCAGAGCCATCAGGGTGCTCTAACAGAGAATTTACCAGCGTTTTTGGTTGTGGAGCCACCAGGGCCTAAGGGAAGAAGAGTTGTTTTGGACTACCATCATCCAATGGAGGTGATTGTTTAGTCATCTTATACAGATTTGAGCCTTCTTAATCTATTTTTACAGTGTATTTTTCCATCTGAGGCTTCTATACAGTTGTATTCACATTTTTAGCATTTAATCAAAGGAGAAAAAGCCTAATTAGAGGCTTTTGGACCCAGCGGAGGTAGCCCAAGAGAGGGGTGAACCGCTTAAACAATTATTTTCTGTCATACTGTATAATTTTGCTGCATATTTTCAGATTATGATCCTTTAAACAGTAAATTTTCATAAGCAAACTTTTCCTAAGCAATTTTAAACAGTGAAAAAAACTTATTAGTTCAGCTTCAAAGCATTATACTTCATTTGCAGATTATGTATACTTTCCTATTCACATATTAAAGCTGGATCAATGAATACTTTGCACATCACACAAATACTTTCATTGATCAGATCTCAGTGATTACATTTTATTTCTTTAGGCAGTGTCTGTAGAAGGGCCAGGTAGCCTCCGGATTCATCCTTTCTTTGAAAGGTGAAATATCCGGCGAATGCCCCTACAGTCAATCTCTGTATGAGAAATACTTTGTTCTCACAATTTCAGATCAATTACTAGCCCCGCAAATTCAGTAACACTTTCCTCTGTGACCATGGATTCTAGACACTGGTTGGAAAAATAAGATGTAAAGAAAAATATTCTACAATGGGGACACTCATATTTTGTATTGTCTAAAAAAATTACAACCAACTTGCTTGTATAAATATTTCTACAACCTATGGATTACTAAGTATAATCTCCACTATGATGGGCTCTTGTCAGAATAAATTACCAGCCATGTTATCCTATTATAATCATTGAATGGAATTAAACTTCATGTTATAGAGAAAATATGTTATGAACAAAGTGAATTTAATTATAGGGATTGTACACAACTCTATAAAATGAAAGTAATTTATGTAGAATGGTTTTAAATTCAAATTTAATTTGGTTTTAATGACCACTGTAATGTCCCAAAATTTTATGGGACATTAAAAAAACTTTTGTTTTTGCTTAGGAGGAGAATAAATGGGTAGGAAAACCCATTGATAATAAAAATTTGAATAAGGAACCCTTATAATGTGAAAAGGGGTCAATAAAGAACTAGATTTCACACCCCGTGTGTGAAAAGAGACAATTTGCGGGTGGATAATTCTAGAAGAAGCCAAGTGACTGCGCAGATAGAGAAGATAAGATTCCCTTGGTGGGCTAGCGCAGTTTGCATGAGGAGGAGATCATTCTAGAGAGGAAACCCTAAGGTGTGGGTCCCATGGAAAAGCACCTTTCACTTGTTTAAAAGAAGAACGAAGCAGCCATTCTCATTCATGCTTTAGATTATCATTATACTTGTCTTCTCAGACAAGAGCATTCTCCAGCCGTTTAGCTAAGATGCAGTGCTGCTAGCACTAGGTGTTCCCGGGCGGGAATCCCATCTCTTCCATTGAGTAGCTCTTGGAAGATATTTTTCTTCATTTTCCCCATATTCTAGCTTGAGGCCAAAGCATTTCATTCAGCTCCAGCGCAGTCTCCATTGGTGGTTGAGTTGTGTTGCTGGGTGTTGCAGGGGAGGGTTTCTCAATACACTTCCGGCATTGTATTTCAGAGGAGGGAGTCTCCATTCCTTTGGGAGATCAATGAGGGAGTTTCTGATATTCATTCCATCATCTTTAGCATCAGGCCAATCACTTCCATCAGCAGAAGAGCATCCCTCTTTCTTAACTGCGCAGTTCATAGAGAACATTTGCAGTGAGGGTTACAGCATTTCAGTGGGTGGTGAGATCTTCAATGAAAGGATCAACCTTTCGTATATAAGATTGAATAAAGGAGTTGTTTCAGCATATGCATCACATTCAACAAGCTCCTTTCATTTCCAGTTTCTATTGAGTTGCAGCAGTTGCCCACCAACTCCGGCATTTTGGGTAAAATGCCATTTTGTCTATTTTTCATCCAATCCTTTTAGAGGATTGTTGTATTGTATTTTCAGGGGTAGAAGCCTTGCTCCCCCTGCTTATTTGAGCTTACATTTTTGTATCATTCATGTTTATGTATTTACTGCTGCAGTACCTCCCATAGACTGCGCAATCTTAGCAGGAATAGAATATGTGAGTAGTGTTTCTCTATTCTTATGTACATTGTCTCCTTGAGATTTTTTGGCTTGCTTTGAGTAAGAGATTCCTCAAGAGTTTTGCCTAAATTTCTGCTGCACATATATTTATAGATTGATTTCATATTCATGTTACATGGCTCATTAGAAATAACGTATTCATTTCCTTGATTGAGCAAAGTATTGTTGCAGCCCTCTTTATTAGGCCCTTTTCTGAAGATAACAGGTGAAGGAGGCTTGTCTCAAGCTCCTAGAAGGATTTGTTTTGAGTCCACTTCAAGATTTCAACTCCAGAAAAATATATTTAGAGGATCCCAGACCAAGGATCAAGTCCTGCTGCCTCCATTTCTGAGAAATGTGTTTTCCAAGCTTGGGATGCTAGTCCTTCCTACAAGGAAATTTCACATATCTGTAGACAGAGTCTGCAAAGGGCCAGAAAGCCTCCGGATCTCACCCTTCTTTAGAAGGTGACATATCTGGTAAATGCCCCCGTAGTCCATCTCTAGCACAGACTTGTGATATTTCTGAAAAAGGGACATCACAGTGGTATCAGAGCATCTTTCTTGGCTCAGCTTGTGGCCTTCAAAGCCCAAGAAAGAGAATAGAAGATGAAGAGGATGAGATTTATCTCATCCATTTTTAAAAATAAGAAGAACCTCCCTAAGGAGGAAGAGCAAATAGAAAAGGAAGATCCCTGCACTTCATATTCTCATCTAGAAGGAAACAAGGAGTTGAGCAAGAGAGAGACTCCATCTCTTGGAAGAAGGGAGAAGAAAATACTCACAAGTCTTCTTCCCAAATCTATGCAAGGCACACATGAAGATTTCAGAGAGGTTAGGAAGGAGATCGATGGAGAATCTCAAAGAGGGTTCGAAACTAAAGGAAGCCCTAGATTTGCACATGGTGAGGGTAAGCAAGCAGCCACACACCATGGTGAATAGCGCAGTCAAAGGCCCAGCGTTTCTGTGAGGGAAATGAAAGAAGGAGGAAAGGTGACTAAGGAGGAAACCCTTAGTGATTTCTTGAAGGAGTATGAGTCTCACACTCATGGATTCAGAAATCAGCCCACTCTTTTTGAGTTTTGCAAGAGCAAGGTGAAAGGGAAAGATCAGCAAGATGGGTTTCATCTACCTACTTTTGGAGGTTCACCTTCATATTCAGCCACAGATTGGGTGGGAGAGCCAAACACCTTCCAACAGTAGCACCACATTTCAGAAGAAGAAATCATCAAATTTGCAGTGCTGCATTTGAGAGGATTTGATCAGAACATTCTTGGAACTCATGAGATGGAGTTAAACCAAGGGACTCAAACAAAACCCTTGCATAGAAACGCAGTACCACCTTAAGAAACCATTGGAGGAGCCGAGGACTTGCATCAAGCCTTGTTGGAGGCCAAATTCTCATCCCACACCTTTGAGCAACAAATCAGGAAGCTCTCTTTTTCCAAGGTGGATCAGATTATTGGGATGTTGCCCAAATTTATTGCAGAGATAGAGGGCAACAATGCTGACAAATCTAGAGATCATCTAGTGCCTCATGCAAAGGAGGAAGGAGCTTCTGCTCCAAATAGAGGGATTCTTGTGTCTTTGCAAGAAGGTCCCCAGGATCTCATGCATGGAGATCAAGGCACACTACATGATTCACATGTGACATGGAAGATGAGGTGTAAAACCACAAAGATTCAGGAAGAAGATAGACGAGAGACCCAGCACCATGTGATGAGGAGGGCCCATCTCTATCCATTTTTAGAGGTCATTACACCTAGGAAGTTGATTGAGCTATGCATTGGAAGCATGGACATGGTTGTTCATCCATGTATACAGTCATCTTCAAGTGAGTATGTCTCATTGAGTGGAGACATCACACCAAGGAGGCCACTAGTTCAGAAGAGGAGGATAGATGCTTCAGACAGTGAGGCATCAATCAATGATTTCAGCAATGTGGAGGCCTTGGGACAGCTTGTTGCAGCGCTAGGGGTTTTGGGTAAACCCAAAGCAGAGGGTGGCATCCCCTCACTATCACTCTTACCCACTCTCCTTTCAATACCTGCACTGTGGCAGGAGAAGCAAGGGAGGGACAGCAGTCTTCCCACTTGTACAATTGGCATGGGAGCAGTATATGCACACCACTCCTTGGAAGAGTGGGCACAGTCACTTCTTTTCCTTGGGAGGAAGAGGAGAGATTCATCTATGAGTTGCTCCCTTTGCATGAGTAGAGGACATGGTAAGGATATTGTTCATTTATATGATTTACATGTTGATTCCTTAACCATGTATATGCAGGATGCTGCTCCAAGGAGGAGCATTCTTTGCCAAAGGCTCTTTGGTCTACTTGGGGCCAAGAGCATAGTTGATGGTCATCCCCTTGATGGACTTGGGGGAGATTTTTATTTTGGATGGCATGCTCACCATGCATCATACATCACTCCTTTTCTCCAAATACATGTGGAGAATGTAGCGGCAAACTGGTGGTTGAGAAACCACATCTTTTATCATTCTCTATTGCACTTTATACTCAAACTGCACTGGTTGCATAAGAAGGATCAATGTCTCACTCACTTGATATATATGGCAGCCAGCATGACTTTTACCTTGGCTCTCTATGCTGCTATATATCACACTATTGTTGGGAGCATGATTGGAAGAAGGGCATATAGGATGGATGTGTCCTTTGGGGGAGAAGATCCCCATATTTTTTGCAAGGCATGCTCTAAGGGGAGCATGAGAGATGATGTGGCCACCACAGTGCAGCATTTATTTCTTCTTGAGGTGAGCCATGAGAATGATGGGGAGTCATATGATGGTTTTGACCTCCTTCCCATCACAAAGGATAGACATTGGGCCAGATTGATTCACAATGGAGGAGGGAAGATGTAGCAGCGGAATTCGTAGATTTGGATACTGTAGCAGTAAGACTTGTACGCTTGTTGACTTTGATAGCAAAGGCAGCTTTAATTATAAAAAAATACACAAGGTACTTATAATAATAATATTTTATTGATAAGATATGACATGATTGAATGATTAAATGAGGTCCCGCTTTTATACCCATGCAGGTACCTTTTCATGAATGGGCATGTCTTTTAGACATGCCTTTTCATTAACCTAATGATTATTTAACATAATCCTAATTGATTATTTAACAATTACATTTATTTCTATTTATTCTGTTAATGACTATATTTATCACTTTAGTTATGAATTAGGTTCATAACATTGCCTCCTTCTTCGAAAAGCTTTGTCCTCAAAGCTTAACCTTTCGACAATTTGCTTCACCTGGAATTATCTGCTAGACATGTCATTCATCACTGGTACCTTGGCATGTATACTCCTCCCATAATTCTATCTTGAAATGGAACTTGAATATATATATATATATATATATATATATATATATATATATATATATATATATTATCTTCTCTTCTTCTTGTTTTGTAAGTACCTCTTCCTCTCATTTGAATTTATACTTCCTAGATATTAATATATATATGTGAGAATCCGGCTTGCCGGGGTCGGTTCACGAATTTCATAATGAACACCATCAAACTCCCCTTCTTATCCTATCTTTGGACGTAAAATTTGTCCTCAAGATTCCTTTATTTTGTGCTTATCTTCCTCTCTTCTATTTTTATTTCTTTATATATATATATATATAATTATAATTATTATTATTATTAAATGAAATAATAATAATTTTTTTCCCATTAATTTAATTAATTAAGTAGTAATTTTAATTAATTAAATTAATATATATTTTTTTTAATAATATATATATATATATATATATATATATATATATTGACTTTCATATATATAAATGTACCACCCGGAATCGATATTTTTTCTTTTAACATACAACTATATTAACCTAGATTAACCGATTCACAGTTGGTGACCCGAACTAAACAAGAGGCACGTCGTATCAACTATTCGGCCCCTAAAATTAATGCCCACGATTTATCACCATATCTCATGGCCCATATTTTCCAATTTAACAGTTTTAATATAGTCTTTCATTAAGTATTACTCCTCGTGCTTGCTGGGAAGAATCGACGTTGTGGCCGCCGCGAGACAATGTGTGGCCATCAAAGATACTTGCTATTAAACCCGTGTCATCGTCTAAAATATTTGCCACCTGTTGATTCAAACGTTTACTGCATCCAGACGTCTTGATTAACTCCGCCAAGGTTTCGATTTCCGACATGAAGCTTCTGCGATCTGCGGCTATGCCGTTGGTGGTCGGATAGCAGCGAATTCATAATTACAAGTCTTCATCCATTCTAATGGGCCGTCTGGTGCAAGGTCAACAGATAGTTTAATTCCATTCTCACACTCTACGTTCATCGCCTGACTGAACCTCCTTTGCTCCCATTCCCAAAATGTTTCAGCTGTAACTTATGTTGTTGTATGTTCGAAAAGGTCCTGGCCAGTAAGAGGAAGCCAGGTGTCCCGGAATACATTCCCTCCGCCTCTTGTTCAATCGTCATACTTTTCTCGTCCTCAGAAGCGGTTATGTGATACAAAACTGAATTAGAAGAATTACTGCTTTGTTGTTCGTGACTAAGTCTGCCATCCTCAAGCTACATCAACAAATACACAGACGTTCCCGTAAAATCGTTGATATTATATTCGTTGTACTCACACATCTCGTATAGATATTTTCGAGCTCTCCCATCAGAAGCTGATGGTAGGCTTATTTCTAGATATAGTGGGGGTGCCTCTTGTGAATTATAGCCAATTAATTTGTCGTTTAAATCATCACTGATATCCAATTCAGGTTGCCATTGGAATTCCAATTGAGATTGGCTTTCACTTGTGTCGTTCCTTGCGTGTAGCGTGCACATAGAATAATCCTCATCGTCTTGAATGTCGTTGATGTTTTCTGGGACCCATACAACACGATAAGTTGTCAAACGCCCACCATTGTCAAAGGAACACCAACTCAACACAACTTTTCCCTCCAAAATCGGAAACTGCGACAGTTTCTTCCACTGAAGGTTGCCGTCTCTCAGATCCACCACGCTCACATCATAGTGATCATTCTTCTCCGCAATATCTGAAACGTATTGTTGTCTGCTCTCTTCAATTCCTTGCTGTTGCCGCTGTTAGAAGACTATTTCATCATCTACCAAGTGTTTTTGATAGGCTGCTTCTACCAGAGGGGCTTCTTCTTCTCGTTCCATTTCAAGCATCTTCTACTCATGCTCCTCGTTGCACCTCTCAATCAATACTTTGCGAGCAAGCAGCTTGCTATGCTCTTTCTCTATATCTTGAAGCAAGAGTTGGGGACTAGCTTTGGCAACTTTCTCATCACAAGGTCGCAATTCAAGTATAAGGCTCCTAGCCTTGTTTAAGCACTTCGCAAGAATAGTTAAATGATTATGAATCTTGTCCCATTCAAGGTGGTCCCGACTACCAAATTGGACAATGCCTTTTAAAAGGCCAATTTCCAAGTGTAAGAAATTGCACTTCACAGCATCCACACTAAGCTTCTTTACAGCAGCAAAATCAGAAAATGGTATCATCCTCAGAAAGGCTGTGAATTTCATGGTTTGATACACTTGTGATACCTATTGTAACACTCTCAAAGTAGTTAGCCTTTCTAAAACAGGAATGTATTGCTCTAGCTGCACTTCTCCAGGTGTAGTAGTCGAAGCAACGTCAGATACAAAATCATGTGGCCGCGAAATAGGACCCAATCCTGCCCCCCAAAGCTCTATCTACCAGTGCTTCTACATAAATATGTTTAGCAGCTGGCAGAAACAAACCGTGGAGTATCTCAGAAGCTTCAATAGCTTTCCCCTAAAGTTCTCGAAGGGATTTGATTCCCTCCAAAACAAGTCCAGTCACCGCAAGACAATGCATCCACTGCAGAAAATCTGCAATTTTTCGCCTGAAGACTCGGAAGACAACTTCTGAAACAACTTCTGAATTTACAGTCAACACAGCTGTATACATTCGAGCATTCAATGGAATCAAATCTCAATTTGTGCTAGGATCTTTTTTAGGTGTAAAACATTCATAAAATATAGCAATTGATTTTGGAAGTAAAGTCTTGATCACAGGATCTCTCGTTTCCCTGTGCAGGATTTGCCATTTTATTTCATCGTGTAATGTTTCCTGCTCACCATCCTTTATCTTCTTCCTTATTATTTCATATATATGAGGATGCAGGATTTCTGGTCCATTTTGTACACATTTTTTCAGCGCATTGTGTATATCCATTTTGTGATTATCAATTAGCTTTTTCCACTTCTAGTGACCAAGTTTAGCGTCTTTCAACTTTTTGTTATGAGTGGGCTTATTATTAAACTGTCGCTTGAAGGGTTTGCTGCTATCAACAACAGACTTACCATCATCCTCTTCGTCAGTTTTCTCATTATCATCAACAATGTCTTCTTTCTCACTGTCACTATATTGTTCTTTCAAAACAGAGGATGAAACACTCTGTTGTTCATCACTTTTTTCAGCTTCTTTAATAGTTTTCCAGCTAGCAGATTCATTTTTACACTTAACATCTACATCATCATTATAATCTGCTTCACAGTTATAAAGTTTTTGGATTGCACACTTATGTCCTGTGACATATTTGTCTCCACACTTCCAACAATTCTCTTCATTTTTTCCTTTATTACGCATTGGTGGGGGAATGTATTTAGTTGACTTCTCCATGGGTGTTTTATTTGATTTCCCTTTAGCATAACTCGTTGTCTTCTCATTATTACAGCATTTTTCATCTTTCTGTTTCTCATGATTTTCTTTTCTATTACGAGAAATTTTTTTAAAATCTGCAGAAATTTTTTTAAGACCTGCAGAAAATTTTGCAGATAACTTATCTTAGTGCTGAAGCTTTTCTTGAACTTTTCTAATCTTCTCAATTATTTTGGGTTTTTCACGTAATGGCACATTATATGGTAAACAATGTGCTTGGGCTTGTAAACTACATTCGTAGGCTTGTAGAACAATGTTGTGTCCCATTGCTTCAACTTGTCCTTAATACGGCTCCTTAATATGGCTCTGATATGGCTTCGATACCACTGTAGCAGCGGAATTCGTAGATTTGGATACTGTAGCAGTAAGACTTGTACGCTTGTTCACTTTGATAGCAAAGGCATATTTAATTATAAAAAAAATAGACAAGGTACTTATAATAATAATATTTTATTGATAAGATATGACATGGTTGAATGATTACAATGAGGTCCCGCTTTTATACCCATGCAAGTACCTTTTCACGAATGGGCATGTCTTTTAGACATGCCTTTTCATTAACCTAATGATTATTTAACATAATCCTAATTGATTATTTAACAATTACATTTATTTCTATTTATTCTGTTAATGACTATATTTATCACTTTAGTTATGAATTAGGTTCATAACAGAAGATCTTTGGAGATCCAAACTTCATCTTGCCATTTGAGGGCAACATTTTTGCAGCCCAAGAGTAGCCTTCACTCTACACTTTTCATGAGTGGAGAGGTGAACAACGTAGGGTAGGCTATGATGCCTACCACTTTCAGATTTTTAGCCCACCTTCTTTGTTGGAGCTCAAGGTGGAAGAAGATGTTCAACAGTTGCCTTATATGGAGGTGACTAGATTCTTGTGGATGATTGCTTGGGGGATGGAGGATTCACATGAGGGGAATGTTCTTCCCATTTCATTTTGACACCATGCCTCAAGGAGACCTCTAGACAGCACCTTATTGCCTTCTTGAGTGCACTCCATGTTCATGATGATGGCCACCCTGGCTAGTTTACATTACTTGAGAGGAGTAGTATGGAGACTCTTTGATGATACAACATCTCATTCTTCATGAGGATTTCATCATAATTAGATGCTACAGTTGGAGGGAGAGGACATCCTTCAGTTCTATCCTTACAAGTTGCTTGAGGGCAAGCAACATTTGGGAGGGGAGGACTGTAATGTCCCAAAATTTTATGGGACATTAAAAAAACTTTTGTTTTTTCTTAGGAGGAGAATAAATGGGTAGGAAAACCCATTGATAATAAAAATCTGAATAAGGAACCCTTATAATGTGAAAAGGGGTCAATAAAGAACTAGATTTCACACCCCATGTGTGAAAAGAGACAATTTGTAGGTGGATAATTCTAGACGAAGCCAAGTGACTGCGCAGATAGAGAAGATAAGATTCCCTTAGTGGGCCAGCGCAGTTTTCATGAGGAGGAGATCATTCTAGAGAGGAAACCCTAAAGTGTGGGGCCCATGGAAAAGCACCTTTCACTTGTTTAAAAGAAGAACGAAGCAGCCATTCTCATTCATGCTTTAGATTATCATTTTTCTTGTCTTCTCAAACAAGAGCATTCTCTAGTTGTTTAGCTGAGATGCAGTGCTGCTAGCACTAGGTGTTCCCGAGCGGGAATCCCATCTCTTCCATTGAGTAGCTCTTGGAAGAGCTTGTTCTTCATTTTCCCCATATTCTGGCTTGAGGCCAAAGCATTTCATTCAGCTCCAGCGCAATCTCCATTGGTGGTTGAGTTGTGTTGCTGGGTGTTGCAGGCCGGGAGGGTTTCTCAATAAACTTCTGGCATTGCATTTCAGAGGAAGGAGTCTCCATTCCTTTGGGAGATCAATGAGGGAGTTTTTGATCTTCATTCCATCATCTTTGGCATCAGGCCAATCACTTCCATCAGTAGAAGAGCATCCCTCTTTCTCGACTGTTCAGTTCATAGAAAGCATTTGCAGTGAGGGTTGTAGCATTTCAGTGGGTGGTGAGATATTCAATGAAAGGATCAGCCTTTCATCTAGAAGATTGAATAAAGGAGTTGTTTTAGCATAGGCATTACATTCAGAAAGCTCCTTTCATTTCCAGTTTCTATTGAGTTGCAGCAGCTGCCCAGCAACTCCGGTATTTTGGGTAAAATGCCATTTTGTCTATTTTTCATCCAATCCTTTTAGAGGATTTTTGTATTGTATTTTCAAGGGTATAAGCCTTGCTCCCCCTTCTTATTTGAGCTTACATTGTTGTATCATTCATGTTTATGTATTTACTGTTGCAGTTCCTCCCATAGACTGCGCAGTCTTAGTAGGAATAGAATATATGAGTAGTGTTTCTCTATTCTTATGTACATCGTCTCCTTGAGATTCTTTGGCTTGCTTTGAGTAAGAGATTCCTCAAGAGTTTTTCTACATTTCTGCTGCACATATATTTATAGATTGATTTCATCTTCATGTTACATGGATCATTAGAAATAACGCAATCATTTCCTTGATTGAGCAAAGTATTTTTGTAGTCCTCTTCATTGGGCCCTTTTCTGACGATAACAGGTGAAGGAGGCTTGTCTCAAGCTCCTAGAAGGATTTTTTTTTAGTCCACTTCAGGATTTCAGCTCCAGACAGATATATTTAGAGGATCCCTAACCAGGGATCAAATCCTACTGCCTCCATTTCTGGGAAATGCATTTTCCAGGCTTGGGATGTTATTCCTTCCTACAAGGAAATTTTATATATCTGTAGACAAAGTCTGCAAAGGGCCAGAAAGCCTCCGGATCTCACCCTTATTTAGAAGGTGACATGCCAGAAAGCCTCCAGATCTCACCCTTCTTTAGAAGGTGACATATCCAGTAAATGCCCCCGCAGTCCATCTCTGGCACAAACTTGTGATATTTCTGAAAAAGGGACATCACAACCACAACTCATAATTGCTCATTTTTCCCATCATCGAAAATTTTAGGGGCGATATTTCTCCCATGACTAAAATTTCAGGGTTCAAAATTTTGAGTGGGAATTTTTTTATTGAATAATTATTTAAGAAAATTTAGCCCAAATATTAAATTAATATGTGGGTGTGTGTGTTAGATCATTTTCCCCCCATAAAATATAAAGGAACTCCATTTAAATAGGGTTCTCCCTCTCAATTCGATGACTGAATTTTCAATTCGCCTTGTTTTCTTGGAATCTATATGTTTTGGTAAGTGATTCACCCAAATTCCTCAAACTAGGGTGTCTTAGGAGCTAATTCACATGTATTTCCTAGGATTATCATTTTATGGAAACTATTTCACCCATGGATTTATTTAAGAAACTATTACATTCATTGATTTTTTATTTTCATTTCCTTTTGGGTTTTATGGGAATGATTTCACCCATCAAATCTAGTTTCCTTGGATGTAGGTATTTATGGGTTGACGGTGACTTATCTACTTTATATATCCATAGTGTTACAATAATTCCATCATTTTTATAGGGTTATACCATTGGGGAATTAATTTTATAACTAGTGTTCCTAATTCATGAGAAGAAGATTGTGTGGATAGTAGAATTTTGGGAGGCCTACTCAACATCTATAAGTATTTCTTTTTAATTCGTGTGTTTCTAGTTTATTTTATACCTATAAAACACAAATCCGGAGGTCCTTTTTAACTCATATGTTAATCCTCTTTCTGTAGGGGTATTTTAAGCACTTTTATTTTCCACATTATCTACTATTAACTTATTACTTTCATTTGGATTTTAAATCATTATGTAGATAGATGAGACTATGTGTTCAAGGATTAAAATTTCATCTAGTAGTATTTCGAATTCTCCTTTCTTCCTATGTATTTTAATATCAATAGAATGTTTTCATATATATTTTCACTTTAGTTCCTCAATAGATTTCTCCTAGCTTACGAAACCTTAAATGTCAAATCTATTTTTTTCATTTTATTTATGTTATTCTTGAAACAAACATAGGTTTTAACCTATTGAATTTCCTTGCTCCAATAAGTAGTTTCCAATTTGAGAATAATAGGCATTGTAAATAGATTGGTGTTGTCACATGATCACAAACTTTTTTTTTCCTATTGATATTCCTTGCTCCAGTAATTCCTTTTCAATATTAATTCCCACCACCATAACCACTTCTTGTAATATTTTTTAGTATTGTATGGACCAAGCTTTGTACTTATAGGATTGTTATTGAATCCAATGTTATAAACATAAGCACCAATCATTGACACCTTTGTTTGAAACCAAGGTTGACAGTGAAAAGATAATGTCATTTTCTTAGAAGAACCTATTTTATGAGTGAGAAGTTTGGTAACGTCAATAGTTCATCTTTCTCCTGAAGATGGCATAAAGATTCAATTGGCTTCCTTGAGAATGGAGGGTGCAGCACTTGTATGGTGGGAATAAAAGACACAAGATGAGATTAAAAACCATGGTAAGATCTCAATCTCTTGGTCTAATTTTATTGTTGCCATTAAAAAGAAATTTTTTGCCTCTAGCTTACAAGCAAAAATCCATTGTGGATTGGCAGAATTTTAGACAATTAAAAGGGAATTTAGGAGAAGAGCTCTTGTTTTGGGTGTCAATTTGTCTTCTCAATAAACTTTGTTAAAGTATATTGGGGGTTTGCACAGATATCTTAGACATATTATTCTCATGTTTAATCCCACAAACTTAGATGAGGTTTGTGTTCAAGCCATACATCTAGAAGCAAGAGGGAAACGTAGTGCTGATGAGAAAAGTGATAGTTTCCTTAAGTATGAAGGTAAAGGAAAGGGTAAATTTAATGGAAGAGGAAATAAAAATGGTTCTATAAAAATAGAGAAAGAGAAACTCACATGTGAACATTGTTCAAAAAATGGCCATGATGGAGACCATTGTTGGCAACTCCATCCAGAGTTGAAGCCCAACAAACTTAAAACCAAAGAGAAGGAGAAAATTGTTGCGATCATTGAACTTGACTTAGGTTCAGATTCAGGAGATGAAACCAAGATTACAGCAATGGGTTTGAAAGGTAAGAAGATAGCAAGCACTATTTCTTCAAGTTGTTCTAATGTAACTCAAGATTAAGATACAAGACTTGAACTCTTTCATATTAGATTTGTTTCAAATCATACCAAAATAGACACACTATTTGATAGTGGCTCTCAAGCTAATTGTTTATGAAGACTTAGTTAAGAGGTTAAATCTTGAAACTGTTACACACCCAATACCCTATCCTTTAGGCTGGATATGCAAGAATGCAAACTTGCAGGTAACAAGGAAGTGCATCCTAAGGTTTTCAATCAATTCAAACTTTCTTGATGAAGTTGAGCTTGATGTAGTGCAGCTTGAGATTTTAGGTATTGTTTTGGGAAGTCCTTATCTTTATGATAGGAAATCATTATTTCATTGCCATGAGAATAAGTATATAATTTTTTCAAGGATGGAATTGAGTACTTAGTTAGAGTGCATAAGAAGAAGAGAATTTTGTCTCTTATACATGCAGGAGAATTGAAGAGAATAGTGAATGCAAGTCAAAATTTGGCTTTGTTAATGTTCAATCATAGTGATGTTTTGAATGATACCTTTCAAAAAGATGCATCAAATGAACAATATTATTTCATTGAAGTTTCTAATGTTTGTAATAAGATGTTTCATGGCTCTAACATGTTGCCTTTGAAAATAGGTAAACAAGATGTGAAATATTTGCAGCAATCTACATCAGTGTTGAGCAGTGATGGAAACAAGATGTTGGTGCAAGAGAGTGCAAAGGTAAAAGAGAAAGCGCCAAAAAAAATTGACAAATAAGGAATAGGTTCCACAAGCACTTGTTTTTGGTCTCTAAATGGTACATGGCAATGGTGAAACACTTGGTCAAAATTCGACGCAAGTACAAGGAAAGACAAGCTAAAAATCGCCATGTCAACAGTGTTTGAGGTGAGACAGTTTTCAAGTTTCCTTTGATTGACGACCGAGGTGGAAACAAGTTTGTTTCTTCAAGGACAACTTGTTTTTCTGCAAATTTTGGGAAATTTTAGCATGAGAGTGTCTAGAATAGCAAGACATGGTCTCTAGAATCAAGGAAAAAGATCAGTTTTTATCAAAAGCTCAGATTATTGAAATTGGGAAAATTCCAATGGATTGAGACTGGAAAGGTGAGGGAACTGTACACTCATCCACATGTTCAGTAATGAAAGATATTTTGGGGTCTGAAAGGCTTCCAGTGTGGAGGAATGATTAGGTGCTCAATTTATGCTCAAAAATCAAATTTCTCATAATGGCACGAAACCTAAACGACCGTGTAGTGCTTGTCGTTCTGAATTTGGCACACTTCGTTTCGCATGAAATGGACTCCATATGCTCCCGGAAATGATTTTTGTATGTTTGCACAAATAGGGAAAAAATGGTGACAGGGATCCTAGTCAACAGTCTACATTACTGATGTGGCATGCTGACTGAGAAGGGTCAATGTTTTTTCAAATTCCTCCGGCGAATTAGGGATAGCCAAATGGAAGCATTTGATTGGTTTGAATTTCATGATGTGTGGAAATTTGTGATTGGTTTTCATGTGGGCCAGTGGGAAAAGGACACATGGTGCAGCCTGGGATCGCCACGTGCCCCCCCATGGTGCATTGTAAAAAAAATTTACAAGTCTAGGTGGAGGCGTCGGGGTTCGACCTCCCACACAACACGCACGCCATCTACCGCCATGCCACATGATAGTTCTTAACTATATTACGAACCCACATTTATTTATGTTTTCAAATTTTGGTGACGAGGGGAAGTGGGGGCCAGCCCCCAACACAGCATGTGACCAACGTATATGACCACCGGCGGAGCTAAAATGTTAAGTGTGCCATTAAATAATTAACCTTAATTAATTAGCGTTAATCCATAATTATTGTGCTAATCCATAATTAGCACTGAGCGCGGGTTTTAGGCGCTAACTACACTTAATTAGTGCTAATGCGCTTAATTAAAACTAAACTGGATTACTTTGGCGGTCTGCCAAATTCGGCAGAACTGCCAGTTTAGTGCCAGCGAACCGCATTTATCTCCAGTTAGCTAAATTTAGGCCAAAAATTGTGGGAAAATTGAAAAGGTCATAACTTTTGGATTTTTCGACCAAATGAGGTGCAGAAAGAGGCTAGATGACTATTTTTGGACATTTTGGACTCATTGGTGTAGGTTTTCAGGAGCAGAAAAGCATTGTAAACAAGTCATTTTGAAAATTTGAGCATAATATAGAGGCCTAAGCCATGGAAGCTGGACCAAGGAGATGTAGCCCAGGAGGGGTGAACTACTTCATCAAATTACTCCATTGATGTGTTGTATGGTGATGTATTGTACTTTTATTTGTTTTTGTTCAGCCATTATTTTATGTTAAATTGTTCATAAAATTAACATGAAAAGCACTCATGAGACTCAGTGATTTGCAAGAGAACTTGAACCCTTGAGCACATAAAAGACATTTATTTCAAATTCTGAAGGAGGAATTAGTTGAGCATTACTAGCATCCTCCATTCGGATCACATATCTTCCCACAGGTGTGGAGCGCGAGTCTGTTAGAGCATAATGCACGTGGTCGAGCAGACTGAAAAAATTCCCTTCTTTGATGTGCAAAACTTCTCACTAAGTGTGATTGGAGATGTTGAGAGGATGCAAGGGTGATTTGCAGTAAGCTGCGCAAGAAGAAGGAACTGCATCAATAACCATTAACTTAAAAGAAAGAACCCATTGGAGTCATTATTCCTGTGGTAGTGTATTCAGCACACGGGCGTACGAAATACACTTTGCTTAGTAGGCAAGCTACTTACCTACATAACAGTCACAGGAAAAAATGGTTTGTTAAACATTAGTGGAACAAGTTCAACATGTAATAAGCTAAGTTAGAAAGGAAACATATCATGCTACATAAACAATAAAACAAAAACAAAAAAACATGCACAAGACACACGTTGGATAAAGAAAACACACTAATAACTCAAAATAGAGAGCTTCTCCCTTTATTAGGTGTTGGTGGTAATAGAAGATAGAATTATAAATCTCTTGTAGTGGATCCTTCGAGCTACGAAACTCCAATATCCAAGACAAGGGGGTCTCTTCCCCTCAAGTTTTCAGCAAGCCTCTCTTCCCTCTCAAAGGATGGTAGATCGATGAACAGGTGGTGAACTCCTCTCTCTTGGATTGAGATGTTGGGTGGCCAACAACTAAGTCCTTCCAATCCTTCTACCATTGGAACACACAAGTTTGTTTGCTATGGAGAAATTTTTCCATCATAACAATGTGTCTCCTATTTTTCTTCCAAAGGGTAGCTTTTATAGACCATTTTCAAATTTTCCCTCCTTCTCTTGGCCCAAGATGGATGGTGACACAAGAGTGGAGGTATGATTCCTTTTTGTGATGCATTAAGGCCTCAAGGTGGCTCAAAGGCGACTGTACTTTGTTAGGATGAGTGGGAATCTTTTTAGCCAAGTGTGCCAAGTGGTCCCGGATGGTGACGTTCTACCATCCCCAGGACCGTGTGGCTATCGAAGGGAAAGTGGCATCGTGCGCGGCTATCGAAGAAAAAGCCACATTGTGCGCAAAAAGTCTTTGTTGTCTGTGCTTTTTCCATAAATTTGTCCTTTGACCTTAAGAAGAATTAAATGTTTGGCTCTTCCTAATGTATTCCTTCTCTAGACACCTTTATATGTACCTTATGCTTGACATTTTTAATGTATTTTTCTCGTACAATTTTCCAATGTTAACAATGATGATTAAATCACTAGAGCAGTACATATCAAATATCGGCATATCATTGTGTTTAAATACCATAGAAAAATATTTCCTCAATCTTTGATATATGTTAAATAGGATGAGATTAGGTTAATCACAATTATTTTGAGCAATAAACAAAAATAATATGGAAATTAATAAATTGTTTTTCCATGTGAAGTTAATGGTTTTTAGCATCAAAATTTTCTTTATGTATTTTTATAACATAAATAAATATTGGATATCGCCTTGATAGCTTGCAATTGAATGCAGATTAAAATAATTCTCTAATATTCGATATACGATATCGGGATATTGGGATAACATGAAACATGCATTCTAGAGAACTCAATTTTGATATATGATATCATTACTCAGGTTAATCTTGCTTTAAGTAGAGATTAAGATTAATTGTTATGTGGCTCAATAAAATGCTACGGATTGTAAATTACATTATGGTTCTCTTAGTTATTTCTAAAATTTAAATTACGGATTGTAAAATTTGAATTTACTATCGGGATATATCAAAGCTCGGATTCATAATGAGCAATTAGTTGTTTGAAGGAGATCCAAATCAGCATCGTGTCGATTCAAGCAAACTCTCTAATTTTTTCATTTGAATGTTAGCTTAGTATGTTATTTATGATATCTTTCACTAAGGTAATTTTTTAATCTTCTAAAGCTAAAATCCATTTTACATTTTCAAAAGGCGTGTTTATGACAGTGTTTCTAATCAATTGTGCATATTGTAGAACACGGAACCTCAGAGAACTAGAAAGTGATAAAAAAAAACTCAAATCTAGAGAACTTAAATATGAAGAGGCCAAGAAACCAAATTCAGCTTTGTTTTATATACCTCTTATGAGCTTGGAAAATACAATAATGAAATCAATGATTTCCGTGAGAGGGGATATTTCTTAGATGACTACCTAGAATATGCAAATGGATATGTAGATGTTTCACAAGGTTACAATGAGACCTACTCTTGTTCCTTACATAGATATGGTGTGGTGGGAAATTAGGCATGTAGAAATCAAAACTAGAACTATTGTTGACAATGACCAAAAGATATTGAAGTCATCTACAAGGAACCTAAACTTTGGAACTTATTTTGATCATGAATTTCTCAAAGAATTGATAGAAAATGAAATTAAGAATATTAAATTGACATTCGAGGGTTGATTAAAGAATGGTAGTGGGATGAGGATAGTTTTCACATGATATAGAATAATATATATTCTATTAATAATTTGAGAAGACCTCCAAGCATGATTTCTACCATACTATGCAGGATATTTGGGGAACATAATCCATCACACTTTAAAATAGAATGGTTTCCTTTAATACACCAGGTCTTGGATAAGGGAAGAATCTTTAACTGGTCAATCATTATGTCCAATAATCTAAAGATACAACTTGAGAGATTTGTTAATCAACTCTTGGTTTTATCCAAAAATTCTTCATGTCAGCAAATTTTATGGATTCCATTTGTCCAAGACTCATTTTCCTTTCATGAAATGGCACTAGTACCCTAGCGTTGAACCAATTCATATCTATTGTTCCAAATTATGGGTTGTTAAAGCTAAATATCACTTTTATGATATTTGTAAAAACTTATGATTCCTTTCAATCAAATATTCATTAATTGTTTCGAATGAGCATTAATTGTTTCCAACGAGGCTATGGAGGGAATTGATCTTATTGGCCACCGGTACATTGATGACACATTTTCTTACATTAGAATCTATATTTTCCAAGATCCTCCACATTCCTTACCGATATATTTTCTCGATGGGCGACTTATTGGAAAATTTTCCTATCAAACAATAAGAACACATATAACAAAATACCTAGATTCTAGTTCCAAGAAAAAATTTCCTTCATTCCCAATGATATTGGGGATTTATACTTTGGAAAATTTCAAACATGCCAAGTTGGAGTCAACAACATTGGAATTGATAAAATTGTTTGATATTGTATTTAAAAGGCATGATCCCCTCAATATAGTGCAGGAGCAGTACAAAACACAAAAGGGTTTTAAAGTATATAATCATGAATACCTTCCATTTTAACAAGTATTACAGGGGTCAAGACTTATGAGGGGCTTTTCAAAAGGATTCAAGAAATCCCAGAATGGATCCTAGAGAAAATTACTTTGCCTTTCAAAGGTGAAATAAATCATATTTGGGATCTCATTTTATGATAAAGGTTCAATGGTAGCAAGTTCAATTTTAATCCCTACATTTCCAGAACATTCACAATTTGAGAAAACAAAGATTGAGAAAATACAAATAGAGCAAGCAAAGACAAAGAATGTACAAAGAGACCAAACTCAAGCATAGAAGGCCCAAGCAGAGAATTTTCAACCATATAATGTGTAGCCTAAACATAAATAATTAGGAAATGTATAAACATAGTAGCCTCAAACTAAAAACATTCAAACTGAATAGGTGGAAATTGTGGCACATACAACAAAAGTACCTTTTCAACGGACTCGGGTTTAACATATGCAACTTGAGTTGTCTCAAATAGAAAATTCTCAAATTGAAAGAGTTAATACATAGGATATGTAACAGAAGATACAAACTGAATCATTGCCTCAACAAAATCCTATACATAATTTCAATACACCTGTATCAAATAATCCTCAAGCAGATTACCCTGAGGGATACTTAGAAATTATTACAATGTGTCATTTTATAGATTCCTTTTTCTAAATACCCAAGTATCACTTCTCCCAGTATAATTCATGTAGATACTAATGAGCCAATTGAGGAAGATAAACTTCCTCTAAATAATTATTTCTTAGCAACTCTAAAAAATCAATCCTCAGGGGAAGGCCCAAAAGAAGAAGTGTTGAACAAAACAAAGAATCTCCAACAAATCAAGTGATGTTTTGGGATAATTCCAAGCTCATCGAGGAAGAGTTTTTTGATGAAGTAGTTAACTCCATAAGGGAATTTTCACATGCTAATAAATGGTCAGTGAATAACATGAAGGAAATGATCAATAAATCACAAGATAAAATCAATGATATTGAAGGGAAGTTACAACAACAAATATCTTAAATATAGGTTGAATACCAATAGAGTATTGTTGTTATGTTATAGTAATGCCATGATCATTTGAAAAATTCGAGGATCGTCTAAAATAGGAATCTGTTAGGTACAACAAACTTCTATAAATTCAATTTCATAAAAGGATCTCCAAATCAATCAACTGGTGTCACAGGATAGGGAATTACAAGATAATATTCTAGATGTTAATTTCTTTAAAGAAGAGGAATTAAATATCAATGAACAACTGAGAATAGCTATCATAACTTGAATCAGGATCAAGTTCATCCTAAGAAATTAAACAATTTTTTTGTTTCTATTTTTGTCAATTATTTGAACATGATCAAATGAAAAGTGATTTTATCATATCAATGACTTGGAAATTAGGACAAATTATCACCTAAACATATTTCTAGAGTTTTTGAATGATAACTTGAAAATTTGCATTACCTCAAACAACTAGGCATAGAAGTTGAATCATTCTCTAAAGTTGGTTTTTTATGCACTTAAATATTGTTCAGGGATTATTAACATTGAAATTGATCTTATTATTGACTTTGATATGGAAATTTATTGTTTATATGAGAAGTTATGATGGAAAAATCATGTATTTCCGATGTACGGAAGCAAAGAAAAGATGCAGAAGGTTTGATCAGAGATGTAGATATATTCTCCATGTAATATGTCAATTAGTTTTTGATCCATCCATAAAGTTGAATGAGAATATTTAACAACATTTTTTCCCAATTATGAGGAGAATTAATTAATGTTGAAGAAAAGGTTTATGATTGTGAAATTAACTTGAAAAATTCACCTCCAGAATTAGTTTCACAAATCATGCATGTTCACTCTAGATAAAAACAATAAGTGGAAGATATGAAGAAGTCAAGAGTTGTAGAGAAAAAAAAGATTCTAAAGTCTTGTAACTATATTTCCTTTTTAGAAAAGAATATATTTTAATTTATCCTTCAATTAAAGTAGGATAAAAACATCTCATCAATGGTACAGCATCTGATTTCTTTCATGCGGGGCGGGGACTGCGCCAAGGTTGTCCACTCTTTCCCCTATTGTTTGTCCTGGTTATGGAAGGGCTCTCTGTCCTAATTAAAAATGCTAGGATCCAAGGGACCATCCATGGTCTCCTGATTAATGACATCCTTTGCCTCACTCATGTACTATTTGTGGATGATGTTCTAATTTTTCTGGATGGCACTAGATAGGACTCGATTCAATTTGATAAGATACTCCAATGTTTTTTCAAAGCTACTGGTATGATTCCTAACGCCCTCAAATCTTCTGTTATTATGATGGGTTGTACTGATCAAGAACAGGGCACTGCCATGGAACTATTTTCATATGTTCGAATTGATATCAATGTTGGGCTCAAATACCTGGGATATCATATCAAACCAAATGATTACAAGGTCAATGATTGGCGCTGGCTCATTGCCAAAGTTGAACGTAGGATCAACGCTTGGTATAACCATTGGTTATCCAAAGCAGGACATTTGGTCCTCATAAAATCAGTACCCTAAGCTATACCTGTCTACTAGATGACCTTGGCTTGAATACCTATTGGTATTACAAATAGAATAAAATGTATCTGCAGACATTTTCTATGACGCAACCAGGATAAGGATTCTACGTTTGCTTGGATTGCATGGGAGCGTATCAACATTCCCAAACAATGGGGTGGGTGGGGGATCAAAGATCTCCATCTATTTTTGAAAGCCCTTGCAGCAAAAATGTATTGGCATCTAACCTCTGGACACAGCCTCTGGAAAGAGGTCATTGTTGCCAAATATATTGCACCCAGAAGTACACTTGATTGGATCCGGGACAGAATTGGACCGCCCTCGACTGCATCCATCATTTGGAAGGCGATCACTAAAGCGACGCATATCATACAGAGGGGATTATCATGGCAGATTGGCTCCGGGGATTCAGTGAGAATTGGATCAGATTCTTGGTCTGGAAGCAGCGAGCTCTACAAACTTCTAGATTACATATTAGAGAATTTGGCTCACCGAGACATAATTTACATTGCTCAGATCGCGGATCCTGTGCACACAACCTGGCAGGAACAAGCCTGGTTGTCGGTGGATTATCTTGAGATTCCACGCAATGGTCACCGGGTGTGGCTGAATTATATTTGGGTGCTCAAATCATCTCACATTCGGATCACTGATCGAGATGACCATTTAATCTGGGCTTGCTCACCTAATGGACAATATTCACCAAAGCTTGGGTACCTGGCTCTCATCCAACACAAAGAACCCCCCCAAAAATATTTGTGGTGGCGAAACATCTGGAAACTAAACGCCCCACATAAGCACAAAACTTTCTTCTGGTGTATTTTAAACCATTGTGTTCCCACTATGGAGTTTCTCCATCGTCGTGCTATCCTAGGGCCATCTAGCTGCTGTTATTTCCTGTCCAATGGTGAGGACACCCCACATTTATTCCTTCAATGCAATGTTGTCTTGGGTATCTGGACACGGATTGCTACTTCCTTGGGCTGCATTCTCCCCTGGCGAGGTCTTACTCTCCTGGATGCTTGGAAAATCTGGTGGCAGTTGAACACTAACAGTCTGAGGCTGCGAAATCTCCCTTTGATTTTTTCATGGGAGATATGGATTTGTCGCAACAAATTCATTTTAAATGGTCAACCAATACATGTCAATCGCATATGGGCCGCGACTTTATCTACCTACAATCTCATGCCTGAAGTGAAAATCCACATCCCTCCCATGGTAACTGTCCCTGAACGGATTGATCGCAGTAGACCTTGGGCCTACTTTTATGGTGCGGCCACTGCTCAGGGATGTGGGGGGGGGCACAATCCTTCACTTAAATGACAACCACCATTATCAACTTTTCATGGGATTGGGACCAGGCACTAACAATTACGCAGACCTTCAGTGCCTTAGACTTCTTATGGTCTTTGCTCGGGAAAATATCTGCAACACTATCCAGATTTTTGGAGACTCTCTTCTTGTGGTCAATTGGTTCAATGCACATGTTGTTTGTCACTCGCACACACTGCCTGCTCTTCTGCGGGAGGTTCATCATCTCAGGACTCTATTTGACATCATCTCTATGGATCATATTTACAGGTCTCGGAACTATGTGGTTGATCAATTGTCCAAAGAAGCCAAGTAGTTGACATGGGGGACATGGCACATTTCTGAGCAGATTGGTGACCAGTTTTACAGATTTTTCCATCGGCCTTTTATTGATGAGGCACCAGATCATAGGGTTGTTTGATGAACAGCCTCGTTGGGGAGATATTTTTTTCTATGTTACTCTATCTTCCCATTGACTTATTATCGGCATTTACATATTTGTATTTATTTTATGTTTCTGTTTCCTGTAAGTTATGCACCGAACTTACATGTGATGTTACAGACATATTATTATGCATCAGCTACTCTGTTTATTATTTTTATGACATGGATCATCTGGATGCTTGTATGGCAGTTTATGGTTTTCTAAAAACCTGATTTTGTAGAACACTACAAGCAAATGTAACATGTAACTTATCTATCAATGAAAAGTTACGAATTTTTCCTTTGTGAAAAAAGGATAAAAACATCAATTTTTATTATTTTGGAATGTATCTAAGCAACCCATATCCAAGAGTTAAGGATTTGCACTTTTTAGAAAAGTAACCTTGTGCATGGTTGTCAAGACTGTCTTTTTTGAAAAATTGAGAGCCAAATTGTGATTTGATCATTTATTGCTAAAAAAAATCTTATATGGTACTATTTATTCATGCATTTTCTTGTATATTTGGAAAAAAGCAGAGTTATTTGCCTTTTCAAATTATTTTTAATGTGTATGATTTGAAATAATATTTGCATTGTTGTTAGATGTTGGAGCTATTTTATTGTACTATTTTATGGTTGAATTGGTTAATAACTTTTAATTTATGAACGATATGGTGAGTTATTTTTAAATTAACTATTATTTGGAAATTTTGTTCACTACTCTTGCTTTAATAATTGTTTAAAATTGATGAACTATTTCTCTATTTGAATAGTCATTTCTCACCATTCATACTTAATAAAATTAAGATTTTTGGATAGTTTAGCATAGGATAGAATAGTTCAATTACTTTTTGCAAATAGGTTAGAATTACATTTAATATTTAGAATAATATTCATGAAATATCTTCTCAAGGAGCAATCTCATTAGTGGCAGTCAGGCCCACATAACAATGATGATTGTAATCCCAAATGAATATAGGTCTATTTTGGCACCTTAATCAAACGATTTCTCCTATTGTTGACTAGGATATTTCCAGGCATGAACTTGATCCAAAGTTTTCAAATTTGTACAACTGAGTAATATCATCAACTATTCCAGTGGCAAGGACATCTTTAGGATCTCTTAAATTCTTAATTACACCTTGGTGAGGTGAAAACTTTATTTTTTTACCTTCACATAAATGAGTGATCTAATATGATGATAAAATGTTGCAAGAAAGACTTGGAACACAATACATCATTGAAAATACCATCATCTACTTGAATTGTTCCAAACCATACCATACTAAGAGATCGATCATCACCAAAACATATTTGTTTGG
Organism: Pinus albicaulis; assembly: GCA_034641835.2. Taxonomy (NCBI): domain Eukaryota; kingdom Viridiplantae; phylum Streptophyta; class Pinopsida; order Pinales; family Pinaceae; genus Pinus; species Pinus albicaulis. The sequence continues at coordinate 1,565,538,772 of CM076575.1, read as the reverse complement.
TGTTACAACCATTAAGAGTATAAAAAGTGGTTTTTTCCTTGCCCATATTATGAGATGCTCCAAAATCAATAAGCCAATCATCAAAAGAAGAAGTATGTTTTTGCATTGAGGGAGAAACCAAAGACAAAAAGTGCATTTCCATGAGATGAAGTGTTAGAAGAAGAATCAAGGCTAATGTTGTGCTTCTTCATTAATGCTTCCAAGGCCTTCATACTTATAAATAATTTTGACTCCACATGTCCATATTTCTTGTGACTTCGCAATCGAGGTCTTCTAACAAAACTAAATTTAACCTATAATTTAATCACAACATGAAAATAACATGTAATAACACAACAATTATTTGATCATTAACATATAAATATAATTTGATTTATGACATAATTAATATGCAAGGAATTCGATTAATAGCAATTTACATAAATAAAACAACAAAAGGAGGAATACCTAATCTGGTGGCTTGGTTAGGGTGCTCCTACTACAGCAGACCGACTAAATTTACCACCCTACCAAATAGGAATTTCTATTCAACTTCCTAGCCTAGGAAACCTCCACAGATTCCATAACACTCTGATCCCAAGTTCAACAACAGTTATAGTGTGTCCAAGTTAGATACAACACTCTCCGATAGATCCAAGTATGAGTTGTCCTAGCTTTCTCTAGGTTCTCTCCCCTCTCTTTCTCCACATTCCACTCCCAAAAACAAAATCCTCTAATGCCAAAAATAAAGAACCAATAATGGTGGAATCTTCAACTATATTGATCTAACTTCCCCAGCAAGAAAGTGGCAATCGTCATCACACGTCTAGGGGAGCATGTCAATCACTTCCCTCCCATTATTTCAGGATTGGAGGTTACATGATGGGAAATGCCTCCACCCATTCTCAAATAACTAGGGTAAACACCATGTTGTCGCTACGACAACGACCCTCCACTTTTTTTCCCTATGTCAATTTTGGAGCCTACAATATCTATCGTTCCAATCCCCCTTGAGTCGTCAAGTTATTTGATTTGTTATCTATGTGTTTTCTCCTGGTGTTGCATCCTCCTAAGTCAATTTTTCCTAAGCGTCATTAGTTAACCATTAGAAGTGCTCGATTTATTAATTTTGTGGTTAGGTGAACCCAAGATATTTCTCGACTGAGAAACTTGCCTTCTTAATGAACACACTCAAAAATCACAAAAAATGAAAGAAAAACACTAATAAAATAAAAACTATACTGTAAGTTGATGAAGACATGTGCTCAACTTGAGCACAGTCCTTCAGCCCAAAGGAGTGTTCCCTCCTTGAGCCACTCCTTCATGTTGAACAGATGTGCCCTCCTTGAGCTCATTTCTCCGTGTCAAATACATGTGCCCTTCTTGAGACATGCATGAGCCAACCTTATTGCATGTGAGCGCACTCCTAGAAAATAGGAGCCTACTTAACTTCCTTAAATAACCCTTACTTCCTTAAATAACCCTTTCATGTGACGACAAGTGACGCACATGCATGAATAATTTTTACCTATAGATATATTTAAATCAACTCACTTAATAATTCTCCTTGCATAATTATTCCATCTGATTTGGGAGCACAGTTGGGAATCAATAAGTCTCTTTATCGACTAGTGTTGCAAGTAATTTTTGCATTTCAAATACTTCCATTGAATTTCATGATTTCACTAGTATTCTTTCTTTTCTTGCTGTCAATCCTTTTTTTTTCAGTTTTCTTATTGGCGTTTATGCTCTATATTCATATTGCATGTGTTAATCTGATGTCGCATCTAGAAACTATTCATCTTCTTAAACCTTTCATATTCCCCCATGCATGAAAAAACACCTATAAAGCCTTGCAGATATTTCTATTCCTCGTATTTTTATCAAACCATATTATTCATACTTATGTCTAGCCTTAAAATAGGTCGAGTGCACTTCTTGATCTCGAAGCCCAATCAGCTTCGAAAACTGCACCCTGTTTTACCTAGTTTTCATCTTGAACACACTCCTTCACCATGAAGAATTCTGCCATGTTTTACTTTGAGTGCAGGAGTGCATCACAAAGGCACGAAGCATCATTCCTTTAGCCCTTCGACATGTGATAGTGCTCCATCATTTTCCTTGAGTGAATGGTTTCATTATGAAGGTCGGAAGCCTTGTCTATCTCTTCCTTCGTCCCTTCAGAGTGCGACGATGTGCCTTCCCTGTCACCATGAGTGCATCGGGAAGACCTAAGGGCCCATAAAATTCCTCCTTCAAACCTTCAAAGTGCTCCAGTGCACCCTAGATTAATTTTTCCACTTATTTGAGCACATGAACGCACTGAAAATCCCTAAATGACCTAACTCACCCCTTCATCCTTTGAAAGTACACCCTCCTAATTTGCATGCCCATTTTCTCATGCATGAAAGTTATTTTGCGTCCTAATTCATGTATTTTCATGCTCTGATATATCATCTATGATGACTCCTTGTACATAATTTACAAGTATTGTTTCAAAGTTAGGTTGTTTCAAGTTTATATTGGCACTATGAGTGCGTTTTCCCAAACAGGTGTTTGTGCTACAAGTATTGTAACTCTATCGTCATATGCTGCAGCCATGTTTCCTCATAAAGTGGCCTCTAAAGAACATTTAGAAGCAAGTGTGGATGATCTTGTTGAAGCTACAAAGCCAAATATCCTGATATATGTAGAAACGCAGTGCTTTATTGATAAGGACACACAGGTTGCATGGAGAAAAATATACAACACATTCATTCAGGAAAGATTTCCCAAGGGCTTAGAATATGTGCATGCATACATCAATGTTAATAAGTCTATCATGCACAATATCGCATGCAAGTTCCAAGTCATTCCATGTGCGGAGGTGATAGAATGGATCATTACGACTCTCACCTTGTGCTTTGCAGTGAGAGTGGCAGACAGCTCACCACTTATTATGATGAAGACATGCAGACATATTATAATATGCTTAAGCCCAATTAATATGAAAATTAAAACCTTTACATGAGATGGGATACCCTCGACACAAACGATGTTATCAAATCATGGTGTTGAGAACCTGCCAAGTTTTGTCATCGCCCATCTGTAGTATATCCAACAAATATTCTCAGAGATGTGTATCAGAACTTGATAGCCATGTATTGTTGGTTGTATGGGCATAAGAATGCTAAGGTGTTTGAGGATAATTGGATATACATTCTCAACATAGTGGTGACTGGTGGTAGAGCTTTCAATTGGCTGGATATATTATTATATTAGTTACATCGTCAAGTGGGGCAGGCTAAAGAATATTTACGGGAGAACCAAGCACCAGTATTTTACATCTCTGTATTTCTCTTAGACGGAATCTGTGCACAGTATGTGTTCCTGGGAATGAACTGGAACAGGACCCCTGAGGAAAAATTCTCAGATTACTTTCACTGCATAGTGTTATCAGAGGCAAGCTTCAGAGGCATATATGACTAATTGTTCAAAAAATTCTTTGCAATTATCTTTCATATGATATTTGAGATCGATCCTCCTTACATTAAATATCAAGTAAAGGAGTCACTTTGATATATCAAGGATTGGTTTGCAGATCTCGAGGGTACATATAACATCAGGTGCTTCATTTTTCATATATCCCCTCATCTTATGTCGTGATAAGTTACCAATAAAGTGTTCATGCAATAAGTTTAAAATCAAGTGGACAAGGGAGTGTCAAGAATTCTTCATAGGAAGAAGAAATCCCCTTGGCCTATCTTTCCATTGAGGATCATATTGTATGAATTAAATATCCACAAGGTGACATCATCATAAATAAATTAGTTAGACCGCCTATGATTTTCCACTAAATATTTCCATGGATATGATCCCAGGTGAATTTTCATGCAACATTGTCAAAGGATTGGTCACAATACAAGGTACTCAGTGATGTCCACAGCACAATATGAGAAGAAAAAAATCGGTACAATGCCAACATGAAGACATGTCTGGTAACGGATACCAGATCACCCCATGATACACAAGCTTATGACTCGCATATGTAGGAGGAGGAGGAGATAACACCTCAAGAAAAGAAGGTATCTCCCAAGAAAAGGATCAGGTATTCCTCGACAGATGAGAGATACAAGAAATAGAAAGTTGATCCTTTAAATTCAGGAGCTATGCAAGAAGAACATGAGAGAAAAGAAGCAGAAGAAGAAGAGGAGAAGAGGAAGCAGGATGTGTTTCTCCAAAAGCAACAAGTAAAATAATAAGAAAGGATAAGTATAGAAGAAGAGCAGCAGAGGAAATCCTAGGAGGAGGAAGCCACACAAAAACTGGAAGAGGAGAAGATGACTCAGGATCTTGAAGAAGAAGTGTTGGAGGAATGAGATACCATCCAACTCATGGACGATGAACCAAGAACTCCATAGGAAACTCCCCTTATAGGTGTACATATTCCATTTGAGTAAATTGGAAACACACCTCCACCCACCGACAGAGTCATGGACGTATGCAACGTAACTTTTGATTAGTTAAAGAAGAGGGTCGTGTAGTAGAGGCAGAGATATTTCCTTAATGATACTCGTAATCCAGTCTTGGTAGCCACAAATAAGGTGATAACCTCCAACAAAGGAATCCTAGAGATATTATGGCTACAAATGTTGCATTCATAGAATTGGATAGAGTTCAGTTGAGACTCCATCACCAAAAATTCATGCGCCTTGGTGAACATATGATTAGTACCATTGTTGCATATAATTGACTACACAATGAATTTGAGTCTCTAACACAAAACCATGGGATGCCTTTGATTGGTACGCTTGAGGCAATCATAGGTAGGGAGATCGTTTTCCCAGAGATCCAAAAATACATTGAACTAATAAAGCAATCAACAGAATGGGAAGGCTTGGAGGTAACCAAAGTCATTATTTTGCGGTCCCTATTTGATCAAGTGCTCAGTGTTAAAGCTAAAAAATGAAAGTGCTCAAAACCGAATGAAAATTGAATGGAAGTGAAGAGCTTATCGCCAAGAATCTGGCGCAATTCATTTCATCGAAAACCAATTCTGAATGTGGAAGATAGAGTCTCTTGTTCGTTTTCATAAATAGCTAAAAAGAATTGCAGAAAGAACAGAATTCTGACATGGTAGCCTAGTCAGCAAAGAAAATGATATTCTGGGAATATTCTCTCATTTTCGCCCAATGACACTGTGACAATTGTCACTACAGGATTTGCGGGAAAGTTTGGGTTAAGGTGAAATTTTTTTATCTATCCTAAGGTTGAATTTCGAATTTTAATGGTTGGATAATTATTACATGGGTGGATATTCCAACCAAAGGCAGACACATGGTGCAACTAGGGGCCGCCATGTTCCCCCTCTGGTGGCCCAAGTCCAAAGTCTGAATTTCTGAAATCAAAGGTTGGATACATATTCTGTATGGTCAAATTTCATATTCAAAGTTCAAATTTGTATTAAAGTCTAACATTATTGTATTGAATGGAGAAAAAGTATTATACACAGGTTGGGCAGAGGTTGGGGCTCGACACTGCGACCTCCCCCCAAACAACGCGCCCGCAATACCAATACACCACAACTTCGGTTCCTAATATACTATGCTCTCTAATTATATTTCAATTCGAATGTTTGAATCGGTGGGGGTAGGGCGAGCGCCAGCCCAAAAGGGCTAGCCCCCGGCCCATGTAACCATATGCTAAAACCACGGAGTGAAGTTTAAACATAATGCACAAGGTTAGTGTTAATACGGGTTTATTTCAACCCTTAATCCATTGTTAATACACTACTCCTCGTTGCAATTCGTGTTTGTGCTAAAACGCACTTTTAGCACTAGCTCACACTTATCCATAAGTTAATCACACTTAAATTTAATTAAAATGGAGATTAATTTAGCGAAGCCCCCAAATTTGACGTTGCCCCCAAATTTAGCAGCCCTAACTGGATTTTCTCCAGTTTTAGTGGGGTTTCCTAGGCCAGAATTGGGAAGGCCATAACTTTTGCAAAATTCGACCAAATTGGGAGCAAGAAGAGTCTATTCTGGATGATTTGGAAATTATGAACACATTGAAGTAGGTTTTAGGAACATTAGATGAATGTAAACAACACTTTTTTCACATTTTTAGCTAATATAGAGGCCCAGGCCATGGAAGCTAGACCAAAAAGATGTAGCCCAGGAGGGGTGAAATCCTTCATCAAAAAATTGTGTTAATGGATCATTTGATGGTTTGTTTTACATGTTATTGTTGTTGTTCAGCATTATGTTTTAAGTTAAAATTCTCATGAATTTAACATAAAATTTGATATATTTACTTGTTTAACACTCACAAACACCTCAAGAAACCTATGCACATGAAGCATAAGTTCAACAATTTTTTTATAATTCTGAATATGAAATTATCATAGCAAAACTAACATTCAAATTTAGATCAAGGTGGTATCATAGCCTGGTTCAAAGGTTGTTAAGGTTACTTGCTTGATTTTCTTGATTTTTGTACAGGTAGGGTTTTAATGGTTGCAAATTTGTGATGCTTACAAGGTTGAATTTGATGAGAGGAGAAGGTAAAATATTGGTTGCTAGTCCTGAGGTTAGGACTAGAAGAGGGAGAGCCACAAGGGCGCCATCTCCACCCAAAGTTCCACTCACAGATGCACTTGAAGCACCTCAAGTTTTATCTCTAGCTAAGATTGAAGAGGTATAAGTTGCACCAGAAGCTGAGCTTGAATCCATAGCCATCATGTTAGGTGTAGGAGAGATCGAATGTCTTTCAGAAGAGGAAGCATACAACAAGGCTTTCTATGAACTGACTGAAAGGGTTAGGATCCTCTTTGAAGAGAGGGACAAAAAGGATGAAGACAGGGAATCAAAGGGTAGTGGAGGAAAACCTCCTCCATCTCCACCATATTCATCATCATCCTCATCATCTCCATCAACATCATCTTCCACTTCCACCACAAAAGCCACCCATACTCACTCAAAAACCCCAAAAGGAAAAAACTCCCTTACTCAAATTGGACATTAAGTTTGAACTTCCCATGTACAATGGTGAGGTAAATTCAAAGAAGTTGGAAATTTGGATTCGCCAATTGGAGGTTTATTGCAGAATTTAGAACCTTCATGAAGATGACATAAATATTCAATTGGATTCCTTGAGGATGGAAGGATTTGCACTTGTATGGTGGGAAGCAAGGAATCAAGAAGAGATTAAAAACTATGGTAAGATCTCTATGTCTTGGTCAAGTTTTATTGCTACCATTAAAAGGAAATTTTATCCTCTAGCTTAGATGCAAAAGGCCATTATGGACTGGAAAAATTTTAGACAATTGAAAGGGAAAAGTGTGCAATATTATACTCATGAATTTAGGAGAAGAGATTTTATTCTGGGTATTAATTTGTATTCTCAAGGAAATTTGTTAAAGTATATTGGGGGTTTGCACAGTTACCTTAAGCACGCTATTCCCATGTTCAATCCCACAAACTTAGATGAGGTTTGTGTTCAAGCCACACATTTAGAAGCAAGAGGGAAACAGAGTGTATATGAGAAAAGTGATAGTTTTATTGAGTATGAGGGTAAAGGGAAGGGAAAGTTTAATGGAAGAGGAAAGAGAAATAGCTCTATAAAAAGAGAGAAAGAGAAACTCACATGTAAACATTGTTCGAAGAATGGCCATGATGAGGACCATTGTTGGCAGCTTCATCCATAGTTGAAGCCAAACAAAAGGAGGACACTATTGTAATAATTGAACATGACTTAGATTCAGATTCAGGAGATGAAACAAATATTACAAAAATGGGTTTGAAAGGTAAGAACTTAGCAAGCACTAGTTCTTCAAGTTGTTCCAATGTAACTCTAGATGAAGATACAATAATTGAATTCTTTCATATTAGAGTTGTTTCTAAACATACCAAGATAGACACATTGTTTGATAGTGGTTCTCAAGCTAATTTGATTTCCGAAGACTTAGTTAAGAAGCTAAAAATTGAAACTGTTATACATCCAAGACCTTATCCTTTAGGGTGGATATTCAAGAATGCAAATTTTCAGGTAACAAGGAAGTGCATACTAAGGTTTGCCATCAATTCAAACTTTCTTGATGAAGTTGAACTTGATGTGGTGTCACTTGAGATATCAGGTATTGTTTTAGGAATTCCTTATCTTTATGATAGGAAATAAGTATTTCATCGCCATGAGAATATGTATCACTTGTTTAAGGATGGAATTGAGTACATAGTTAGAGCGCATAAGAAGAAGAAAATTTTGTCTCTTGTACATGCAGGAGAAACGAAGCGAATAGTGAATGCAAGTCAAAATTTGACTTTGTTAATGATAAAACATAGAGATGTTTTGAATCAAGCCTTTCAAAAGGATGCATCAAATCAACAAGTTGATTTCATTGAAGTTTCTTATTCTTGTAATGATATGCTTCAGGACTCTAACAGGTTGCCTTTGAAAGGAGGTAAACAATATGTGATAGATTTCCAGCAGTCAACATCAGTGTTGAGAAGTGTTGGAAACAAGATGCCCGTGCAAGAGAGTGCAAAGGTCAAAGAGAAAGCGCCAAAGAAGTTTGAAAAAGAAGGAATAGGTTCCACAAGTGCTTGTTTTTTTTCCAAAGGGTACATGGCAATGGAAAAAACTCTTTGTCAAAATTCAACGCAAGTACAAAGTAAGAGAAGCTAAGAATCGCCATGACGACAGTGTGCGAGGTGAGACATTTTTTAAGTTTCCTTTGATTAATTACCAAGGTTGGAACAAGTTTTTTTATGCAAGAACAGCTTTATGCTCTGCAAATTCATGGAAATTACAACACAACGGTGTCAAAAATAGCAAGGGAGGGTCTCAAGAGTCAAGGAAAAATCTTTGTTTTTGTGAAAATCTCTAGTTGCTGAAAATGGGAAAATTTTAGTGGATTGAGATTGAAACGGTGTCGGAATTGTACCCTCATCCACATGTTCAGTAATCAAAGATATTTTGGGGTCCAAAAGGCTCCTAGTGGGGAGGAATGATAAGGTGCTCAGTGTTAAATCTAAAAAAAATAAAGTTCTCACAATCAAATGGAAACTAAATGACAGCGAAGACCTCGTCGCGATGAATCCGACACAATTCGCTTCATCAAAAATTGATTCTAGTTGAGGAAGATAGAGCTTGTTTTTTGTTTTCCTAAAAAGCTAAAAAAAATTGCAGAAAGGAGATAATGCTGACATGGCAGCCTATTCAGCAAAGAAAAGGATATTCTGGGGATATTCTCTCATTTTCGCCCAATGACATTGTGAAGAGTGTTACTGCAGGATTCGTTGGAAAGTTTGGGTTAAGGTGAAATTTTTTTATCTATCCTAAGGTTGAATTTTGAATTTTAATGGTTGGATAATTTGTATTATATGGGTGGATAGTCCAACCAGAAGCGGACACGTGGTGCAACCAGGGGCCGCCACGTGGCCCCTCTGGTGGACCAAGTCCAAAGTCTGAATTTCCGAAATCAAAGGTTGGATACATATTCTATATGGTCGAATTTCATATTTAAAGTTCGAAATGTATTAAAGTCTAAAGGTTTAATATTATTGTATTGTATGGAGAAAAATTATTATACACAGGCTGAGAAAATGTTAAAGCCCGACCCTGCGACCTCCCCCCAAACAACGTGCCCTCAATACCAACATACCATGACTTCGGTTCTTAATATACTATGCTCTCTGAGTATATTTCAATTTAAATGTTTGAACAAGCGGGGGTTGGGCGGGGTCCAACCCCCAGCCCATGTAACCATATGCGAAAACCACGGAGCGGAGTTTAAACATAATGCGCGGGGTTAGTGTTAATACGGGTTTATTTCAACCCTTAATCCATTGTTAATACACTAATCCTCGCTTTAATTCAGGTTTGTGCTAAAACGTGCTTTTAGCGCTAACTCACACTTATCCATAAGTTAATCGCACTTAACTTTAATTAAAATAGAGTTTAATTCGGCGGAGAATTTTGCGGAGCCCCCAAATTCGGCGTGTCCCCCAAATTTAGTGGCCCTAATTAGAGTTTCTCCAGTTTTAGTGGAGTTTCCTAGGCCAGAATTGGGGAGGCCATAAATTTTGCAAAATTCAACCAAATTGGGAGAAAGAAGAGTATATTATGGATGATTTGGACATTCTGAACACATTGAAGTAGGTTTCAGTAGCAGTAGATGAATGTAAACAGAACTTTTTTCACATTTTAGGTAATACATAGGCCCAAGCCATGGAAGTTGGACCAAGGAGACGTAACCCAGGAGGGGTGAAATCCTTCATCAAAACACTGTGTTAAGGGATCATTTGACGGTTTTTTGTACATGTTATTGTTGTTGTTCATCATTATGTTTTAAGTTAAAATTCTCATGAATTTAACATAAAATTTGATATATTTACCTGTTTAACTCTCACAAACACCTCAAGAAACCTATGCACATGAAGCATAAGGTCATAAAAAATTTTATAATTCTGAATATGAAATTAGCACAGCAAAACTAACATTCAATTTTAGATCTCTATTGCACCGGCCAAATTTCATATGAATATTTCATGTTTTTGGAATAATGTACAGTCAAACTCCAAGAATATATTGTTAGAGGCATTGGAGGTCAAGACACACTACATTGGGGACTATCCAGCTTGGTTCAAATACATATCGATGGATTTCAGAGCTTGGAATGCTTACATTACAACTGAGCTCCATGTGGAATCAAATGATCTATCCATTTGATGATTCTTTTTCCCCTCCTCATTTTTTTCTTATATAGTCGTCGCCTCATTTGTATTGTATCTTATGTAATAAATGTTATGTAACGAAGTCCAAGGGACACATGTGCAATATGAATGGCCACACATTAGAATGTAATGAGTCATATTAGAATATCAATAATTGTAGAAGTCAAAGAGTCATGAGAAATCTCAAAGGTCATTTTACTTGTTATAAATATCTCCTCATAACTCAAGCTAGGGGATTTTCGGAAGGTTGAGATTTTGGAGGTCTTGCTTTATCTTCTCTTGTAATACATAGGAGATAGATCATCCTTTGGAGAAGAAAGTTGTTGCTTTGTGCTCCATTCCTGGATACATTGTTTCATTCATGTAATAGTGTACTTTGGATCTTACACTTATAATCAGAATCTCAATTAGTTGGCATTCCTTCGTACATGTATTGTAGATGTAGTTGGACTATTTTGGTTATGTTTATGGTATATATTTCTTTATTTTCATACTAAGTTAATGAACTAATTCGTTTTTTATCTATAGCTATTATTGAATGAATGTGGTTATGCTTTAACGATTGTTTTTTATCATGTGGACTAATCTGATGGTATCCAACAAGTCTTTCTCTTTCTTTTTCAGTCCCCCTTTAGGATATTACTATTACTTTTCTAACCGGTAGCTCATTTCTTGCACCAGCCATGGGAATGTCCCTCATATACCTTACATTCAGTGTCTCACAAAGCTCACATTCTTGCTGCCCCAAAGAGGTGTTGTGTTCTCTTGTGTTTGATCGTAACCAAAGCATGTCCTAGAAAACCATTCCAATGGTGGTTGAACCGTATGACTAGATAGGACTCCTACACCAAATGGTGTGAGGTATAATTCAGACTTCACATCGAGGAGATCCCCTTACAATTTTGGCGACATCCAACATCATCAACATTGTTTTTGCTAGAAGTAATGCTATATGACAAGTTGAGTCTATGAAGTTTTTTCAAATCTCTTACCTTTTAATGGCTTCATCCCATATCATAATCCCGAGGTGTTTTACTGAAGCTTTAAATCTTTCGATCCCTGCAGACTTTCTACATAACTTATTACATCTTAAATTCGATGTAAAGGGTACAATAACCATCCTTGATTACGTGATTAAATTCGTTCAATTTTTATTTTCAAGTGGTGTTTATTCTTGCACAGTTGTTTACCCTTATGTTGGATGTTCATGTGAAGCAATGGTGCTACTCTCTACCCACTACTTCTATCACATCTTTCAAGAATTTGGTTAAAAAAATTCATCGCATCTTTGAAAAGTACAAATATCAATATTTTCTTAATGAAATCGGTCAACTTAGAATGGAACCGAATGAATTTCTCAAACATTTCACTAATCGATTCCTTCATTTTTGTTATTAATTCCCAGATGAGGGTGTGGATTGGTAGTTTTTAGATGAGAAGTTTTATTTCTTAGTCTTGATTTCAAGGAAATATTTTGAATATGATTATCATGTCCTCCTGATACAAAATAATTTTAGCATCTTGAGGAAGAACCAGACTTGCCTTTTGCCCCATGTCCTCCTCCTTTTGATGTTTTGTGTTTTGAACCTCAATTGATCATTAAATTGGAAAATAAATTATCTTATGAATAATTTATTTATTTTTCACATATTTCCCCAAATGGTGAGCCATCTGATCTTACAAACAACCATCTCCCTATCTTGATATTCCACCAATCAATATTTCACCTATTAATCAATTTGAACCCTCGGATGACTATGACCCCGATGATTTCCTATTTTCTAAATTATATGGTCATGATTGTTCAAATAATATGGATGAATCATTGTTGTTACATGAATATTTGGATTTGTAGAAATTTCAAATGGATTCTGATGAAATTATCGTCCACTTTCCTTTAGGTATATCTCCTTTTGAAAAGGAAAATGGCATGCTTCTCATCAAATATTTTTGCATTAATATTGAAAAACTATGTTCTTTTTGAATTTCATGATTTAAAAATGAATCTTGTTTTGATAAGAATTTGATAGTATTTTCTTAGATCCATTATCAATCTTGTCAGAACACAAAGTTATACAGGTGAGTAGGACACTTCATCCTACGTTGATGGTTATTTCAAGTACTTGCCACCATCATGATATTTGTGATTTCAGTCAGTTTATAATTCTTTTGCACAATTTGATCATTCATGTTATCACATGGGATGTTGACTCTCTCTTGAGGGATGCTTATTTCTCCACATAAAATTATTCAACCCCCAAGGGAGGAAATTTAATTTGAATACTAAACTTCCACCAAAACGTCCCATATTAATAAAATTTGTAATCTGCAACAACTATTTTTCATCATTCATCCAAGAATCCCACGTGCATGACAACTTGGATTGTAGACAACCTAATAACATTTATTGTGACATGGATTTTTCTTTGTTTGGCCTTTCCTATCTATATTTCCCTAAAAATTGTTTCCATGATACCATTGCGGACTCACTATAAGCTTATTTTCAGTCTACACCCATGTCTCGTGGTATGTGCTTGCAGGCCCTTTGTAAAATCTTATATGGTCATGGAATGGGTCGATTTTGTTTTTGTGAAGTTTTTTGTTTGGTGGAGTAGTTAAGTGTAATACACAGTTGTGATTGCACTTCATTTTTTCATTCGTCAATGCAGATGTTCACACGATTTCTCTTGTCCACTAGACTACTTTTTGTTTTTATTTTACACGATCATGTTTGCTGGTTTAAAGGTTCGAAGAAGATTTTATCGTTGCATTGGAAGTTTAACTTTACATGATCTTACCTTGTATTGTTATATTAGGTGAGGATAGGTTTCATGTAGTTATATGAATTGCATTCTTGTCATGTGTTTTTAATCTTTCATGTTTCAATTTTATGCTTTCAATTTTATTTGTTTCTCTTTTAATAAAGTCGGTTTTGAGTTTTGAGATGACGTGGCTAATATTTTTTGAATTTTAAGTTGTAGTAACATACAATACTCGGCTTATCTGACACCCTCTTCCTTGATTTGGTTTATTCCTCTTGAGTCGATGATTTCTTTATGGAAAATACGTTCCTTCAGCAGGGAAACTGTAAGCAAACCATGAAGCCCATGTCTATTTAGGATTCTAATTCCTATGAATGGGATGGTTATGATAAATGTGTGCTATCGTTATCTATTTGTGTACAGTAAGATAAGGGAAAAACTTTTAGCAAACAAAACATCAAAGGTCTAAAGCTTGTCTCTGAAGGAGCAACCTTCTTTGTTCTCAATATGTATGGATCCCTCTTCTGACCGTTGAAAATAATAAGTGCCTATGCACAGTCCTATGAAAAGAAAGGAAAAAATAAAGGGTTAAATAAGAGAAAGGCTTCCTATACAGGGAGGTGAAGCAAGAGACTTTATTAGGGTATTGTCCAGGCTCGTTGGCAGTGAAGCAACGTTTGTGTTCCTAAAGAGACTCTATCAAGGTACTGTCTAGAACTGTTGGCAATGAAGCAACACCAGAGATGTAAAACTCACACTCCGACTATTTTTATGTCACCATACTACATTACCCATACTTGCATCGACAAGATAAGGATAAATCTTGTTATATGTGTGTTATGTCGAGTAATGGAATAGGGAAGACTATATCTTTAACTGAGTGATAATGGGGAGCTAAGGTAACTTATTGACTGAATCAATACTTCTTGAAGAAATGAGACTTTGCACTTACAGTGAAACAATTTCAGAGAATATAGGGCTCTCCTAGTGTGTTGTTAAGTGTTGTCGTTGTGACAACAACCCTCCAAAAAAATTTCCTATATCAATTTTGGAGCCTACAATAGTTGTCGTTCCAAGCCCCCTTTATTTTTCAGGTTGTTTGATTTGTTATCTATGTGTTTTCTCCTAGTTTTTCATCCTCCTAATTCATTGTTTCCTAAGCGTTGTCACTTAACCATTAGAAGCGCTTGATGAGTTAGCAATTTTGTGCTTAGGTGAACTCAAGATCTTTCTCGACTTAGAAACGTGTGTTGAAGAATGTAACTAGCTTCGGTATTCATAATTTTACTTGTCAAAAGAAAAATTTATTATTAAATTAAATGACTTATTAAAGCATGGTTTCATGCTTGGTTCAATGTTTTCTAGGTCAAAGTCCCCATTGAGGACTTATGGGTTTTGTCTTGAGTCATTAGAGTCATTTTCATTATGATTAGACCCTTCTTGGGATTTTGTAGCATGTAAAAATATTTATTTTTCAGTAAAAAAGGTAATTTATTAACTCCACAGCAAGCCGGCCCTACCCTAAAAAAGTCGCCTTGGATTATGGAAATTCAACCTCACAAGAAGCCTATATATTCAGAAACTCGACTTCATTTGGAGTTCGATCTCTAAGAATAAGTAGTTGGAAAAGAGTGTGAAGTTTATGGAGAAGAGGGAGAGAATCTGGGAAGAATAAAATCAAGATTTTGGGCTTGCTTTCTCTCACATGTGCAAAGATATTGGTTTGAAGTTGTGGCCAAAATTCTAGTTATGTTGCAGGGTCGACGTTATAAAGCTAGGGGGGCGAAAATCTGTTGTTGGGGCCAAAAATTCTAATTTGAGGTTGCACCTTGAAGCGTTGACACTTGGAGGAGGTCTTTTTCTAGTTATATGAAATTTGGAAGTGTCTCATCTTGATTTGAATCTACTAAAGGAAGAGTTATTGACTAGGTTTTCCCCTTATAGGGGTTTTTCTCTGGTTGTGCGCCTACATCTTGGGTATCTTCTTCTTGTGACCTTCTTACAAATATAATTTGGTAATTTATTAATAAAATATAATATAAATAAGAAGTAAAAGAATCCAACATAATTCACAAGCAATTATCAAGAAAGAGGAATCAAACCCTAAATCCTACTAGCATTAATTTCTCAACATGGTATCAGAGCTAAGGTTGAAGAACGTTGGAGATCACTTTATTGGCTTAAAAGGAAAGGCTACTCTCTCTATGGAAAGTTACTTGAATATGGGATTCAATATTATAAGAATTGTAGGAAGATGTATTGGAAGGATTGTTGGGAAAGACACAACTTGGTCCAGTTTTGAGTTAAATAATCCACATTTTGAGGAAGTGGAGTGTGTGATCCAGAGGAAAGAAGTCAATCGCGCAAAGTTTTAAGAGTCTTAGAGGCTTTGAGGTGGGTCAAATCCCCTCTTTTTGTAAAGGGATTGGGTTAGTTTTGGATATTTTTATCTCTTCCCATGGTTTGCAGACCATGGTATTGTAAGAAAGAAATCTATATATAAAGGATATGTCCTAGTGAGTCAATTTAATAGTTAGAATCAATGTATGAGTGCAAGTGGTGATTTTTCTGTGTTTTAGTCTATTTTGGATTTAGGAGAAGGCTCTGCAATTGTGTGCATAGAGGCCTTGGTCTGCAGCTGTGTGCGTAGACCACCCACAGTTGTGTGTATGGGTCGAAGAAGGATTGTATTGAAAATACACGTTATCAATAAAGATAAGGAATATTCTGAAGTAATTGTGTGTATTGACGCAATCTAGTTATCATTTATCTTTGAATTTTTTTATGTATTTCGGAGAATTGTAGGATTGTTTATGCATAGTGAAGTATTTTTGCTATTTATATGTGTTGAATTGAGTTTATTAGTGCATAATATTGATAAATGTGCAGTGCGCAGTAGTATTAATTGATGATTCAGGCATAAATCATAAAAGTAGATAATTTGATTTGTGCAATTTGTACAGTTCAAGAAAGGATAAGGAAGAATTATAGCAGTAAATCCATGTACTAATATCCCTCTAGATGAAAAAACCTAGTACTAGTATCCCCTAATATTGCCTCAAGTGAGACTGCGGTCTGTGCAGTATATAGTTGCCGAAAGGGCCGGTAATAGAGGGTTTTGTTGGTAGCGCGGCTACTCTTCACCTGGGTCTAGATCCCTTCAAGCCAACAAATTGTTTCGTTTTTGGGACCAGGATCTAATTGAGGGATATGGGGATGTGGCATCTGACTAGAAAATAGATTCAGGACTAGGTAGATTTGAAGGAGCGAGAGTTTTCAATTCAAGAAAATATAAATTCACAATTGTCAACTAAAAAGTGGTTGTAGAAATATATTTCTACAGATAAACATGATATTTTATTTTGCTCGTTCGCTAATGATTTGCATGAATGGTTGTCAATATTAGCTGAGAATAATACTTGTTTTAATAATGATGATCCTACTGCATGGAGCCCTGAATTGTTGTAGTGACTCAAGGAGACTGATAACCCGATCTCGAGAGTTCTTTATTTTTGGATCGATAGTATTTTGGGAGGATTTATATCTAACTTCACCATAGACACATCTATATCCTACAGCAAAGATGAGTAAATATTTTTCAAAGATCCACGAGGTAAGCACTTGAATTATTTAAAATTGTGGATTAAGATGCTTTTATGTGAAAAGGTTGTACTGCGCATGCAATCATATTGATGCTGGAAAGAATTAAGTCTAGGTCTACACGAAGTGGTAAGATATTTAGGGTAGATCGTGACAACTTAATTGATACTAATTACAGTCTGTTGTAGAGTGGATCTAAAAGCGAAGAAGGAGAAAGTAACCCCACAACCCCAAGAGGTGCGTCGCAGTTAGAATTTGGAGACCATCAGAGCACCCCTAGGATTCCTCACCCCGCTACTCCCCTCACACCACATCCCCATCCCCATACTCTCCCTCCACCTCCACCTCCCCCTCCCCCTCCCCCAAGAGATATGTCTAATGAAGTCAGAATGCCTATTTTCAAAGGTGTGGGATCAGAGGATCCTGAACAATTTTGGTTTTTCGATGAAGAAGTATGGAAAGCACGACAGGTCAAAGATGATTACATAAAGAAGGCACAGCTTGTCACAGCGCAGCAAGAAAAGGAATTGGCATGGTATATGAAGTACTATGCAATGCATCAAGCTACTAAGTTGGTTAAGACAAAGACAGCATTGAATGTTTAATTTAAGAGGCCAGAATCATAGTTTCATTGTATTACGGAGATAATGGAGATCAAAAAAGTAGTAATTGAATTTGTTTAGGAATTAATCAAAGGTTCAAGATGCTACTAGGAAAAGTGAGCTCTGAATTCCTGACGAGCAACATAAGGAGTGGTTTATAGCTATGTTATCTCCACATATCAGGATAACTTTGACGCGACAGAAAATAGAAACACAAGCCGAAGCTCTGGAAATTTCTATGAAATTGGAAGCTTTTCTAGTCGCAAATACCCAAGTATGGGTACAGCAGATTCAAAGCTAATTAGCAGCAATGCATTTGGAGTTGCAATATTTTGAAGAAGGGTGAGGAAATTGAATCAGAAATTCACTTACAGGTATGGTGTATCAAATGTAAGGCAGAAGACCACTGTAAAGACCAGTGCCCTGTGTATAAATATTGCATCAACAACGACGTGCCAAACCCATTGAACCCATAATCAACTGTATGGTGCGACCTATGTAAAATTTCAAAATGACATTTCACGGAAGAAGTAAATTTATTAAAGAAGTATGTGCCGACCTGAAAGCAACTATTTTGTAACTTATTTAGCTCCATATGGCATGTTGAGAAGAATTGTCGCAGTTGTGATTTAATGATAGAGAATACTGCGGGTGCATACATAATGCAAGCTAAAGGACGCACGGGAAGATCATGGTCCACCAGTAGGACATGGAGGCTTCCAAGGCTGCGTATGGGGATGAGGAGGAGGCATTGGTTGAGGACATGGTCAAATAATATGTTACAACTATGGAGAAGTCAAACACTTTGCAAGGGATTGTCAGAATCCCATAGCCCCCTCTTGCAGGTATTATAGAGATTTTGATCATGTAATAGAACATTGCATGTTCTAATAGTGAATATGTAGGAGAAAATAAATCAGTATCCTACTTAGAACATACAAATGATGATTGTGGAGCCACGAAAAGAAGAGCCAAGTGCTAACATAGTAACCCGAAGTGGCACAGCTATAAGGAAAGATAGCGCAGTAGGAAAAAATCATATGGAGGACACATGGGTCAGAAAGGCTAGAGATAAGAATATTGGGTTCAATATGCATAAAGAAAAGGAGACGTTTTCGGAAGCAAAGAAGAGTTTCATGGACCCTAGAGCTTTGACATCTAGGATGCAGCCATAGACCCAAAAAAAGTTGATATCTTAGAAGAACAGCACCTAGGTGATTACTGCGACGAAGAAGTTTGATCCAACCATATTGAAATCATTTTTTCAGACATGCATGAATTTATTGCGATACAAAAGGTTGTTGAAAGTATCCAGGTTCTGATAGACTCCTGCACGGGAAGGGAAGAGTCACATAGTGAGCCGCACATAGTAAATAAATTTCATCGGCATAAGAAGAGGATGGCCATAGAAATGAGATTAACTGCATAGATTGGGGACTATGACATGGATCAGGTAATCCTGGATTTAGGATCTGATGTCAATGTATTTCCTAATCAAACATGGGAGCGTATGGGAAAACCATAGCTACAATGGTCACCAATATAGTTGAGGATGGCTAATCAGCAGAACATTATTCCTATGGGAAGATTGACCGGTATAGTAGTAGACATTGAAAGAGTGTGTGTTATGGAAAATTTTGAGGTAATTAAGAGTGTAGATGACAGAAATCCACGTTGCTTAGATTTGATTGGGTTTTTGATATTGATGCAATAATAAATATGAAGAGGAGATATATGGTGTTTGAAAAAGTTGATCTGAGGGTCTTTATTCATTTAGATCCATCAGAAGGAGCACGGTACACAGAGCATGTATGTGATGAATATTGTGATGCATATATTGATCATATCTATAAAATGGCCGTGCAAGACGAAGGTTGGATTAATCCCACTGCAGATATGCGACTAAGCTAGGAGAAGGACAACTCATGTATCTCATATTATGATGAAGAAATGGAGAATTGGTAGAATATGTTGCATGAAGTTTCTACTAGGCGATGTAACAAAGTTACAAGATCACTTCATTGCATCACTACAGAGGTTTGTAATTTTCCTTATTATGATGGGATAGGATATATCAATCTATTTCTTAATGAATTTGAAAGTGCAGTACTCGAAGAACAAAGGTTTCAAGCTTTGGACGTAGCACTGAGATCTACACCTGATAGATGGTGGAGTACTCATAAGAAAAATATTTTAAGTTGAAGATAATATCACATATTCATGAAGCTCAGATTTGGTCAAGAAAATAGTAGACCCAAAGTGAAATACCATGGTAAGGATGACCCTCGAGGGAATATTTATCGTTGGAATACGATGTGGGGTGAAGATCTAACACAATAATGTGTCCATACATTATTTCACACATTAGAGGGGATACTTATGAATTGGTACCTTGAAACCGAGTTGCAACATGGAATAGTGATTTGGGACAACCTTGTCGAAGGATTCTTAATGACTTTTAGTTTTGAAGATGACTGTCAGTACATAGATGAAGCTCTTCAAGTAGTCGGAGCAAAGTTTTTCAAGACTACAACTGTGCTAACCTAGACACATCCTGAGTGGGCCACGTAGCTGGAGCATTCCATAGAATGTTATAATGTGCTAGCATAATAAGATGAGGAAGATCCACGCAATATTAATATTCCAGATTAAGTAGGACAACGAGAGGTTGCTAGACCAAAACCTGAGATCCTTGACATAGCGCAGTCGGTAAAGACGTGGAAGGTGAATATAGGGTCAAAAGGGGAGCCAAAATTCACACTGATTGGGGATTATTTGGATACAGATATAGTCAGCAAGGTTGCAGAGTTTTTGCATGAATATTAAGAGCTCTTTTCCACGAATTTTTTTGAACTAAAGGGAATAGTAGGAGACCTCAAAGTTACGAGGATCAATCTGAAACCAACTCTGAAGCCTGTAAAATAGCGACCCTATAGATTGAACCCAAAGTACAAGGAAAAGGTGAAGGAAGAACTCGAAAAGATGATCAAGGTTGGAATAATTGATCCTGTGGAGGAATCTAAATGGGTAAGTCCTATGGTTATTTAGGAGAAGAAGAAAAAGGGTGAAATCAGAATTTTTGTTGATTTGAATAAGTTGAATGATGCATGTGTTCATGACCCATTCCCTACACCTTTTACAGATGAAGAATTGAATAATGTTGGAGGGAAATAGGCTTAATTTTTTACATATGGATTTTCAGGTTACCATCAGATTAGGATTGCACCATAAGATAGGACTTAGACAAATTTTTCCACTGAATGGGGATATTTTCAGTATACAATCATGCATTTTGGATTGAAGAATGCTCCTGCAATATTATCCAAAGTAATATTTGTAGCTTTTAAGGAGTATATACACAAGTTCTTGGAGGTTTATTTTAATGATTGGACTGTTTTTGGGCTCCTGAAGAAACATGTCGTGAAATTAAGACAACGTTTGATACCTACAGACAATACTAGATATCAATGAACTTGAATAAGTGGATCTTTTGTGTACCTTTTGATATATTATTGGGCCATGTTGTTTGCAAACAGGGATTAATGGTATACCCTGCAAAGATTGTTGTTATTAAGAACTTGGAACCACCTAAGATAGTGAAGCAACTGCAGACAATGATGGGACATACTGGCTACTATAGAAAGTTTATAAAGGCATATGCACATATCACTGCATTGATGGAGAAGCTATTGAAGAAGGATTTTACTTACTGCTGGGATAACGAACGCCAAAAGAGCCTCGACATACTAAAGGAGAAGATGGTAACTGCGCCGATTCTAGTTTTCCCAGACTGGAACAAGGATTTTCATGTTCATGTTGATGCATCTTGCATAGCATTGGGTTCAGTACTAGCACAACCAAGTGATGGAGATATTGATCACCCAATAGCTTTTGCAAGCAGGAAATTGTCCAAGGAAGAGAAGAATTATTCTACAACAGAACGTGAAGGATTGGATATGGTGTATGCGCTGTAGAAATTATGACATTACTTGTAAGGAGCGCACTTCAAAATTTTCACATATCACTTCACGTTGAAATATTTAGTGAACAAGACTTTTCTAGGAGGGAATATTTGTAGATGGTTTTTGTTGTTTCAAGAGTATGATTTTGAAGTTATAGTTAAACCAGGAAGGTTGAACGTTGGACCTGATCATCTTTCAAGGATAGAGACAGACGAAGAACATACAAGCATCGAAGAGAACCTCCCATACATGAATTTATTTGCAATAAGGGTTGCAGATAAGCACTTCGTAGACATTATTCAATTTTTAACTACAAGGATGGCACTTGCAGAGTACACTACGCAGCAAAAAAAGGAGCTGGTAGTCAAGGCAGCTAATTTTTCTTTAATTGAAAGACATTTGTATAAAATGGGGCCAGATGAAATATTGTGCAGATATGTCTCTAAGCATGGAAGACGGAGCATTTTAGAAGAATCTCATGGTAGAATTGCAGGAGGACACTATGCAGGAAAATCCACTGCGCAGAATATTTTGAGAGTTGGATTATGGTGGCCTAAATTACACAAGGATGCAAAAGAATATTGTAGATCTTGTGATTCTTGTTAAAGAATAGGAAGACTATCTAGGAGAGATGAAACTCCCTTGAACCCACAAGTGACCTTGAAGAAATTTGATAAGTGGGAAATAGACTTCGTTGGACCCATTAATCCACCAGGGAAGAAAACTGGTGTGAGGTATATCATCATTGCCACAAATTATTTGACCAGATGAGCTAAAGCAAAGCCAGTAAAGGATTGCAACATAGATACTACTGTGAAGTTCATATTTGAGTACATTTTATCCATATTTGCATGCCCGAAGATTTTGATGAGTGACAAAGGGTCACATTTCTTGCATCAAACCATTGAAGCATTAACTGAGGAATTTCAAGTGCATCATCACAAAAGCACACCATATCACCCTCAGTAAAATGGAACAGTTGAAGCTTTTAGCAAGATTTTAGAATATTCTATAACTAAGTTATAAAATATCAACAAGATGCTTAGGACTTGAGAATTCCATCAGTCTTATGGGCATATAGAACAACATGCAAAAAACCGACAGGACATACCCCTTTTAGGTTGGTTTATGGACAGGAAGCAGTTATGCCTATGGAATATATTATGGCTAGTCTAAGAATTAAAACAGTAACATACATGGAAGACAGTGATATAATGGAAGAAATACTAAAATAATTGCTTTTGCTTGAGGAAGATAGATTCATTGCAGGGTATCATCAGCAAGTACAAAAACCAAGGGAAAAAGCCTGGCATGACAGGCATATCAAGCAGAAAATATTCAAGGAAGAATACCTTTAACTTTTGTATAATAGTAAGTTCACGAAATTCCTAGGAAATTTCAAGACACATTGGTTGGGGCCATTCATTGTCAAGGCTATATCAGATAGTGGCACAGTTCAGATCGCAAATTTGAACACTGAATTGTTTCCTCGATGAGTGAATGGTAATAGGTTGAAGATATAAAGGCACAAGTTTGTCCCTGGAACTTTGCACTAACTATATGGACGGGTAACAGTCTTAGTGCCACATGCAGTTGAAAGTGGGTACGGGACTATAAACTACCATGCCGAAGCAGGACTTTGCAAAAGATGGATTACTACACGAAACTTAGGAATACATCAAAATCAGAGGAAGTTGCGACGAGGGAGGAATAAATGCATTGTAAAGGAAGGTCTATCGAAGTTCACTAGAAATATGACCATTGGCAGTCAAACAGTTGATTTGACAGAAAATTTTTTGTTAAAATGAGCAGGGAAAATGAATTTAATGAGCACAACTAGGCAAATAGGTTGCCAAATTTGCATTTATGAAGTAAATATGAAGACACTCCTGGGGGCAGAAATTTACATCTGGTATAAATATTCCATCCCACTTCGCATTTGGACACTTTGCTCACTGAGAACTAGATTTGAGATTTTTCACCTACGTGTGAGCTGAGCGTTCCGCTGCATGTCTGGAAATATTTTTGAAGAGATTGAAAGGAAATTTCTCAGGAGAGGTCTAGGTTACATCATGAATGCTACATTGTCGCCGCATATGACAGGGTCGAGGTCGCCTAGGAAGCAGTCTAGTGTAGGAGAAGCGCAGATAAAGAAACCAAAGAAGCCCATTGTAAGATAGTCACCCAGGAAAAATATTACCAAGGAGAAAATAAATAAGGAGTGGCTTGATAAGCAGAAGAAGCTAGTGGAGATACAAGAGAGAGATGAGGAGGAAGTTGCCACAGATATTCCTGATTATATCTTTTTTGGAGGAAGTTGAGCCCATTTCTAGGTTGTCGTTGTATATCCTACCAACAAAATCGACTGCAAAAGTGACGAAGGACCCAGCAAGTGCAAAATTCACTGTGTTTACACCCTTTTTTCCGAACGAAGTACCATTTTAGGGAGACTTATTGGTGAAGGTACCGCAATTACTAATGGAGGATTGGAATTTGGCGATAGAAGAAAATATCCAAAATTCGAGCCCAGCTGCTACTTGTGTGCGGTATATTATGAAGAAAACAATGTTACCATACTAGAGCCACATAGGTGGCCTGCAAGGATCCAACAGGTCAGGTTGTTGAATATACTATATGTTCCACATTTCGAGCGCAACATTATCAACACGATTTGTGTGCACAAGCTTCTGGCAATAGTACATGATGGATGTCTCTCATTGGGTGAGAAAATTCCTATTGATGATATGCTCATTAGAAGAATCATTGTGCTACCATGCCTAGGATAGAATCCCGCAGATGAACTTGTAGGGAAAATCCAGGACAAGGGGCTCGCCGAGAAGATGAATGAGAAATATGGAATCATAAATCATTCTCAGGGATACGATATCAACACCATTAATGATCCATCTATGCGCTTCTCTACACACATTTTGGTTGGGAAAATCATGAGGAAGTGTCATGAAAATGAGGTGTGTTGAAGATTGCAGCAAGAAACAGTGAAATTGGCATCCGGAAACAGCATCCTTGATCCTAGTGAAAATTAAGCACCTACACTAGGTGGGGCCCACACAACCTATTTTTAGGTGGATGTCTATTTATAGATGCATGAGAAGATTCTATTTATAGATGGAGTCTATTTATAGATGTATGTGCAAGTTCTATTTATAGATTGCATGTCTATTTATAGATGCATGTCGGCTATTATTATCCCTTAATAATAGTTGGAAAATAAACAATAATCTATTCTCAATGAGCACTTGGAAATAGTTAACTGAAGTTGCAAATCAGTTAGCTATAGGAATTTCGAGTTAAGAGGTTGGTTGGTGGGACATGCAAGTGGACTTGATTGTAACTGAGTGATTCGAAGTTGTAACAGAGTTGGATGTGTAGTTATGTGAGTTGTAAAGTGTTTAACTCAGTTAAGTGAGTTAAACTCAGTTATGCTAGTTGTAACTGAAGATACACTAGTGAGGGATTAGTGAATTAATTATTAATTAATTCAAAATCAGTGGTCTCACATGCAACTAGATAATTACTATTGTTAACTATATGCATGTCAGATCCAGTGGAGACCCAGTTGAGACGTAGGTGAAAGGGACAGTTTGACTATCAGTTGTGACATTAGTGGTTGCACACATATGACCACACACACATTGGATGTGCCTATGAGGATTGCACATTCAAGGCATGCCAGAATCAATCATTCAGAGCTTCTTTACCCTCAGGGATTACGCAGTAGAGGTAGGTTGTCTGGAGGCAGTAAATTGGCTAAGGAACTTGCCAATTATTGTATGACAGTGTGAGACAGTTAGCTATTATACTGAGAACTCTTGGATTGGAGATTTGTATGTAATTGTTTCATGATCAATGATATATAAATAATATATGATAGTGGGGTTTTTAGCTTTATGATTTCCCGGTAAAAACATCTGTGTTATGTGTGATTGATATTTCTTCTTGATATTGCAATTGGTGATCATGTTTTAAATTCTGCAATATTTTTTGTAGAAGCGATTATATATTTAATAGTGGCATATAATTGTTAGATCAAGAGAATCTAGGAAATACATAATTTTTGTTAAAATTTCTACATGTTATCGAAGCACAGAAGATTGCAATTTTGAACCAAGAGCTAAGTTTTTTGGTGGAAAAAATTCGAATTTGCAGAAATATTTTCTTGGTGATACAGTTGAGTAAACATCGAAATGGCTTTCAATGGCTTGCGGCTAGAGTATGCACTCAAGGGCAGCTTGAATTACATTGCTTGGAAGGATAGGATGGAGGTAGTGCTCGAAGATAATGGCTTGAAGGAATTCATTGAAAAAGATGTTCCTAAGCCTACTTCGACAGATGTTGCATTACTTGATGCATGGCAAAAGAAAGTGGCAAGGGTGAGGAGGATTATGTTGGAAGGAGTACGAGACCACATTGTCTCAATCCTTCATGGGAAAGCCACACCATATGCTATGTGGAAGGCTTTGATGGATATATTCCAAAGAAGCAGTAACCATAGGAAATTGGCACTCAAAGATAAACTCAGGAAGATCAAGATGGAAAAGAATGACACTATTCCGGTATACTTAAAAAAATTTGTCCAATGCAAGGATGAGCTTGGGAGTGTAGGAATAAGTCTTTTTTATGATGAATTGGTGAGTTTGGCTCTCTTGGGACTTCTTAATACTTGGCACATTTATGAAGACTCTTTCAACGGATGGGAAAAATTGTCGGATAGGGAACGACTATGGTCGGATCTAGTGCAGGAGGAGTTCAGGCGGAACACCAGATATGGCTCTTCATCAAAGCATGATGAAGAAGAGGATTGTGCTTTGGCTACCAAGGCGAAGAAGGGGAAGGGGAAGAAATTCCATTCTAAATCTGAGGTCGGTGAAGATGGCAAGGATCACATGTCCAAAATGAAATGTTTTCACTGTCACGAGCATGGACATATTGGCACAAATTGTCCACAAAAGAATAAGAACAAGATGGCTACTAGAGTTGCAGCTGGTGAGGCACTTGCCTCGCAATTTGAGCTTGACTTCTCATTGATCACATGCATGGTGTCAAGTGCATTGGGATCAGGGTGGTACTTGGATATTGGTGCTTCCTTTCACATGATGGGAGATAAGAAACTTTTTAGTGACTTGGAGGAGAAAGATCTCCACATGCATATTGAGTTGGGCGACGAAGGGCGATACAGTGCAACTAGCATTGGTACCATTACATTTTAGAGGGCACCAGGTAAAATCTTTCATTTAAAATATGTAATGCATGTACCAAGTTTGAATAAAAATTTAGTCTCAGTCGCAATGTTAGAGGATATAGGCTATGATGTTGTCTTTAATGAAGAAAAAGATTTCCTGCGACACAAAGAAACATGGCAAGACAAGAATGTTGGGATTCAAGTTAAGAATCTCTATAGACTTGATGTAGATGGGATTTCTACAGAGCTTCCTACTGTTGGGAAGGGTGAGAAGGCCATGCAATTGACCCTTGATAAGGAGTTGGATTTGCATGCAGGTAAGAGTGAACCTCAAGATGTGGAGCAGCCACAAGATGAGGATCATGGAGTGGGAGCAACCACTCATGCAGAGAAATTTCATGCCAGATGGATAGAGGGAGTGCATGCATCTATACCACCAGGTGAGAGGTGGGGTGACATGCATGAATAATCCTAAGAAATTTCTGGGCAGGATTCATTGAGATGGTGTGGATCTCATGAATCGAACCTGGCTACAAGGAGCCCATAGAGCAGTAGTAGCAGGATCATTTAGATCGATGCAGACATAGGTTGTGAGGACATGAAATCAAAGTGACAGTGTCAAATACTGGAGCGTGGATCAGATTTGACAGCAAGTGCAGAGTGCATGGATGCAGAGGTCAACATCGCAGTGGATCCATAACACATGTGCAGTTGGTACCAGCAGAAGTCAGAAGACTTTGATGACAAATGCATTATATTGATTCAGTTGTTTGGAGGCTATTTAGTTTCGGAAGTTTTGCATGTGTGAGAAACACTAGAAAAGTGTTGCATGCAAAGGTTTCAAGGCGCATGCATGGAGTTGCATGTTGCATGCAAATACATTCCTTTCTTGTTGAGAGGGAGTGTTGAAGATTGCAACAAGAAACAGTGAAATTGGCATCCGGAAACAACATCCTTGATCCTAGTGAAAATTAAGCACCTACACTAGGTGGGGCCCACACAGCCTATTTTTAGGTGGATGTCTATTTATAGATGCATGAGAAAATTCTATTTATATATGAGGTCTATTTATATATATATTCACAAGTTCTATTTATAGATTGCATGTCTATTTATAGATGCATGTCGGCTATTATTATCCCTTAATAATAGTTGGACAATAAGCATTAATCTATTCTCAATGAGCACTTGGAAATAGTTAGCTGAAGTTGCAAATCAGTTAGCTATAGGAATTTCGAGTTAAGAGGTTGGTTGGTGGGACATGCAAGTGGACTTAGTTGTAACTGAGTGATTCGAAGTTGTAACAGAGTTGGATGTTTAGTTATGTGAGTTGTAAAGTATTTTAACTTAGTTAAGTGAGTTAAACTCAGTTATGCTAGTTGTAACTGAAGATACACTAGTGTGAGATCAATGAATTAATTATTAATTAATTCACAATCAGTGGTATCACATGCAACTGAAGATTTACTACTGTTAACTACATGCATGTCAGATCCAATGGAGACCCAGTTGAGATGTAGGTGAAATGGACAGTTTGACTATCATTTGTGACATTAGCGGTTGCACACATGCAACCACACACACATTGAATGTGCCTATGAGGATTTCACATACAAGGCAGGCCAGAATCAATCATTCAGAGCTTCTTGACCATCAAGGGTTGTGCAGAAGAGGCAGGTTGTCTGGAGGCAGTAAATTGGCTAAGGAACTTGCTAATTTTTGTATGATAGTGTGAGACAGTTAGCTATTGTACTGAGAGCTCTTGGATTGGAGCTTTGTATGTAATTGTTTCATGATCCATGATATATACATAATATATGATAGTGAGGTTTTTAGATTTATTCTTTCCTGGTGAAAACATCTTTGCTATGTGTTGAGTCTCAAATTTGCATTGATCTTATACATCTTCCTAGACCTTTTTCATTCACCTGAACCTTCCCAGTTGTTAATATCATTGTATATTAATTGAAAAAGAGCATCTAAAATGGTTTTTAACTATATTTTGTGTCTGTTGTTTGATTTAGATTTTTTCTCATTTAGCTGCGGAATCTTGCCACTTTCCGTAGCTGCTGCAACTTTCCGCAGCCATTTTGTGAAAGTATATGTTACAGGTGTCTTCAGGAAAAACGAGCCACATGGGCAAGTCAGAAATGATGTGGACATGGATCGTGTCCTATTGGCTCGAGCAAATTCACCTGAGGCTGCGGTCAAAGGTGGCCAAGTGGAAGTCAATCGTAGAGTTCCACGGTGACAGGACTCTGTTTCTCGTCACGTGAAGATTTATATGGCCGTTTCTGAATTGCGGGAGACAAATCAACACTTGTACATGGCTCCATAAGCCGAATTCAACATCCACTCTTCATAGATTTACTCTTCAACGTGGCCATGATCCTAGATCTCTGGACGCAATGGTTTACGTGTTCTTTATCAGCACAAACTTTAGGGAATTAGTTATATTACCTTTGTTATAAATAACGCGTTTGCATACGCACATTAGATTAGCCTTCAGATAGTTCTGTAATGTAATTACGTTGCCACTGTGCCGTAAGATCACCTTTCTGTTATGACTGCATTTTAATATATAAGAAGACTCTGTTTCCAAGCGTAATTTGTACTTGAAGGCTGTTGCCAAGGCTGGTGTAGAGGGCCCCTGCACACGCTGAGGTTTTGTGCATTATTGTATAGTTCTTGTTTTATTTCTTTAAGCTCATTGTGCCATAAGTCATTCATGTGTTTATACATTACATCTTTCATGGTGTTTATGCTTCATCTCTGTTTCTAATCTTTCATGCTTTACATCTTACTTCTGTCCACAATCTTTCATGTTTTATGTTGTTGTTAACTGATCAGTGTTCCTGTTTCAGATTACAAGTAGGCAGCCCGGGCATTTGCATAACTTTTTGACTAATGACATGGAATTAATATTGTTCTACTGCTAATTTACTTTTCTTAGTTTCTGTTTAATTTCAGTACTGCTTTGTTTATTTCAGTCTTGCTCATTTGCTTCAGTAGTTAGATTTAGATATATTAAATTGCTCATGACATCTTCAGTTACCTCCGAAAGCCATAGCTGGACTAATGGCGAGGGATTGAATTATGAATGTGTAGTTTGATATTAGTTTACTTTCTACAAGTTAGGAATATTAAATTGCTCATGACATCTTCAATTACCTCCGAAAGCCATAGCTGGGCTAATGGTGAGGGATTGAATTATGAATGTGTAGTTTGATATTAGTTTACTTTCTGCAAGCTAGATATCAGGTTACTCAAGTTGTTTATGGTTACCTCCGAAAATCATAGCTGGACTAATGATGAGGGATCAGAAGATAAGTTGATGTAATTTTATTTAGATTTAATTTGTTGCAACTTTTGATTTTCTTTAAGCATAGTTTCTTTTGTGTTTGAACAGCAGCAAGAATAATGAGTTTCATGATCAGTAGTTCATTGTTTGTTTGATTAGAGTAGTGATGCAATTTCATTTTCTTTGAAGAATTAATTTTGTCATTGTGTGTTTTTAAAATTCTTTTGAAGTTTGGAAAATCATTAGAATTGTCTTGAATATTTTTCTCCATACTTGTTTTTCAGAATTTCATAAAAAATCCAAAAATGACCAAAAAGTAAGAGATAGGTTATCTTGCACATATAGTGCGCCACACTTCATCAGCTTACGAATCTCGGATTGATAAATTAATGTAGCAATTTAGGACACACTAAATTGACCAAACATTTTGGCGCCGTTGCCGGGGAAGTGTAACTAGGTAGCCAATTTCTTAAAAAAAAACAAAATAACAAAAGAAGGGAAAACTTGATAACTTCTTGAAGTATGCTCTCCTCTTGCACCTAGTGTGATCTGGAGGATCAGAAAAGAGAATTATTGGTTTAGTAATTTCTTAAGTATGCTCTCTTCTTGCACCTAGTGTGACCTGGAAGATCAGAAAGAGAATTATTATCCCTATTTTAAAAAAAATTACATGCATAGAGCAAGAGATTCTAGGGGAAGGTTTATAGCTAAAGCCAAGAGTTCGATTTTCACAACTCCATCTTCTTCAAGGCATAGACAAGAATCACCACCATCTACCCCTAGCCTTAAGATTTTTGGAATTCAAGGAGCATCTGAATTAGAGGATTCTCCTATACCACCTACTAAATCTCATTTAGAAAAGGAAGAGACTCTCTCTCATCCTCCCTTGATAGAAGAACCAGAGGACTTTAAGGACTCTAAAGAAACTATCATGGAAGAGGAAATAATAGATGGATTTAGAGGTAGAGGTAGAGGAGGAGGAAACAATGGAGACAACAATGGTGAAGGAAATAATGGAAGAAATAGGGAAGGAGACAACTTGTTTGGATTCCCTATAGTTGATGAGGAAACTCATACAATGATGAAAAATATCTCACCATGTGTCCTCCCTAACTTTTATGGATTTCGAAGTGAAGATCCTAAAACATTTATGTTTGAGTTTGAAGTTGTGTGCCGAACTTATGACTATATGGAAGACTCTCAAAAACTCAAACTGTTTCCTTCAACATTGAAGGGAGCTGCTTTGAAATGGTTCATGGGATTAGCCACTCAATCTATTAGGACTTGGAATGATATGAAACAAAATTTTTTGGATAGATACTTGGACTATTGTATGCCCGCCAATCACAAGGATGAGGTATTCAAAATGATGCAAAAAGAAGATGAAAATTTGGAAGACTTACTTGAAAGATTTCAATACAACTTGAAAAGAGCAAAGATGAGCAACTTAGATGATGAAACTTTGAAAGCCCTCATATTAAAAGCCATTAGAGATGAATGGATAGATATTTTAAACATGATGGGGAAATGAGACATTTCTCAACTTCCACTTCGTGACATAACAGAACTATGTGTCCATCTCTCAAGAGGAAAATCTAAAACAAGAAAAGGGCCTAGGGATCCTTCTCTTATTAGGGCTAACAAATCTGCAACTGGATCAGTAAGTAGGGCAGAGATTGGTAATATTCTTGATGATTTCAAAACTGATATCTTAGGGAGCCTTAGTGAACAACTAGACACCCTTAAAATCCAAAACAAGCAGAAAGCAGAAACATATGCTTTAGCTATCTTTTGTCCGAAATGTAGGAAGAAACATGCTTTAAGGGAATGTCCCTTGGATGCAAAAGTTGTAGAAACATGTATGATTTTCTCAAAGAATCATGAGATCAAGGATTGTCCTTCAATTCCTGGACTCAAAGCTGTCTTTCAAGAAGACCCAAATTCAGTAGAATCTCTCTGTTTTGTTGCAAGAAGACCTTGGCAGGGACAACAAACTCAAGGGTTTAACAACCCTACGAATCTTCAAACCCCACCAAATTGGAATCCTTCGCAACAACCTTGGCCCCAACATCAAAATCCATATCAGCCATGGGTACAAGGGATGCAAAATCCTTATGGGAGATTTGCTCAATTTTATCAATATCCTCCATCTTTTCAAAATCAACAAGCTCCACAACTTCCAAACACAAATTCACAACTTTCATTGCCATTTCCACAACAACAACCTTCTCACAAAATCCAAATCCTCAACTCATGCTCCCATACCAACAAAAGACAAATCAACTTCCAGCTCAGCCATTGCCAAATCCTAACAATAAAAATCCTCGGAATACTTACATGATAGAAGGACAACAATTTCCTACCTATATGATTGTTCCTCTCAATGATGTACAACTCAGATCTGGTAGAGTTTTAGAAAAACCTTCTATAGATGACCTAGAGCAGGATACCTCTGAGGAGGACTCTCTTGAAGCCAATAAGGGTTCTGAGGAAGTATCTCTTCAAAACTCAAATATTCAAAAAGAAAAAGAAAAATTAACACCCACAACTCCTATAGTTGAGCAACCTGCATCTTCATCTACACCTCCTTTTCCTGAAAGACTACAAATTGACAAGGGGGTGGAAAAAAAAATCTTGTTGCCTAACTATGATTTTCTAGAGGAATTGAAGAATGTTTGTATCAAGATTCCCTTGCTACAAGCCATTCGAGAGATTCCTATTCTAGCAAAAACAATAAAGGAGTTGAGTTTCAAAAGACCAAGAAGGAAACTAAAAGACACAAGAAGAATCCACCTGGTAGGAAAAATTGCAGATATTATGATGGGAAAAATTACCATGCAGAAGTATGTAGATCCAGGAAGTCTAATTGTCAAGACACATATAAATGGGATAGAAATTCCAAACACATTGATTGACTTAGGGGTTGCTATCAACATTATGAGTAGACAGACTATGGACCAGCTAAAACTTCCTAACCTTATTTTTACACCTACTTTACTGCAACTTGCAGATCGATCAATTATTAAACCAGATGGTGTATTAGAAGATATTTCAGTCTCCTTAGATTCTTGGGAATATCCGGTAGATTTTATGATTTTGACTCCTAAGAGTAATCTAGGAGGGCACCCACTTATCTTAGGAAGACCTTGGCTAGCCACAGCTGATGCTTTTATTAGTTGTAGATCTGGGGATATGTACATTTCTAATGGTAATTCGACAAAGAAATTCAATTTGTATCCTCTAGCAAAAGAAATTACAGAAGTAGGAGACAATGAATGGGTCGATGATGAGGACATTATACAACCTGTCTTTACCATTTCGGAAATTAGTGAGGATAGTCAAATTCTGAACACATTAGAAAATTTTGAGACATCTTCAAAATATGACCCCACACAATTTCAGTTGGAATTTGACATAGAATATTTATCATCAAGACAAATGTCTCTTTACTCTATGGAAGAGTTTGGTAGTTCTACCATTGAGATTTTTCCAGGAAAAACATTGAATATCAACAAACATTTGGAAAAGTCACAACAAAAAGAACTAATCAAAATCTTGCATAAACATTCTACCGCATTTGCATGGGAGTATACTGACATGAAAGGTATTGATCCTAAGACTTGCATCCATAATATCTATATTGAGGAAAATAGTAGACCAATCAGACAACCTCAAAGAAGGATGAATCCAAATCTTAGGGAGATAGTGAAAGAAGAGCTCCAAAAACTACTCAATGTAAACTTCATTTATCCAATTTCAGATAGCCGATGGGTTTCTCCTCTGCTTATAGTACCTAAAAAGAATGGTAAATGGAGGGTATGCATTGATTACAGGGAATTGAACAAAGCAACTTTGAAGGATTGCTTTCCTTTGCCTTTTATCGATCAAGTATTAGATACATTAGCAGGTAAAAAGTACTTTTCATTTTTGGATGGTTTTAGTGGCTATAATCAAATTCAGGTAGCACCTGAAGATCAAGATAAGACCACATTTACTTGTCCATGGGGAACTTTTTCCTACCGAGTGCTTCCTTTTTGGTTATGTAATGCACCAGCAACATTCCAAAGAGCAGTACTAGGAATTTTTTCTGATCTAATCCATGATTGTGTAGAGGTTTATATGGATGATTTTACAGTTTATGGAAATTCATTTGAAGAGGCATTAGAAAATTTGGAAAAAGTTCTTATAAGATGTAAAGAAACAAACCTTTCATTAAGCCATGAAAAATGCTTTATGATGTTTACCGAAGGGATTGTTTTAGGACATCATATTTCAGGAGATGGGATTAAGGTTGATAGATCAAAAGTTGAAGTCATCTCCAAGTTACCTATTCCAAATTGTCAAAGAGATGTTAGAAGTTTTCTAGGATTTACTGGCTACTATAGAAGATTTATAGAAAACTTCACTAAAATAGCATCTCCACTCTTCAAATTGCTTACAAAAGACTGTGAATTTAAATGGGATCCCGATTGTCAATCAGCCTTTGAAACTTTGAAAACAAGAATATCTGAAGCACCTATCTTGAGAGGACCAAATTGGAAACTCCCTTTCCATATTTCTACGGATGCTTCAGATACAGCTCTAGGAGCCGTGTTGGGTCAAAAAGATTTAGTTCCTTATGCCATTTATTATACCAGTAAAAATTTGACTCCCACAGAGTTGAACTATACTGTGACTGAAAAAGAGTTTTTAGCTGTTGTTCATGCAATTAATAAGTTTAGACATTACATAACAGGCTATGAAACTTTTAATCATACTGACCATTCTGCAATTAGATATTTAATGAACAAACCTGTTACTAATGGCAGAGTGACAAGATGGCTCTTACTTTTGCAAGAATTCAATATTAATGTGTTGGATAGACCAGGAAAACAAAATACAGTAGCTGATTTCTTGTCTAGGATTCAGAATACTAAAGAAGATTCTCCTGTAGAGGATAAGTTTCCTGATGAATACTTGTTTGCAGTAACTATTAAAACTCCTTGGTATGCAGATATTGCTAACTATTTGGTTACAGGAAAACTGCCTTCACATTTATTTCCAAATGAAAAACGAAAAATTATTCAGGAGAGTTCAAAATATTCATGGATTTCTAACGAATTGTTTAAAACAGGGCCAGATCTTGTGATCAGAAGATGTGTCAGGGAAGATGAAATGCCTGATATTCTTAAGGCATGTCATGATGAACCATGCGGCGGACACTTTGCGGACAAAAGGACGGCCTATAAAATCCTTTCCTTGGGATATTATTGGCCTTCTCTCTTCAAAGATGCAAAACAACATGTCAAAAGGTGTGATAGCTGCCAAAGAGTAGGGAAACCTACCCTTTCAAATGAAATGCCATTGCAAACACAGGTACTCATTGAACCCTTTGAAAAATGGGCTTTAGATTTCACTGGACCTATTAATCCACCATCTAAGCAAAAGAAGTATATATTGGTTTGCACTGATTATGTTACTAAATGGGTAGAAGCTAAAGCATTAGTATCTGCTACTGAAAATTTAGTTGTTCATTTTCTTTATGAGGATATTTTTACTCACTTTGGTGTTCCAAGAGAAATTGTGACAGATCAGGGGAGCCAATTCACATCCAATTTGGTGGAGAAGTTGATGGAAGAATACAAAATCAAGCACAGAAGATCTACTCCTTACCATCCGCAAGAAAATGGTCAAGTGGAGTCCACAAACAAAGTTCTTGAAAGTATCATCACCAAAA
This sequence comes from Pinus albicaulis, assembly GCA_034641835.2. Classification (NCBI taxonomy): domain Eukaryota; kingdom Viridiplantae; phylum Streptophyta; class Pinopsida; order Pinales; family Pinaceae; genus Pinus; species Pinus albicaulis. The sequence continues at coordinate 1,565,502,935 of CM076575.1, read as the reverse complement.
CCGTTCATCTACATAGAAGAGATTGGGCAGAAAGGCTTCCTGAAGCCTTGTGGGCCTACAGAACTACATGGAGAAATACAACAGGACATTCTCCCTATGAACTTGTTTATGGGAAAGAAGTCTTGCTCCCCATTGAGTTCCAAGTCAAGACCTTCAAGATAGCAGTTCAATTGGGGATGAATTTATTAGAAGCCCAAAAGCATAGAATGGAGCAATTAAATGAGCTAGATGAGATCGGACAAGAGGCAATTCTAAGAACTGATCTAGTTCAATATTAAAGAGCTAAATGGCATGACAAGTACATCAAAGAGAAGAAGTTTCAAGAAGGAGATTGGGCATTGTTATTTGATTCCAAGTTTAAAGATTTTCAAGGAAAATTTCAGACTCATTGGCTTGGGCCATATGAGATTGATAAGATCTTTAGCAATGGAGCGGTAAGAATCAAGACCATTGATGAGTTTCAAACTCCTCTTATTGTGAATGGCCACAGATTGAAATTTTATCATAAGCCACTCTCAAAAGAGGATTTTGTCAAAATGTTTCAAGAAAACTCTGCAATCAGGCTGGTACAGAAGAATTCTTCTTCTCCACCAGCCTAGCTTTTGTTCTTTCAATTAAAATAAATAAATTTGTATAAGCCTGGAAACCAATCACTGATTGGCAGTCTTATACAGAAAATATAGGGTGAAAATCAGGAACACCTGACACTCTATATTTTCCAAAAAAAAAAATCTCTCTTTCATTTCACAAGTTTTGTGACCACCCATTCCACTTCATTTCACTTCATTTCACTCCATTCCACTTCATTTTATCTATTTCATTCCATTTTCACCAATAAAATTCTTTTTCATGACCATTTCCATCTAGTCATTTGTCATCTGTTCATTTTCATTCACCCAAATAATAGTTGTGTCAGTTTCTGCAGCTGACATCTGTTTCCGCAGCTGACACCAGTTTCCGCAGCCAAAAGCAGATTCCGCAGCTACCACTCTGTTTTTCAAAAGAATGTACAGCCAGATGTTATTTCCATAATCATGAAATAAAATGCAGGTATGAGGACCAAAAATGAAGACATGGAGCATTCAAGATATCAATGAGGAGCAACTAATTGAAGACCAAGGAAAAAGGCAAAGATTCCAAGGTATGAGTAAAAATTCATTTCAAATAGCATTGAAAACACATTTTTATATAGTTCTAAACCATAAGCTCCATCCATTATGTGCAATGATTATATTGACAAACTCTGTAACCCTTTCACGATCTCTATATGATCCTCCCGCATTCATTCTCAAACGGTCCCATAATTAAACCTCCGATCTCCACTCATACTCCGATATTCCACCTATGACAATGAGACGTAGTTGATTTGACTACGGCTTCCTTCAGCCGCATAAAATCCATAGCCGTTGTTTAAACGTGCTTACATTTATTTTGCAGCCACTAAATTTCAAACACTGCCGGATGTGTTATACTCTTCCTATTATTCTACTAATCTCACAGCCGCATTTCTGTCATGCTCATGTAACCCTTCTCTGTTCCGCTTCACTCCATTTCATTCTCTGTTACGCTACAGTCTGAATACCCACTCTCTGATATCTACCTACAGCCATTGTGCTCATTTCCGTGCATTCAGCCGTTCTACTTCCATTGAACCCTCACGCAGGCAAATTTTTGAAGAGCAGAAAGAAGAATGGGTAAATTGCTAAGAGCAAAACCAGAAGGACCTAAATTCATGGAAGGATATCCGCAAGTCAGGGATATATTGAAGAAAGCAAAGTGGCTGCGGTTTATCCAAAAGTTCAGAGGCTACCATAAAGAAGTGAAAAAAGCATTTGCAAGGTCGTTCAATGGCCTGGAGGTAGAGATTGGAGACCTTAAGTTCATGGTGAATGAGGCATCTATAGAAACTGCCACGGAACTTCCTCAAGAGGGTGAACGATGGTTTAAGAACAAAAGCATTAGTGATGAAGCTTGGAGAATAATATTACGAAACCAAGGTATGGACATAACCATTTTTAAAAGAGGAATTCATGTTCATGCTTTGAAAGAGGAATGGGCTACTTTGCTGCTATTTGTTCAAAAATTCATCACCTGTGAAGGCCGTTTTGGGTCCATGTATATGTACCATACCAGATTGCTGATGAATTTTCTAGATAATCAAACTCTCAATCTCCCATATTTTCTATTAAATAGTTTAAAGAAGATGTCTGTGACTGTTCAGAAACATTTAGGGGATGTAGAACCACATCTATATCACCACGGTCTTGTAAAAATTTTGATTGAAAAAGAGTTAAAGGAGAAGAAGGACACATGGGAACAATTTTTGATTAGAAATTTCTTTGAGGAACCTCAAGAAATTCCTGAAGGTAGCACATCAAGAAGGAGTAGGAGAAAAAGAACAAATGATGAAACTCAAAGTACTCATACTACTACAATTGAAAGAACTAGTAGGGAAGAGAGGCTGTCAAAAAGGAAGAAGAAAGAAACCAAGGGTAAAAAGCCAATAACATCAAAAGAGAGAAAAAGTATTGAGGCTATACATCAAACCCCTTCTTCCGAAGAAGAAGATCATCAAGTGCTATCTGAAAGATTGGTTCATCTTCAAGAACAGTTATCTATAACCAAGAAGAAAGAGAAAGGAAAACAAAAGCAAAAAGACAGTGGTCCACAGCGTGTGAGAAGAAGTTCCAGACTTAAGGGGAAATTGAGGAAAATGCAAATGAAAGGACCCCATTTCATCGATTTGGGAGAAGAAACATCTGAACAATCCCCAGCTGATTATATTCCATCTCACTCTCATTCAGTTAGTGAACCTGGTTCATTTCATTCTCAGTCAGACATTGAACATATTCCATCCCATTCTCAACCAGATGTTGATGTGAGCCCTTCTCAGCCAGATTTTGAAGACAACTCTCCTTCACGGCATTTTGGGGACAGCCCAATAAAAATGACACCTGATATAGACCCCAAGCAGCAAGAAGTATATGATTATATAGAATATTTAGAAAAAACAGCTACAGGTCCCAGTACTTCGTCCATTCAGCCTCACATATCACAAAATGATCTAGTCCAATCACTGAAACAGGAAGTCTTTGAGCTAGAGATTTTAAATAGACACATTAAAAATGAAAATGAGACATTGAAGGAACAAAGCAAATTGGAAAAAATCATTCATGATAATACCATGCTACATCTGAGAATATGGCAGAAGAAGAACAAGAAATTGAAAAGGAAATGCCAGAAGTTAAGCAGAGCACTAGTTAATATCAAATTCAGATGCTTAATGAAGAAGCCTAGGATGTTAGCAGCACCAAGGAAGAAGAGGAGAGGATTGGATGTACTGGCTGAAGTGTCAAGGCATATGAACTGAAGAAGGATTATCAAAATTGTGGTTGCATGAGGACATGCAACACCTTCACAGTGGGGGTATGTTGAGTCTCAAATCTGCATTGATCTTATACATCTTCCTAAACCTTTTTCATTCACCTGAACCTTCCCAGTTGTCAATATCATTGTATATTAATTGCACAAGAGCATCTAAAATGGTTTTTAACTATATTTTGTGTCTGTTGTTTGATTTAGATTTTTTCTCATTTAGCTGCGGAATCTTGCCACTTTCCGCAGCTGCTGCAACTTTCCGCAGCCATTTTGTGAAAGTATATGTTACAGGTGTCTTCAAGAAAAATGAGCCACATGGGCAAGTCAGAAATGATGTGGACATGGATCGTGTCCTATTGGCTCGAGCAAAATTCACCTAAGGAGGCTGCGGTCAAAGGTGGCCAAGTGGAAGTCAACTGTAGAGTTCCACGGTGACAGGACTCTGTTTCTCGTCACGTGAAGATTTATATGGCCGTTTCTGAATTGCGGGAGACAAATCAACACCTGTACATGGCTCCATAAGCCGAATTCAACATCCACTCTTCATAGATTTACTCTTCAACGCGGCCATGATCCTAGATCTCTGGACGTAATGGTTTACGTGTTCTCTATCAGCACAAACTTTAGGGAATTAGTTATATTACCTTTGTTATAAATAACATGTTTGCATACGCACATTAGATTAGCCTCTAGATAGTTTTTTAATATAATTACGTTGCCACTGTGCCATATTATCACCTTTCTATTATGACTGCATTTTAATATATAAGAAGACTCTGTTTCCAAGCGTAATTCGTACTTGAAGGTTGTTGCCAAGGCTGGTGTAGAGGGCCCCTGCACACGCTGAGGTTTTGTGCATTATTGTATAGTTCTTGTTTTATTTCTTTAAGCTCATTATGCCATAAGTCATTCATGTGTTTATACATTACATCTTTCATGGTATTTATGCTTCATCTCTGTTTATAATCTTTCATGCTTTACATCTTACTTTTGTCCATAATCTTTCATGTTTTATGTTGTTGTTAACTGATCAGTGTTCTTGTTTCAGATTACAAATAGGCAGCCCGGGCATTTGCATAATCTTTTGACTAATGACATGGAATTAATATTGTTCTGCTGCTAATTTATTTTTCTTAGTTTCTGTTTAATTTCAGTACTGCTTTGTTTATTTCAGTCTTGCTCATTTGCTTCAGTAGTTAGATTTAGATATATTAAATTGCTCATGACATCTTCAGTTACCTCCGAAAGCCATAGCTGGACTAATGGCGAGGGATTGAATTATGAATGTGTAGTTTGATATCAGTTTACTTTCTACAAGTTAGGAATATTAAATTGCTCATGACATCTTCAGTTACCTCCGAAAGCCATAGTTGGACTAATGGCGAGGGATTGAATTATGAATGTGTAGTTTGATATTAGTTTACTTTCTACAAGTTAGATATCAGGTTACTCAAGTTGTTTATGGTTACCTCCGAAAATCATAGTTGGACTAATGATGAGGGATCAGAAGATAAGTTGATGTAATTTGATTTAGATTTACTTTGTTGCAAATTTTGATTTTCTTTAAGCATAGTTTCTTTTGTGTTTGAACAGCAGCAAGAATAATGAGTTTCATGATCAGTAGTTCATTGTTTGTTTGATTAGAGTAGTGATGCAATTTCATTTTCTTTGAAGAATTAATTTTGTCATTGTGTGTTTTTAAAATTCTTTTGAAGTTTGGAAAATCATTAGAAAGACATTGTTGTCTTGAATATTTGTCTCCATACTTGTTTTTCAGAATTTCATAAAAAATCCAAAAACGACCAAAAAGTAAGAGATAGGTTATCTTGCACATATAGTGTGCCACACTTCATCAGCTTACGAATCCCGGATTGATAAATTAATGTAGCAATTTAGGACACACTAAATTGACCAAACACTATGTGTGATTGATCTTTCTTCTTGATATTGCAATTGGCGATCGTGTTTTAAATTTCGCAAGATTTTTTTGAAGAAGCGATTATGTATTTAACAGTGGCATATAATTTTTAGATCAGGAGAATCCAGGTAATACATAATTTGTTGTATAATTTCTACAAGGTGTCGGCACCAGTAGTTTCTTTTGCTTCACAGTGCAACAAAGGAGTCTAATATAACTGGGTTGGATATCTATGCCAGTAATTTCTAGATGATCGTTGAAATTCATAGGAACATGAAAAGAAATTCCACTACACGTGGTTATTGATCTTCAACACAATGATGGCATGGAAAGAGCCTAACGAGTCACAATTCACCATTGTGGATCCGGACATATGTGAATCTGCAAGGTACGCGTCACTCTGGTTTTCTAAGGACCCTAATCGGGCAAGGGAAAACAAGTTGTTTTGGGTATTGCCGAAGATGTATTAACGAACTGTGGTGAGTGACCAGCCTAGGCTCTCATCGGTGTTGCTTGAATAATAACAAACAATTGCAAACTTTAAAGTGAATTTTCATCGTGTCTATATCAGCGTGCAGAAGGACTCTGAAGAGGAATGTTACGAGCTACCTTATTTTTCCAAAAAGGATGTTATTACGAACATTGTAATCCAATGTTCAAGGGAGTGGTTTACTCCACCCATAGACGGCGTGGAGACAGAGAAAGGAGGAACCAATGGGAAACCCACTACATAAGACAGTTTGCAGTGATGATCCAGCCACTAAAGGATTCCTACACCAGCATTAAATAAAATACTCGGGGCACACTAGCTGAGTGAATCAGGATGATTCATATGTGAGTGTCGGGGGCCTATTGGGCAGAGCACAACCTGGTCTAGTATTGATTTAAAGACTCTACATTTTGAGGAAGTGGAGTGCGTGATCCAGAGGAAAGAATTCAATCGCACGGAGTTTAAAAGCTTCACCTGGATTTTTATGAGTTTTAGGGGCTTTGGGGCAGGTCAAATTCCCTCTTTTTGTAAAGGTATCGAGTTAGTTTTGAATATTTTGAGCTCCGCCCATGGTTTTCAGACCATGGTATTGCAATAAATAAATCTATATAAGGATATCTCTTAGTGATTCAAGTCAATAATTAGAATCATTGTAAGAATTCGAGTGGTGAATTTTCTATGTTTTACTATGTTTTGGGTCTAAGAGAAGGCTCTGCAACGGTGTACACGGAGGCCTTGGTCTGCAGTTGTGTGTGCAGACCACCCGCACCTATGTGTGGGGGTTGAAGAAGAATTGTATTGAAAAGACACATTATCAATAAAGAGAAGGAATATTTTGAAGTATTTTTGTGTATTGGCGCAATCTATTTATCATTTATCTTTGAAGTTTTTTATGTATTTCAGAGCATTGTATGATTTTTTATGCATAGAAAATAATTTTATGTTATTTATATATATCTTTAATTGGGTTGATTAGTTCATAATACTGATAAAGGTGTAGTGCAAAGTAGTATTAACTAATGATTAAGGAATAAAATGTAAAATTAGATAATTGGATCTGCGCAGTTCAATAAAGCATAAGAAAGAAGTATAGCAGTAAATCCACATGCTAATATCCCTTTGGATGTAGAAACCTGGTTCTAGCATGCCCTAATATTGCCTCGAGTGAGACTGCAGTCTACGCAGCAGATCATTGCCGAAAGCGCTGGTAATAGAGGGTTTTTTTGGTAGCGCAACTACTCCAAACTTGGGTCTAGACCCCTTCAAACCAACAAGGATCATCTACAACTTATCTAATAAAGTTAAAAGCGAAGGGTTCTTGGTTGCACTCACAGGTACCCCTAATGATGACAATGCATGGATCATTGATAGTGGAGCATCAAGGCATGGTGAGCCCTGGTATTGAACCAAGAGTGTTGCAACTCCTAGGGGCTGCCTTGCTTTACTTTATCAACCTGGGGTTCGTACAAACTTGGAGGTGACAGTGCTATATTAACAGCAGATGCATTATACTCATGTCATCCTCTTCCACTCTACGAAAGGGTGCTACTTCTAAGGTTTCTTGGTGAAGTCTATCACACTTCAATGAAACTAAAATAAATTGCAAAAAGGAAATGACAAAAGGAAACTAAATTAAATTGCTGATAAGAAATGACAGGGAGGAAACTAAACTAAATTGTTGAAAGGAAATGACAAAAGGAACTAATTTAACTTTCTGAAAAGAAATGGAAAAAAGGAAACTAATTTAACCCACACTTACCTTGGCCAATCAGCTAAACACACCCTACTTATCTTATGCTCTATCTATGCAGATATTCATGGCCTAATTCTAATTTGAAGAGGTGTTGCTTTCAGTTTGGAGAGAAAGGGGGTAAGGGTGCTAATGGAGGGCTTAACCAAGTAGGGAAAAGGCATATAGGTGGAAAGAGGGGTTTAGACTTCATTAAACCTTATGATATCGCAAAAAATTCTTTGGAGAGGGAGGCTTTGGAAAGTGTGATAGAAGAATTTTAATGGGACGGAAGTGCGATATGCGATATGGCCGAAATTGTGAAATGCAAAATGCGATTGGTGACGTGGCAGTGTGCTACAGTAATGTCGCAATCGGTGGTTGGGAGCGGTAAGTATTAACGAAGCAAGAGCGAAATGTGTGAAGTTAAAAAGGCGATAATGTCGAAATTGCGAAATGCAAGATGCAAAGGGTAAGAAACTGCGAAATGCAAAATGTGATGGGACAGTGGAGAAAAATTCGAAATGTGATCATTCAGATGACATGGTGGTAGGACAGGTGGCAAAGTGCTTGACGTTGGGAGTGGGGAAACATTAATGGAGAGCAGATGGGGATTGCGAAATGAAACTGCAAAAAGGGATGGCAGTAAGTCTTAAAGGAAAAATGGAAAAGGTTGCGAAATTCGATGGGTGACGTGGTAGCATAGTATGTTAATATCGCAATCGGGGTTCGGAGTGGGGAAAATTTAATGGAGAGAAGATGGAGATTGCAAAATTCAATTGTGAAAAGGAATTGTGAAATGCTAAATGTGATAGCAGGAATTTTGAGGAGGAAAGGCAGAGGTCAAACTTTTAATAGTTTTTGTGAATAAAATGGGTCTGGCAGTTGATAAGAAGAAAAAAAGGAGGGAAATGGAGGCGCAACAGCAAGGTTTAGAAGCGTAACATAGAGATCGAGAGGAATTGGAAAATGATGCGGAACAGCACAATGAACTTCTCTGGAAATTTTGATGCTTATTACTGCAAACAACCCTGCTAATTCATGCATGAAAAATAGATGAATGCGCGATAATACAGTGAAAGAAATACTTGGACTAGTAATGCAATTTCTTCCCTAAACTCAGAAATAGTGAACAAAAAGTATTTTTTGGCCCATGGGAATGTCTACCCTCCTCTAACTGTATGGACAGAGATGAGAGGGGAAGGCTCAATCCACAGCTTAGTTCTCCTCTATTCTATTAGCACCCTTTCATAAGAAAATGAAAAACTACAGCAGCACACTGAAAGAAAAAACTAAGCAACAATGAAACTATCAGAAGAATAACTAATTGATCGACAAAAACAAAACTAGCTAAACGACAGAAAGAAAAGAATGAAAATAGCAGAGAAGTTGAGGCACGTGGATTGGGCCCTAACCCATGAGCCCAGCTCTTTGGAACTAGATTAGTAAAAATTCATCTAAATACTAATGGAATTACAAAAATATAATCTTATTACATCCCAAAGGTCTTAAACATAAAAATCCTAATAGAATGGAAAAGAATGGCATGGGATGGAATGGAATGTAAATGGAATGGAAATGGAATCGACCCTCATTAGCTCTTGATCAGCTTTATTTATCCTCAAGGGCAGCTACCAACAGCTCCCTAGAAAATAGTGTTTGAGTCCATTTTGGCTCCAAGTAAACCATAGATTGAGTGCACTTCATCCTCATTTTGCTTGGTTGCCTTTGGTAGTTAAGGAGGGTGGACAAACCCCTTGAATCTCTCCAATATTTATCCATAATTTCCTGACATTTTTTCCATTTATTCTTCAATATTGATCTTCCAGTGGCAAGGAGAAAGTCCCTAAATTATCTCCTCCAAATCCTCATAATCTGCCCAATGTTCTCACAATATTCTACAAAAATAACCAATATTATGCACAAATATACAATTACCTTTAAACCTTCCTAAGAACATATTAAAGCATAAGAAAACATTATTAAGTGCAGAAGGAGAGATTTAATATATCTTTTTATGTGCATAAGAAAGGTAGATGGGCCTAAGAAAGGTTAGATGGGCCTTATTTTATGTCTAATTTAGAAGCCCATCGTCACCCCCCCTACTGAAATTTTCGCTCATCCTCTGAGCAACCTATTCATCCTCCCTGCCTTATGGTTCTTCCTGCATGCTGGCTTATTTAGTTTTTTGTTTATTGGCCCATGCATTGATCCTCCTTCTACTCTTCTTGCTATTCTTCTTGCATTTATTCTCATATGTGCTTCATGGAGGTCCTCATATGCCTTAATCAAATCTTTTTCACATGCCAAGAGGTGGTCGATCCAAATTTTATTTTATTTATTCTTTTCTTTTCTTTTCTTTTCTTTTCTTTTTTTTGCATGCAGAATAAACTCAGTTCTTTTTCTGTGAATTGAGTTCAACCTTGGTTACCCCTTGGAACTCCTTGTCTTCCATTACAATGAACCACTTACTACCCACTTTCTCAAGTCCTTTTTACTTTTGTCTTGTTCCTTTCCCTGGTGGAAAAAGTGAGGCTAGTCGCCAGATAAGGCTGAGGTTGCTCTACTACTGATTTTGGCTATATAAAAAAACTTCCCTTCTCACACTTTTTAATGTTTTCTTAAGCTAAAATATATTTGAAGAAAGGGCTAGATGATTGCATACCTGAGCCTTACCAATGATTTGTTTTTGCAGGTGATATTGAAGCTGCTGATATGGTTGTTGAAGCTATCTTCGGTGGTTCTGAAGATGCATGTGATAATCTGCTTGCTGACCTTTTGGAGCTTCTGAGCACAAGAGGAGGAAGTCCAAGTTTGACTACCTTTGACCTGGGTGTTGACCAAATTTTCTTTTTGTGCCAACTTGTTGTTTTTCTACTTGCAAATGTTGGAGAGCACCTGCATTCATTAGAGAGGGATACATGGAGAAATTCATATATATATATATATATATATATATATATATATATATATATATATATATATATATATATATATATATATATGTATATATATATATATATATATATATATATATATATATATATATATATATATATATATATGTTTCCATTTCAATGAGGTTTTCCACTAGTAGGTATGCCTAGGCGCCTCAAAGGAGGTTTTCACCAGGTTCATTTTATTTTTCTCTTTTTTTCAACCCAATGACCACCTCATGGAGGTTTTCACCTGAGATTTTATTCTTTCCCTTTTTTTTTATTTTTTCACTTTCCTACTCTACTTGAAAAAACAAAAAAAATTTCAAGTATAGGAATACTTCCAATGGAGCCATGTGCACATGAAGATGGCAGATGAAATCATATGCACACTTGGAATACATGCTTTTACCTGTACCTGAATATGAGAGATGAATTGCTTTGACTGGGATTGTATCAAGTACTATTCGAGAAGAGCGCGTTGCTGCAACTTAATGACTGTTTGGAAGCATATGTCAATATAGTTTTGATGTCATTGGTCCACTTGTTGAGTTGGATCACCTTGGATGTCCTCTTCTATTATGACAATCAATCTTCCTCTTTTCGTTGATTATTCTCTAGAACACATGGAGGAAATGTTGGTAAACATGTGGAAAATTTCTCAACATTTGATTATGATGTTGGCTCTTCATCAAGTGAAACCCTTGATCTTTTGATATCCTCATTTGGATCTTCTTGATTTTGATGTTGTCCTTCAATGAAATTAATAAAATCTCTTCTTTGCAATACCTTTCTTGAACTAAGATGAATACCATTTAGATCAAGAGGAGATGTTTGGAAGTGGTGTACCTCAGCGTTGTAAGTGAGCTGAGATACTTCATTGTATGGGTTTTGAAATGGTGTTGCATGTAGTAGAGTGGGGGAGGATATATGAGATGGATGTGGTTGAGGCTATGTGGTGGGTGTGGAGCCTGATTTTCGTCCTGATTCAGAGATCCTTGTTTCAACCAGATGTATACCCCAGGAAAATTTTACACCCCTGCAGCGGGGGGGTGCGAGGGGAACTTGTCCCCCCCGCGGGGTCTGGCTGGGGGGTCCAGGGGCCAGCGGTCCCTCGGCGGGGGTTTCGAGGGCAGCACCCCCGAAGCTAAAAACAGATGTAAAATTTCCTTGTAAAAGTATAGTAATTTCTAGTCAATCTGGGTCGTTCATTAGGTAGATGACCTGATGGTAGAAGTTATGTTTAGTTTAGGGTTTTTTTCCCTAGAAGGAAACCTGTCGCTTGTATGAGGGTATTTTATTACGGATGTGTATTGTATGTGTATTCTCGAAGTGAGAAACAGATAGGGAGACTATGAGAGAGAAGAGAGGATATTACAGCGAATCTACTGTAGGTTGTGTCTCTTCATTTTGTTGGATAATAGAAAGGAAGGACTCGTTGTTTAGGGTGGACGTAGCCCAAACTGGGTGAACCATGTAAATATGTGTCTCTCTGGTTTTATGTCTTTTGTGTGCTTGTGTTTTTCGCATATTTTATGTGTTGCATTGCTCTGTAATATATAATTTTCTAACAACTGGTATCAGATCCAAAGGTCTATTTGGCTAATAAACTCGCAGGAAAGAAGGGTTGATGGTTCGAGTGGGAGCAATGGCGAAATATGGTAAGTTTAGGGTCGAGAAATTTAATGGCCAAAACTTCCCATTGTGGAAGATGTAGATGGAGGATTATATGTATCCAAAATATTTGTACCTACCATTGAGCAGAAAAACAAAGAAGCCGGCGAATATGACAGACGAAGAATGGGAGATTCTCGATAGAAAGGCACTCGGAACAGTACGATTGTCAGCATCAACAGCCTTCAATATTTTGAAGGAAACAACAACAGAGGGTTTGATTAACACATTGGCAAAACTATATGAAAAACCCTCGACCTCAAACAAGGTATTTCTTATGAAACGTTTATATAATATGAAGATGTTAGAAGGTGGATCTGTTGCAGACCATTTAAATGATTTTAATACAGTTACCAGTCAGTTAAGTTCTGTAGGGTTAAACTTTGATGATGAAGTTAGGGCTCTTTTATTTCTGTGCTCATTGCCAAAAAGCTGGAATGGTTTAGTTATGGCCATTAGTAACTCTGTCTCTGGATCTAGTACTTTAAAGTTTGATGATGTTTTTGGTGCTATGCTTAGCAAGGAAATGTGATGGAAAAGCTTCGGTGATACATCGGGTAATGATTTGAGTGCAGAGTCTAGGGGAAGAAAAATGGAAAGAGGAAAGAGCTCAGGATATCGCAGTAAATCAAGGAAAGGCAGATACAAGTCCAGATCGTGGATAGTGTGCTGGAAATGTGGAAAGAAAGGACACTTGAAGAAAGACTGTAGATCTCCGAAGGGAAAAGAAGGAGACGTGCAGCAAGAAAATAATCATGAAGAAAATGTGACAGGTGATGTGTTACAAGATTCTTTGATTATTTCTTTAGAAAATGTTACTAATTCCTGGGTGGTAGATTCAGGGGCCTCATTCCATGCCACACCTAATAAGAAATATTTTCATGACTATGTTCAAGGAGATTTTGGACAAGTTCGTTTGGGTGATGAAACCTTGTAAAATTGTTGGAATGGGTAAGGCTCTTGTAAAACAGCAGAATGAAAACCAATGGTTATAAAAGGAGGTAAGGCATGTTCCAAATCTAAAGAAAAATATGATTTCAATGGGGCAGTTAGGTGGTGAAGGTTGTGTGACAACTTTCACAAATAAAACTTGGAAGGTCACCAAAGGATCCCTGGTAATAGCAAAAGGTGAAAAGGTTGGTACATTGTATTTATGCAATGGTATTTCTAACTCTGTTAATGCTTTAATTTCCAAAGGAGTAGATGCAGCATTATGGCATCATAGGCTCAGACACATGAGTGAGAAGGGGATGAAGATTCTTAACTCAAGAAATTTGTTGTCGGGTTTGAAGAATGTTGATTTGGATTTCTGTGAGAATTGTATTTATGGAAAACAGAAGAGACTCAGATTTCTCGGAGTTGGGAAAGAAAAGAAGAGCAAAAAATTAGAGCGTGTGTATACGGATGTATGGGGACCTGCTTAGGTATCATATCTCGGTGGCTCTCGTTATTATATTACTTTTATTGATGATGCAACTAGAAAAACTTGGATTTATTTATTCAGAATAAATCTGATGTATTTGATACTTTCAAGAAATGGAAAAATTTGGTTGAGATTGAGACAGGAAAGAAGTTGAAGTGTCTCAGATCAGAAAATGGAGGTGAATATTGTAGCAAAGATGTTGATAGGTATTGTTCAGAGCATGGCATTCACAGAGAGAAGACAGTTCCAAGAACACCACAAGAGAATGGTGTGTCAGAAAGGTTGAACAGAATAATCATGGAGCGTGAAAGGTGTATGAGATTGCATGCAGAATTGCCTTTACAATTTTGGGCAGATGCTGTAGATACTGCAGTTTATCTAATAAATAGAGGGCCTTCAAGTTCCTTGGATGGTGGTATTCCAGAGGAAGCATGGACAGGAAAAAAGGTAAACTACTCTTTTTTAAAGCCTTTTGGCTGTGAGGCCTTTGTCCATATTAATAAAGAAAACAAAACAAAGCTTGAGGCAAAATCAAAGAAATTTACCTTTATTGGATATGGTGTTAATGATTTTGGTTATCTCTTATATGATTATGAAAATCACAAAATCATTAGGAGCAGATATGTAATATTCAATGAAAAGGTCTTGTATAAGAATCAGTTGTAGGAAAATAAACAGGAAATATAAAACAAATAATACACAGTTCTTGATGAGATCATAGAAAAAGTAAAGGTGCCTGAAAATAATAATAATCAATAGCCACAACAACAACAACCACCACAACAACAACAGTCACCTCAAACACCTAAAAGTTTTATCAGAAGATCTACCAGGATAAGTAGACCCCCTGAACGATACTCTCCTTCATTATATTATTTATTGTTGACTGATTCTGGTGAACCCGAATGTTATGAAGAAGAAATGCAGGTTGAAACCACGAATAAGTGGGAGCTAGCCATGAAAGAAGATATGGAATCCTTAATGCATAACCAGACCTGGGACTTAGTCAGGTTGCCTGCAGGTAAAACTACATTGCAGAATAAATGGGGTTATAGGCTGAAGGAAGAATATGGAGGAAAACAAAGGTACAAAGCTAGACTTGTGGTGAAGGGGTTTGCAAAAAAGAAAGGTATTGATTTTGATGAAATATTTTCTCCTGTTGTTAAGATGACTTCAATCAGAACTATTTTAATTCTTGTAGCAGCGGAAGATTTACATCTTGAACAGTTACATGTAAAGATATCATTTCTTCATGGATATTTGGAGGAAGAGATCTATATGGAGCAACCAGAAGGATATGAGGTCAAAGGGAAAGAAAAATTGGTGTGCAAGTTAAAGAAGAGCTTGTATGGCTTAAAACAGGCTCCAAGGCAGTGGTATCTAAAATTTGACAAGTTTATGTTGAACAAGGTTATATTATATGTCACTCTGATCATTGTGTTTATATGAAAAATCAAAATGATGGAAGCTATATTATATTGCTATTGTATGTAGGTGACATTCTTGTTGCAGGGTCTAACATGCAGGAAATAAATGTGCTCAAAATAAAATTGGCAAATTCCTTTGCAATGAAGGATTTGGGAGCTGCAAAACAAATCCTTAGTATGAGAATAACTAGAGACAGGAAAAATCGCAAATTAACACTGTCTCAAAATGAGTACATACAAAAGGTGTTGAAAAGATTTAATATGCAGAATGCAAAACTAGTTAGTACACCTTTTGCTAGCCATTTCAAACTCAGTAAGGAGATGTGCCCCAAGACCCAAGAAGAAATGGACTATATGTCTAAAGTTCCATATGCATTAGCAGTTGGAAGCTTAATGTATGCAATGGTTTGCACAAGGCCCGATATTGCACATGCAGTGGGAGTTGTACGCAGGTACATGAACAATCCAGGAAAAGAACATTGGATGGCAGTGAAATGGATTCTCAGATATTTGAGAGGTACCACAAATCAAGCATTATGCTATGGTGGTTCAAACATTTCTCTATAGGGATATGTTGATGCAGATATGGCAGGTGACAGAGATAACAGGAGGAGCACTGCAGGATATGTATTTACTGTAGGTGGAACCGCTGTCAGTTGGGTTTCAAAAATTCAAAGTGTTGTTGCACTTTCAACAATAGAAGCAGAATATGTTGTTGCTACAGAGGCTAGTAAAGAAATGATTTGGTTACAAAGGTTTATGGATCAATTGGGTAAGAAGCATGATATGGGCGCGTTATACAGTGATAGTCAAAGTGACATTCATCTTGCAAAGAACTCAACATTTCATTCCAGGACTAAACACATACATCTCAAGTACCATTTCATACGGTCAGTGTTGGAAAATGGACAGTTGAAGCTGGAAAAGATACACACTAGCCAGAATCCTGCAGATATGCTAACAAAAGTTGTAACCAAGGAAAAACTGAGAATATGCTCAGTTTCAATTGGTCTTCAATTATGACAATGAAAATGAGAAATAGCCAGGTCCAAAGTGGAGTCATTTTCCAGCAAGTGAAGCAACGATGGTGTTGCTACAAACAGTCTCCAAGTGGGAGATTGTTGGGTATGGAGCTTGATTTTCATCCTGATTCAGAGGTCCTTGTTTCAACCAGATGTATACCCCAAGAAAACTGTACACCCCTGCAGCAGGGGGGTGCGGGGGGGACTTTTCCCCCCCGTAGGGTCCAAGAGGGGCTACCCCCCCAGCTGGGGGGTCTAGGGGCCAGCGGTCCCCTGGCAAGGGTTTCGGGGGTAGCGCCCCCGAAGCTAAAAATAGATGTAAAATTGCCTTGTAAAATTCTAGTAATTTCTAGTCAATCTAGGTCATTCATTAGACGGATGATCTGACGTTAGAAGTTATGTTTAGTCTAGGGTTTTTTGCCCTAGAAGGCAATCCCTCGCTTGTATGAGGGTATTGTATTTTGGTTGTATATTGTATGTGTATTCTCAGAGCGAGAAACAGATAGGGATACTGTGAGAGAGAATAGAGGATATTACAGCGGATCTGTTGTAGGTTGTGTCTCTTCATTTTGGTGGATAATAGAAAGGAAGGACTGGTTGTTCAGGGTGGATGTAGCCAAAACTGGGTGAACCACATATATATGTGTCTCTCTATTTTTATGTGTTTTGTGTGCTTGTGTTTTTCGCATATTTTATGTGTTGCATTGCTCTGTAATATATAATTTTCTAACACTGTGGTTGTGGTGGAGGTGGATGGTAAGGATATGAAATATTGACGATATTGTGGATTTTCACAATAATGTCCTTCCCAACCATGTTGCCAAGATTGGTTTTGGGGTTGAGATGGCCAAGGTTTCCAAGGATTGAGTGTGTCCCAATTAGTTTGATATGGATGTGAATAAGCTTAAAATTGTGAAGTGGGTCCTTCCATCATATAAAGTTGACTAGGCTGCCAAGGTCTCCTTGGAGCTACATAACATATCTTCTTTGGTGATTTCCTTGTTCCATTGTCTTCCTGGTAAACTTATTTAAACTTGGGGAATGATGGAAAATATTTAGTAGCATATGATTCTACATTGATAACAAAAATATCGGCATCTTGTTTTTGCTCATCTTACATTCTTCAAATTTCTACTTGTTCACTTAGATTGCTAAGAATTTTTTTTTTAAAGTTGTCAAGAAAATTTCCAAGTTCATCTTGCCTTACCAATGTTGAGGCGGATTTACTTACTCTTTCCCTTCCTCTTGATATGCACTTGCATGTTTCACAAATTTCTTCAAATGAAAATTGGTATACATCTCCTCCACTCATGAGATTAAGGAGATCAATCCACTCATCCCTAATTATTCTAAGTAAGAGGGTTTTTATTGTGTCAAATCCTAAATGATGCAATTTTTCCCTCTTAACATTAAACATGAACCTATCTATAATATCCTCAAGGCTC
Organism: Pinus albicaulis; assembly: GCA_034641835.2. Lineage (NCBI taxonomy): Eukaryota > Viridiplantae > Streptophyta > Pinopsida > Pinales > Pinaceae > Pinus > Pinus albicaulis. Next base: position 1,565,485,493 of record CM076575.1, on the reverse strand, counting down.
TCATCCTCTTTTGATTCATTCTAAACATTTCTTCTTTAAGATCATGGTTTTTATATTTTCCTAGAAATATCTTTTGCATATCATTCCATGATCTTGTTGAATTAGTACCTAGACTCATGAACCATTTAAGAGCTTTATCCTTCAATGTTGCAGGAAAAAATCTCAGTTTTTGATTGTGTCATAAGTAGCCATAAGATCTACAAAGTATCTCGAATTCAAAGAGAAATGTTTATGGATCCTATGTCCTCAAACCATGGAATTTGGGAGGAAAGATGGAGGGTTTCTTCATATGTAAATTGATGTACATATCTTGAATGGGAAACCCAATAAGGTCTTCTTCATTGTCATCATATCCATCCATATCTTCTACCTTCAAAATTTTATGCTGATGTGGTTCTTACTACACCATGTGGTCAAGTAGGGGGGATGGTATTGGAGAAGTTTTTTTTTTTAATTATAAGTATCCCTACTCCTATGAGGCATGAAAATCATAATTTTTTTGTATTTTTCAATATTTCGGGAACAACATGAAAAAAGAATGCTAAAACAGAATCAAAGCATCTACTAGACACCTCCCCGGCAATAGCACCAAAAATTGGTGATCCCTAGTATTGCACCAAGAGTGTTGAAACTCACAGGGGCTCCGCTACTTTACTTTATCAACTCAAGGTTCGTAAAAACTTGGAGGTGACAGTGCTATATACACAGTGGATGCATTCTACTCATGTCATCCTCTTCTGCTCTATGAAAGTTTGCTACTTCTAGGGTTTCTTGGTGAAGTCTATCACACTTAAATGAAACTAAACTAAATTTCAGAAAGGAAATGATAGAAGGAAACTAAATTAAATTTTTGAAAAGAAATGAAAAGAAGGAAACTAACCTAAATTGTTGAAAGGAAATGAAAGAGAGAAAACTAATTTAACTTTTTTTTTAAAAATGGCAGAAAGGAAACTAATTTAACCCACACTTACTTGGCCAATTAGCTAAACACACCCTACTTATCTTATGCTCTATCTATGCAGCTATTCATGACCTAATTCTAATTTGAAGAGGTGTTTCTTGCAGTTTGGAGAGAAAGGGGGTAAAGGTGATAATGGAGGGCTTAACCACATAGGACAAGGCTTATAGGTGGAAAGAGGGGTTTATACTTCATTAAACCTTATGATATCGCAAAAAATTCTTTGGAGAGGGAGGCTTTGAAAAGTTTGATGGTGTAATTGCAATGGGACAGAAGTGTGATATGCGATATGGATGAAATTGTGAAATACAAAATGCGATAGGTGACATGGAATAGTGCTACAGTAATGTTGCAATCGACGATTGGGAGCGGTAAGTGTTAACGAAGCGAGAGTGAAATGTGCGAAGTGTGAAATGTGATAATGTCAAAATTGCGAAATGTAAGATGCGATGGGTAAGAAACTGCAAAATGTGAAATGCGATGAGACAGTGGAGTGAAATGAGAAATGCAATAAGTTAGATGACGTAGCAGTAGGACAGGTGGAAAAGTGCTTTAATCATATCTCAATCGGCGTTGGGAGTGGGGAAATGTTAATGGAGAGCGGATGGAGATTGTGAAAAGGGATGGCGGTAATTCTTAAAGGAAAAAAGGAAAAAGGTTGTGAAATGCGATGGGTGACATGGCAGCGAAGTACGGTAATATCTCAATCAGGGTTCGGAGTGGGGAAACATTAATGGAGAGTGGATGGAGATGGCGAAATGTGATTGCAAAAATGAATTGCGAAATGAAAAATGCGATGGGATAGAAATTGTGAAATGTGGTAGCAGGAATTTCGAGGATGAAAAGCAGAGGTCAAAATTTTAATGGATTTTGTGAATAAAAACGGTGCAACAGTTGATAAGAAGAGAAAAAGGAGGGAAATTGAGGCACAACAACAAGGTTCAGAAGTGTAACATAGAGATGGAGAGGAATTGGAAAATGACGTGGAATAGCTTAATGAACTTCTCTGGAACTTTTGATGCTTATTACTGCAAAAAACCCTGCTGATCAATGCACGAAAAATGGATGAATGCGCGATAATACAGTGAAAGAAAGACTTGAACTGGTAATGCAGGTTCTTCCCTAAACTTAGAAACAATGAACAGAAAGTAATTTTTGTCCCGTGGGAAGGTCTATCCTCCTCGAACTCTATGGATAGAGATGAGAGGGGAAGGCTCAATCTGTTGAAAATGCAACAAGATGATGGAGCTTAGTGAAATGAAGTCGCCTTCACTAAGTGGGCCCGCAGGCAAATTCTGGCGCAAAGTCTATTTTTAGACTATGTCTATTTTTAGACATATGGAGCATGGTCCAGGGGTTGCAGTATGTTATTCTTGGAGTATCGGTCATGTTGGTAAAAATAGATGGACCTCTATTTTTTTGACCTATAGGTCGATGTCTATTTTTAGACTGCCTATCCTAAAAATAGGGAAGTCAAATATTATTTACCCTTAATAATATTTGGACTATAAACTTCAATTTACTCTCTTGGAGCACTTCAGTTCGAGCCTTGGAAGTGGCTCATGCATCTGACAGAGGAATTACACTATTCCCAAGGGTTTGGTGAGCACATGCATGGTTGACTTCAGTTAGGACTTCAGTGGCAGAAGTTTGGTGGAGTTAATGAGACAGCTAGTGGAGTTTTGTTCGGTTTAACTTAGTTGAACTAGTTGAGATTAGTTTAACTAGCTAATCAACTAGTAATGAGTGGAGTGAATTAAATATTATTTAATTCATTAATTAGTAACTCATTATTCAACTCAAAAACACATCAGTTCACTACAGTGCATGGACAGTTCAGTGGAGACCAGTGAAAGAGGTAGATGAAAGGGTGGAGTTAGCTATCAGTGGCGACATCAGTTGTGCATGAGATTTGCACCACACTTGGAGGAATTTCCCATGATGATTGCGTTGTCAAGCCAAGGAGATTCGAACCTTGGATCTCTATTTGGACAGGCCATGATTGCGCAATAGAGGCAAGGCAATTAGTGGTGAGTTTTGAACCAGTAACCTGCTCAAAACCAAGCTAGTTTGTGTGTAACTTCATGAGATAGTACTGAGTACTTGTGAGGAGTATTGTACTGATTTTGTTACATGATTTCTCCATTATAATATACACAATAGCTGCGGGGTTTTCAGCTATAAGCTTTCCCCATACATATTGTGTTAATGTGTATGATGAATTGATGTGCTATCGCTTGTTTTATTTTCGCATGTGTGATGATCTGAGTGGAAGAGATTATGTGTTGCATATAAATTCGAATTGTATGTGATCAGGATAGTCTCGGTGGATAATTAATCATTATTCAGCAAATTTCTACATGGTATCGGAGCTATTGAAGCAGAGATCGATCATCACAGTGATTACAAACTTATTTCGGTAGACAGAGTCTGCATGCGGGCCAGGTAGCCTCTGGATCCATCCTTTCTTTGAAAGGTGATATATCCAGTAAACGCCCCTTGCAGTCAATCTATGTGCTAGAAATAATTTGTTCTCACAGATCTAGAGCGGTTGAGCTTTGAGGTGGAATTCGAATTTTGTAGCAGTTTTGTTTTCTTGGTGCCGGTGTTGAAAATGTCTTTCAACGGTTTGCGACTCGAATATGCTCTTGAAGGCAGTTCGAATTATGTTGCATGGAAGGATCGCATGGAGGCAATATTAGAAGATAATGGTCTGAAGGAGTTCGTAGATACGGATGTCCAAAAGCCCACTGATCCTGCTGAAGTCGAAGCATGGCAAAAGAAGATGGCGAAATGTCGAAGGATCCTGTTGGAGGGCATCAAGGATCATATTGTATCCTGCCTGCATGGAAAGGCTTCTCCATATTTAATGTGGAAAGCTTTGATGGATCTATTCTAGAGTAAGAACGACCACAGGAAGCTGGCGCTCAAAGATAAGCTCAGGAACATCAAGATGGAGAAAGGCGACAGTATCGCCAAATACCTCATGAAGTTCACTCAATGCAGAGATGAGTTGGGAAGTGTGGGGGTGACTGTCGAAGATGAGGACATGGTCGACCTGGCTCTCCTTGGTCTTCCGAAGGCTTGGCACTCATATCAAGATAGTGTCAATGGTCGAGAGAAGCTGCCGGGATGGGAGCGCCTTTGGGCGGATCTCATGTAGGAGGAGATAAGGAGGACTACTCGGGATGGATCTTCATCAAAGGGAGCTGATGAAGAAAATTGCGCTTTGGTTGCCAAAGCAAAGAAAGGGAAGGGTAAGAAAACTTCTCATTCTGGTGCAAAGGGCAAGAAGCAGGATATGGCGAAAGTGAAGTGTTTTCACTGCCATGATCACGGACATTATGCTACCAATTGTCCAAAGAAGAAGAAGAACAAGCAAGCGGGAAGATCTGCAGATGGAGAAGCTTTGGCTTCACAGTTCGAGCTTGAATTTTCACCGATCGCATGCTTGGTTTCAAGTGTGATGGGATCGGTGTGGTTCTTGGACAGCGGTGCGTCATTTCATATGACGGGAGATCGGGATTTGTTCTCAGATCTGGAGGACAAAGATTTGGGTGTGCACATCGAGATGGGAAATGATGGTAGATACAGTGTGACTGGTATCGGTACCATATCCTTTCAGAGGGAGTCTGGTAAACCCTTTGTATTGAGGGATGTCATGCATGTACCTGGATTGAAGAAGAACTTGATCTTTGTGGTGATGTTGGAGGATAAGGGGTATGATGTGGTCTTCAGCGAAGGAAAAGCCTTCCTGCACAGTAAGACTACTGGAGAGACCCGGAAGATAGGGGTTTGAACCAAGAACCTTTATCAGTTGCAGGTAGATGGCTGCGCAGCTATGGCATGCAAGGCGGGAGAAGTGGTGAGCCGGGATGATGAGGGCGAACTGTGGCACAAGAGATTGGGCCACCTTCACCATGGAGCTTTGAAGATACTGCAGCAGATTTCTACCGGGCTTCCTAAGGGCACTCTTGCGCAGTCAGATCAGTGCAAGGGGTGTACTTTAGGGAAGTATGTGAAAGCCACCTTTCACGAGAAGGATAGTCACGCCACGACAATCCTTGAGAGAGTTCACACAGACGTGTGTGGTCCTTTCTCAGTTGCTTCGACAGCAAAGCACAAGTATTATGTGATCTTTGTTGATGATTTCTCTTGAAAGTGCTGGATCTTCTTCATGCAGAAGAAGAGTGATACATTCGCGAAGTTCTGTGAGTTTAAAGCACTGGTCGAGAAGGAGTCGGGGAAGAAGGTGATTGCTCTAAGGAGTGATAACGGTGGTGAATTCATCTCGGCTGAATTCAAGGAGTTCTACAACGCAGAAGGGATTCGGAGAGAGCTCGTCGCACCCCATAACCCACAGCAGAACGGGGTGGCTGAGCGGAAGAACAGAACGATCGTGGGTGCTGCACGGGCGATGTTGCATGATCAGGGCCTACCCCTTCACTTGTGGGCTGAGGCATGCAATACAGCAGTGTATGTGTAGAACCGTTGTCCTCACAGGGTTCTTGGCATGAGTACACCGGAGGAGGCTTATTCTGGCAAGAGGCCTGATATTTCCCATTTGCGGATTTTTGGTTCTCCTGTCTACATGCATGTGACGAAGGATGCGAGAAGGAAGCTGGATCCAACTGCCGAGGTTGGAATATTTGTGGGGTACACTGATACACCTCATAACTATCGGGTGTATGTGCCAGACAGTCGCAAGACTGTTGTGCGACGGGATATAAAATTTCAGGAGGAGAAAGCCATGCAGTGTTCGCTTGAGAGGGAGCTACACTTGCATGCAGATGAGGAGTTGTTAGTTCCTAAGGAGGAGCTTTCGGATGTGGATCAGCCACAAGAGGAAGTTCATGAGGTGGAAGAAACCACCCATGCAGCGCCAACCATCAGAGGGCGCATGCGCACTACAGAAGCTGAGCGACTGGCTCGAGATGTAGAGAAGGTTGTAGGACCACCTACAGCACAGCGCAGACAGAGACAGTCACCGGATCGGTACACTGGATACATGGCTCTTGTGAGTCAATGTGTTGTGGCGGAGCCATCCTCTTTTGAGGAAGCTGTGGAGGAACCCGCATGGGTTGATGCCATGATCGAAGAATATGATTCGATCGTCAGGAACAGTGCATGGGAGATTGTCCCAAGACCGATGGGGAAATCAGTGGTGGGTTCGCGATGGATCTACAAAGTGAAGCAGGCGGCTGACGGGAGTGTGGAGAAGTACAAGGCGAGATTTTTCGCCCGTGGCTTTTCACAGATCGAGGGGATCGATTATGAGGATACTTTTGCACCTGTCGCAAGGTACTCTTCCATACGGACGATCCTTGCTCTCTCAGCGCAGATGGGGTGGCACATTCATCAGATGGATGTGAAGACTGCGTTCCTCAATGGAGTTATTGAGGAAGAGGTGTACATAGAGCAGCCTGAAGGTTTTGAGATCTTCAGCAGTGAGTCGCATGTGTGCCGACTAAAGAGAGCACTGTACGGGCTGAAGCAAGCACCTCGTGCTTGGTACACTCGGATAGACAGCTACTTCACCGGGCTTGGATTCTCCAAGAGTGAGGCGGATCCAAACCTGTACCAGATTGTGGTGGAGGGGAAGCCGTTGATCATCGTACTGTATGTAGATGATCTGATTTTGACTGGCGATGAGCAGTTGATACTTTCATGCAAGGAGGATCTTGCACGAGAGTTTGAGATGAAGGACTTGGGCATCCTTCATTATTTCCTGGGATTGGAGATTTGGCAGCGCAGCGGAGGACTGGTTGTTTCTCAGGCAAGTATGCTCGGGAGATTCTGGAGAGGTTCAACATGCAAGGCTGCAAGCCTGTTGACACTCCTCTTCCTGGTGGTTGGAGGAAGGAGGATGCTACTTCAGCGGAGGTAGTGGATGCCACTGTCTATCGACAGTTGGTGGGGGTCGCTTATGTATCTGGTCAATACACGACCCGATATATGCTATGCAGTTAACCAGCTTTCGCAAGCTATGGTTAAGCCTACCAAGCTCTTTTGGAAGGCGAGCAAGCATGTATTGCGCTATATCAGAGGCACATCGGGATATGGTCTATGGTACAGACAGGAGGATGGAGCGAAGCTTTCTAGCTTCACTGATGCAGATTGGGCAGGGAGCCCAACGGACCGGAAGAGCACATCTGGAGGAGTTTTCAGCATTGGGTCGACAGCAGTTTCCTGGTACAGCAAGAAGCAGAGATCCATGGCACTCATTTCAGCAGAGGCCGAGTACATGGCAGCTAGCTTGGCTGCATGCGAGGCTATTTGGATGAGGAAGATCCTCGTTGGATTGTTCGGGTTGCATTTGGAGCCTACAGTGATTTACTGTGATAACCAGAGTTGCATTAAACTCTCGGCTAATCCAGTATTTCATGACAGGTCCAAACACATCGACATCAGGTACCATCATATCAGAGATTGTGTTCAGCGGAGAATCATGATGCTTTCATATGTTCCCACGGAGGATCAGGATGCCGACATCCTGACGAAGGCGCTCACCAGGAGCAAGTTCGAATTCCACAGAGGCAGGATAGGGGTTGCAGATAATCCATATCTTGCCGAGAGGGAGTGTTGAGAATGCAGCAAGATGATGGAGCTTAGTGAAATGAAGTCGCCTTCACTAAGTGGGCCCGCAGGCAAATTCTGGCGCAAAGTCTATTTTTAGACTATGTCTATTTTTAGACATATGGAGCATGGTCCAGGGATTGCAGTATGTTATTCCTGGAGTATTGGTCATGTTGGTAAAAATAGATGGACATCTATTTTTTGGACCTATAGGTCGAAGTCTATTTTTAGACTGCCTCTCCTTAAAATAGGGAAGTCAAATATTATTTACCCTTAATAATATTTGGACTATAAACTTCAGTTTACTCTCTTGGAGCACTTCAGTTCGAGCCTTGGAAGTGGCTCATGCATCTGACAGAGGAATTACGCTATTCCCAAGGGTTTGGTGAGCACATGCATGGTTGACTTCAGTTAGGAATTCAGTGGCAGAAGTTTGGTGGAGTTAATGAGACAGCTAGTGGAGTTGTGTTCTGTTTATTTTAGTTGAACTAGTTGAGATTAGTTTAACTAGCTAATCAATTAGCTATGAGTGGATTGAATTAAATACTATTTAATTCATTAATTAGTAACTCATTATTCAACTCAAGAAAACATCAGTTCACTACAGTTCATGATCAGTTCAGTGGAGACCAGTGAAAGAGGTAGATGAAAGGGTGGAGTTAGCTATCAGTGGCGACATCAGTTGTGCATGAGATTTGCACCACACTTGGAAGAATTGCCCATGATGATTGCGCTGTCAAGCCAAGGAGATTCGAACCTTGGATCTCTATATAGACAGGCCTGGATTGCGCAATAGAGGCAAGGCAATTGGCGGTGAGTTTTGAACCAGTAACTTGTTCAAAACTGAGCTAGATTGTGTGTAACTTTATGAGAAAGTACTGAGTACTTGTGAGGAGTATTGTACTGAGTTTGTTACATGATTTCTCCATTATAATATACACAATAGCTGCGGGGTTTTCAGCTATAATCTTTCCCCATACATATTGTGTTAATGTGTATGATGATTTGATGTGCAATCGCTTGTTTTATTTCCGCATGTGTGATGATCTGAGTGGAAGAGATTATGCGTTGCATATAAATTCGAATTGTATGTGATCAGGATAGTCTCGATGGATAATTAATCATTATTCAACAAATTTCTACACGATCCACAACTTTTGGAGTTTTCCTCTATTCTATTAGCACCCTTTCATAAGAAAATGAAAAAATACAGCAGTACACTGAAAGAAAAAACCAAATAACAATGAAACTATCAGAAGCAGAACTAATTGAATGACAGAAGAAAAAAAAAAAAAAAAATTAGCTAAATGACAGAAATAAAATATTGAAAACAAAAGAGAAGCTGAGGCACATGGTTTGGTCCCTAATCCACAAGCCCGGCTCTCTGGAACTAGATCGGTAAAAATTCATTTGAATACTCATGGAATTACAAAAATACAGTATTATTACATCTTGAACGTCTTAAACAACAAAATCCTAATAGAATGGAAAAGAATGGCATGGGATGGAATGGAATGAAAATGGAATGCAAATGGAATCGACCCTAATTAGCTCTTGATCGGCTTTATTTATCCTCAAGGGTAGCTACCAACAACTCCCTAGAAAATAGTGATTGAGTCCATTTTGACTCCAAGTAAACCATAGATTGAGTGCACCTCGTCCCCAGTTTTCTTGGCTACCTTTGATAGTTAAGGAGGGTGGAAAAACCCCTTGAATCTCTCCAATATTTCTCCAATATTTCCTGACATTGTGTTTATTTATTCTTCAAATTTTATCTTCCAATGGCATGGAGCAAGTCCCTAAATTATCTCATTCTCCAAATCTTCATAATCTGCCCAATATTATCACAATATTCTACAAAAATAACCAATATTAGGCACAAATATACAATTACCTTTAAACCTTCCTAAGAACATATTAAAGAATAATAAAACATTATTAAGTGTAGAAGGAGAGATATAATATATCTTTTATGTGCATAATAAAGGTTTATGGGCCTAAGAAAGGTTAGATGAGCCCTATTTTATGTCTAATTTAGAGGCCCATCAAGGCACATGTCTGGAGAAAGTAGACAACTTCATAATATACTGAAGTAACCATCATCTCATGCAATGGAGCCAAGGAACAACCACATCTATGCAGTCAAGGGCCTAGGATCTACATCATTGAAGTTGGAAAATGGAGCTATAATATCCCCAAATAGGGACTGCTCAACCATGCATGCATAAAAAATGCATTTTCAGAAATATATGCTATAAATAATGAAATCAACTATTGGATCCTTTATATCAGTCAATATACCTCCTAAATCCAGTAATAGAGCTGAAACAAATCAAATTGGGTGGGTTAAACAGACCTCCCACACCTAAGATTGTCAAAAAAGGCTAAAACCCCAAACACTGCAACACAGGAATTTCTACATAAAAGAGACTGTGCAGTCTAATGAGGGTTTGTACACATAAATAGAAGAGACAAATAGACCTAATATTATATTAAATAATATGGCTCAAAAACAAAGATCTAGTCTCCTCATTACAAAATCTAGAGAACCCGGGAAGGGTTTCTAGGAATGCACTCAAATACAAATGGTGATCTTCAGCAATAAGACTGAATAATCACTGAAAACTGAAGCACATGATTATATAAGGCTGAAATAATTTAAATATAATGCATATCTGGTCAAAGGTCTTCCCCCATGAAAGGATAAACCTCTCAATCACAGGAAAACTCCTAAAAAGAACCACCGGATCCACTGCAGAAATTGCCCTCCAGAAATAACGCAATTACAGAATGGAATAACGTTGTAAGTGATGGAAATGTATTGGCCTGCTGAAAAATATTTTATATCAGCCCAATAACCCTCCAAATTGATCCTCCAATAGAAGGAAACCTCCCTCCTATGCAAAACCAACTCAGAAAGTGGGTTTCTCAACCCTCCCCTGCAACACCCTGCAACTCAACACAACCTCCTACAGAAACTGTACTAAAACTGAAGACTGAAGCTTGGAAATAATTCCATATGTGAGGAATGATAGATCAGGTTTCTCCCAAGAGCTACTCAAAGGGAAGAGAAGGAATTTCTGAATAGGAATACCTTAGTGCTAAATAGCACCGGCAATCTTAGTTAAACAGCTAAAGAGAGCAAAGGTCTAAGCAGACATAAAAATATAATTCCTAAGCTAACCCCAAATGGTTTCCATCATCTTCCTTATAAACTAAGTGAGCCTTCTCACCTTGGGTCCCACCCAATAGGGTTTCCACCATCACACAAAAAATCTCCCTCCAAAACTGCGTTGTGCCTTCATTAGAGCCACTCCTTTAAACTGCGTTGTTTGATTTGGTTAAGGTTGACCTCTTCAACTTGCTTCAGCTCTTTTCACACCTAAGGGTCTTCAATCCAGTTCACATATAGCTATCTAGGCTGAACCTCATTCACATTGAGATATTTTATTTATTGATTCACTCCTCCTACATTTATGTTGTTGACTTGGTCAAACTTGACATTGTCCACATACAAAATGTCCCTGTTCACACATGAGAGTGTAAAATCCAGCTGGAATTATGATCCCCTTCCACACTATGAGGGATTTTATTCTTATTACTGAAATATATGGGCCTCCTTACCCATTTATTAATCTCCTAAGTGACATTAGCAAAATTTAATATTCCAATTTGTTGCATGCAAATTTTGGAATATTACAGTCCTCCCCTCCCAAATTTTTCTTGTCCTCAAGAAACTGCAAGGATAGAACTGAAGATCATCCTCATCTCCTCCTGTAGCAACCTCATAAGATAAACTCCTCTAAGGATCAAGGTGTTGTCTAATCAATATGTCTCCAAGTTTCCCCTCCCAAGTAAGCAAGCTAGCTTTTGGTGAACACCCCAAATAACTATCATCATGTGAAAGTAAAGTATCAATGGAGGAAACAATCAGTGGTCTAAAGGCCTTATTGAGGCATGAGGTCTGATATGTAATGGGATCTATCATCCCCATATGAATCTCCCATCCCCAAGCTATCATCCATACAAAATGAGTTACCTCCCAATATGGCAACTCCTGAAAATCTTCCTCCACCTTGGGCTCCTGCAAAGTAGGTGGGCTGAAATTTTGAACATGGTAGAAAAAGTAGCCTACCCCACATTGTCCTTCTCTCCACTTAAGATAAGTGCAGAGAATTTTCTGATCTTGGGCTGCAATAATGTTGCCCTCAAGTGGCAATAATGAAACTAGATCTCCAAAGATCCCTTTCCCAACGTTGTGAATCAAGCTGGCCCAAACCATCTCATACATGATGGATAAGAAATCATCACCATATGGAATCCCATCCATCTCATGGCCCTCCTCATAAAGAAACAAATATTTTTCTATGGTGGCCATACCTCCTCCCATGCTCCCCTTAGAACATGTAATGCAAAAAGTGTGGGAATCCTCCTTCCCAAAGAACACATCCACCCAATGTGTTTCTCCCCCAATCATGCTCCCCATAAGGGAAAGAACAACATCAGCAAATTGGATCATGACCAGCATCAAAATGAAAGAAAGACTGAAGGTTTCATGTTGTGCTGGAAGGTACCAAAAGTCTCCCAAGCGGTCACAACGCATTCTTCCCCACTGCAGCTTCAAGAAATAGCATGGCAAGTTGTTTCTTGACAAATGGCTAGTTGTGTAAGTCATCACATCTACTAGCAAATAGTAAATGGCTAAATGTATCAACTGAGCATACAAGAAGTAACCAAACACTTGCTCAAGTTCATACAATAGATGGTTGTCTCCATCATAATAGCTGGCCAAAAATGGTCCATGGAACCCAAAGAAAAGCTTGCCCCTTTGTGGAGAAATGCACTGCAAAGAAATGGTAAGAGCATGCAAATATTGTGTTGGACAATCAATAAATGAAAAAATAGAATTCTTACCATGTACTGAAAGTAAGATGATGATAGGATCCATAAATAAGTCCTCCATAGTTGTATGACATACTCCTATGAAGAGGGATGAACCATATGATGCATGAAGATCTTCCTTCTTATGCTTAGAAATCCAAGTCAAGAATAACATACCACAGTAATAGATGAATCCATCCACTACTCCATCATTCTCACCTCCTCCTTGTCCACCAAGTTCATCAAATGCGAAGTGATCCTAGGGACACTCCATACAGAAGTCCATGCTCCAAAGTGACAGCGTTGTTGGCCTATGAAAATAGGCTCCTGCCAATTCATAACTCCATTCTTTGACAGGATCAATGTCAAATACTCCTCCCATAATGCTACCACATACCAGAAGTTTCTTCCAAAGTGTAAGTACTTCCAGATCTTCTAAGGCTAAGGAGTAGCCCACTTGCACCATGATAGTGCCATCTCCTACTCCTACAACATCATGCAAAGTGTGAGAGAAAATCTGCCCTTGCTCTCTCAAAATCCTCCAAAGCAACAAATGTTTTTGCTGCCTCCTCATACCTCCATCATACAAATCATGTGGTGAAAACATAATGATCATATCATCATAATGCATCCACACTCATTGTTGCCCAATGATGCAAGTATCCTTCCAAGTTCCTTCCACCTCATACCCTTGGAAAAAGGATATGTCCCATGATGACCAAACTCTCTCAAGAGTAGCCAACGCAGCTTTGTCTCTTGTTTCCTTGTGTCATATATTTGCAAGTGGCTCACCAGCCTCTTGCTCTCCATCCACATCCACTCAACCACTTGTGGATGCATCCTGCCATTCTCCATCTTTCAGCAATTTTTTCTCCCTCTCAAAGGGAAAGGATATGTTCCAATGCTTTGGAGCTCTCTACAACACTGGTCTCCTCTTCTGATCATAGGAAGTGCATGGCTCTTCCTCCTCTTGAAACTCTCTAGAAGTTTCACTGCTCCTTTTCTCTTCTCCTTGTTCAACTTCCTTGGAGAGGTTCTTCCTGGATCTGAAAAGTGATGAGAGCAAGATCATCCTTTCCATCATTATGGCCTTGATCTTTCTTTTATAGCACTTTGGCTTGAATTCCACAGGCTGAGCCAAAGATCTTGCTCTGATACCACTGTAATATCCCCAAATAGGGACTGCTCAACAATGCATGCATAAAAAACGCATTTTCATAAATATATGCTATAAATAAAAAAATCAACTCTTTGATCCTTTAGATTAGTCAATATACATCCTAAATCAAATAATAGAGCTGAAACAAATCAAAATGGGTGGGTTAAACAGACCTCCCATACCTAGGATTGCTAAAAAAGGCTAAAACCCCAAACACTACAACACAGGAATTTATGCATAAAAGAGACTGCGCAGTCTAATGATGGTTTGTACACATAAATATAAAAGAAAAATATATATGAGATTATATTAAATAATATGGCTCAAAAAAGAGATCTAGTCTCCTCATTACAAAATCTAGAGAACCCGGGAAGGGTTTCTAGGAATGCACTCAAATACAAATGGTGATCTACATCAATAAGACTGAATAATCACTGCAAACTGAAGCACATGATTATATAAGGCTGAAATAATTTAAATATAATGCATATCTGGTCAAAGGTCTTCCCCCATGAAAGGATGAACCTCTCAATCACAGGAAAACTCCTAAAAAGAACCACCGGATCCACTGCAGAAACTGCCCTCCAGAAATAACGCAATTCCAGAATGGAATAACGTTGTAAGTGATGGAAATGTATTGGCCTACTGCAAAAGATTTGATATCAGCCCAATAACCCTCCAAATTGATCCTCCAATAGAAGGAAACCTCCCTCCTATGCAAAACCAACTCAGAAAGTGGGTTTCTCAACCCTCCCCTGCAACACCCTACAACTCAACACAACCTTGTACAGAAACTGTACTAAAACTAAAGACTGAAGCTTGGCACCAATGCCATATGTGAGGAATGATAGATCAGGTCTTTCCCAAGAGCTACTCAAAGGGAAGAGAAGGAATTCCTGAACAGGAATACCTTAGTGCTAAACAACACCGGAAATCTTAGCTAAATAGCTAAAGAGAGCAAAGGTTTAAGCAGACATAAGAATATAATTCCTAAGCTAACCCCAAATGGCTGCCATCCTCTTCCTTATAAACTAAGTGAGCCTTCTCACCTTGGTTCCCACTCAATAGGTTTTCCACTATCACACAAACAATCTCCCTCCAAAAATGCATTGTGGCATCATTAGAGCCACTCCTCTAAATTGCGTTGTTTGATTTGGTCAAGGTTGACCTCTTCAACTTACTTCAGCCCTTTTCACACCTAAGGGTCTTCAATCCAGCTCACATATAGCTATCTAGGCTGAACATCATTCACATTGAGCTATTTTATTTTTTGATCCACTCCTCCTACATTTATGTTGTTGACTTGGCCAAACTTGACTTTGTCCACATGCAAAATGTCCCTGTTCACACATGAGAGTGTAAATTCCAGCTAGCATTATGATCCCCTTCCACACTATGAGGGATTTTATCCTTATTTATGAAATGTATGGGCCTCCTTACCCATTTATTCATATCCTAAGTGACATTAGCAAAATTTAATATTCCAATTTGCTGCATGAAAATTTTGGAATATTACAGGAGCAAAGCTACACCTTAACAATATACTCTATGTTCCAGGTTTGAAAAATAATTTACTTTCAATTTCTTGTTTAGAAGATAAATGAGATAGGGTATCCTTTGTATATGGTAAATTTCTGGTATGGGGAAAGGATTCAAGTATTGATAAAGAAAAATTTATTGGAGTACATGAAGAAAGCTTATATAGAGTCATAACACCATGTCCTCAAGCCGTAGTTCATATGGAGATCAATATTATCGAACTATGTCATATAATATATGGGCATATACATTACAAGGTCATCCCCTCTCTCAATCAAATGGTAAATGGAATCCAAAACATCAAATAATATCATGAAGGAATATATAAGGGATGTCCTTTGGGAAAGAATACAAGGAAACCCTTTACAAGTAGTGAAACAAGGTCTAAGGAAATATTAGAACTCATTCATTCCAATGTGTGTGGGCATATGTCTAAAAAATATCTTGGAGGTCATATTTATTATGTGACCTGCATTGATGATCACGTTAGAAATACATGGCTCTACCTTCTCAATACAAATGATGAAGTATTTGAAAAGTTCAAGGAATTTAGATCTGAAGTGGATACCTTAACTGAAAGGAGGATAAAGATTTTGAGATTCGAAAATGGTGGGGAATACACTTCAAACGAAATAATTTCATATTGTAAAGAAGCAAGTATTAAGAGGGAGCTCATTGTTCCCTACAATCCCAAGAAAAATGGTGCTGTAGAAAGGAAAAATAGAACACTTGAATAATGTATACGAACTATGATTTTTGATCAAGATCTACCGAAGTTTCTATGGGGATAAGTAGCAATGACCGTAGTATATATTCAAAATATAAGTCCCCATAGAATTCTTCAGAATATGACACCTGAAGAAGCATTCACAGGAAAGAGGCCATGTGTGGACCATCTTCGAATCTTGGGATATCCCTCATACATCCATTTTCCAAAGGACAAGCGAAATAAATTAGCTTCTACACGCATTAAAGGGATATTCCTTGGCTACAGACTTTCGTCAAAGGCATATAAAATCTACATCAAGGAAGGAAGAAAAATTTAAGTGAGCATGGATGTTATATTTGATGAAAATCATGCCTACAAAATTTTTAAGGATATTCCTATTGATTTCGATGACAAAGATATACCACTTTTTTAAGATGAAGAGCACCATGATAAATCAAATACAAACCAAGAAGAAGAAGAAGAAGAAGAAGGACCAAGTGAGCCTATTCAACCCATGATCATACTCGAAACAAGGAAGAGGCTAAATTGGTTAAAAGTTATTCTTAACACTACAAGGAAAAGACCCTCTAGCGGAGGTTATAAAGGAGGTTTTTAGTGTTATAAAATTGGCCAAAATTGTTAAAAAAACATTTGCTACAACATCTGGTTATGGTTATGGAGGTTTTGGCGGAGCTTTTAACAGAAATTCAACACAAATAAAAAAATTGGGCGGCCAAAGGTTATTACAGATGTTTTTTTTATCGGTGTGCTACTAAGGTTTCAACGCACTGGTGCATGTCATCTAGACGGTCGCCACAGGGTGGTCGAAGGTTCCTGCATCAGGCCGTCAAGGTATAAAACCGCACCAAGCGCATTTTTGGTGATACAACGCATGGGGTCGTACCAATAGGTCTTGGGATTTGTGCGGTGCCCATAGGTCGTATCAACGCAACGATACATAGACTTATAGAAACACACTGATGCGTCGTATCAGACAAACACACCGATATTTGTATTTGGTACTGGTATTTTTGCGGTGCCCATACGTCGTACAAATGCACCAGTGCGTAGTATCACATAAACGCACCGGTGTGTAGTATCACACAAAATGCACCAAGATTTTTAATTGGTTTTGGTATTTGTGTGGTGCCCATATGTCGTAGAAATGCATCGGTGTGCTGCATCATACAAACGCACCTGTGTACAGTAACTGACATGCACCTGTGTTAATTTTATATTTTTTAGAAACATCGACCTGTGACAGTGCCATTATTGTGATTTTTCTAAATTCATTATTAATCAAAAGTCGACACATCTTATAACAATATTCATAATAATTAAAATTTTATTAATGCATTTGAATGTGATGTTTGGATTAATTTTTTATATCATATCATAATTATAGTGATTTTTAAAAAATCATTATTCATCAAAAGTCGACACATATATATCTTATAGCAATATTCATATGAATTAAATTTTTATTAGTGCATTTGAGAACAACAATGGAGAACGCAATAGCGACAATGGAGAATTCAATAGAATAAATTAAAACATATTTTATTGTATATATATATATGAATAAGACAGTCTTTGTCATACAAAATGGAACAGTTATTGGTATCCCTTTGTCTTTCAATTGGGACACTATGTCCATTACATTAAACAAAATGTCTGATTTCACAGACAAATATTTCAAAATATACAATGCTTTGCTTTAATATCCAAACATAGTGATCATCATTCTACACTTGAATTGTTTTCATTGCTAGAGCTACTTCCATGACTTGGGTTATTTTCAGGAATGTTTTGTTCATGATGTTGATTGTTTTCTTCTTCTTCACCTTCCATCTACAAACATAAAAATAAACTGTAATGAGTGTATATACATTGGTGAGAATAATGAAAATTGCAATATTAAATAATATACATCAATGTAAATCGAAAATAAATGACGTACCAATGCAAAAATTGACTCATAAACTATACACATTCTTTCAAAACCATGTAACATGCCATCTTTCAAGATTTGATCTGTTGGCGCAATGCCATACTTTGTTTCCTGCAAGTTTTATACCCGATAACAAATCATATATTTAATATAAAAGATTTATTTTTTCTATTAATTATAGACGGAGCTAAGTAAAACAAGATCGATAGATGCTTGCAAATTCCACAATTAAGTTATGATATGCCAACATATACTCACAACCCATATTTAATCCAATTTCAATCAATTCCTCTGATGGTTCTTCTTTGTATGTTAGCACCTATTTGAAGACATTCAATGATGATTTTTGTAAAACAACTTAAAAAATACAAAAATGAAATCTAGTTAAGTTGTTATAAGGAAGTAATAATTACTCACAAACTTAGAGATCAACCCTTTTCTTCCTTGTCGTCCTGTTTTATGTGCTGAATGGGTTCCATTTTCTTTTCTTTTTTGCAAGAAAATTCTTGAAAATTAATATTTAATGCTAAATTGTTTATTTATTGTACCTAATGATCGAAAAATTCAATGATTACATATTACATTTGAAACACGTTGTTGTTGAGATGGCTCCTCCTGCGATGCAATTTTGTCCATTTCTTTGACCATCTCCTTGTACACATTTTTGGACATTCCTACTGGCATATTTCTGATATCATCTCGTTCATCTTTTGAGATTTTCATAATCTTCCTAAAAATGTAACATGACAATAAAATATTTAATTTTTATATTGATATATGAAAAGTAAATATAACAAAAGTGATATTTATAAATAATTCTAGACAAACATTTAAAGGAATATTACTTTTTCATTCCTTATTTTTTGTTGTTGTATGTTTTTGCTATTAAAAGTCTGACATGTCTCATTGACCAATTCTCTGGAAACTCTTCTTGTAGTTTAGATAAAATTTGGTTCTTGGAATCATTGGATTGGTTTTTGTATTGTAAGTGGAAAGAACGTCTATACATTCGTTCCACTAGATCCCTCAAACTTTTGTAAGAGTTTTTCCCCCTTTCGTTAACCTCCAGCACCACTCCAAATGAGCTAAGGAGCAATTCATTTTCATTTGCATGTTCTATTTTTTTTCGTTTCTTAGAAAAACATTCCTTTTCTATGTTGTTGGTCCCTATAGAACATTAAACATATGTGAATTAATATACTGTTTGACACATGTTATATAATAATTTGAAGTATATTATTAATGAAAATTAAAAAAATAAACTCATATTGGATCGATAGTATTTTTTCATTCACTTGATTCATCCTTTTGCAATTCTTCCATCAAGCTTTTACGCTCTTCTGGTCCTAGATCAAAAATAATCTTATCGAGCTTTGTCATTTTGTGGCTCTGCATGTTACACAGTAAACAATACATATTATTTAAACTTACATATAGTTCAAAAATAATATTTTTTGTAAATAATTTACAAAGAACTTGTATTTTTTTCTTTTCTTGATGTGTTATCAGTATTTTTGTTACTTGATCTCTTGTCAGTCATTTCTTTATCAATCTGAAACCTGTACCATATCATTCATTAATATATTTATAAATAAATTGTCAAATTTTCAGGTAAAACATAAATCTCAAGAAATTGGTGCTCCTTTCATGATGTACACATCGACGTCAGTGCATGGGGGTATTATAAACGCATCGCACAAACAGTATAATAGACCGTACGGTGATGTCCTCGTAACATAGCGCACCAGTGCCCTATTTTAGATATGGCGCACTGATTTAAAAAAATTGCTTTTAATTTTTTTATTACACAATAATTGTGCGGTCCGCTATATAATACAGTGCACCGGTGCGCTAGGTTACACAGGGGGCACCAATAATTTAAAAAAAAAAAAAATACATTTTTTTCAAAAATTAACGCAAGGGCCGACATGGATTGGGATTCGACTATGTAAGTCATCTTGTGGGTTCGATTTCAATCTAAAATGAAAATCCCTAATTTGGAAATCACAGAAACAGGGAGAACAAAGGGCAGAAACAAAAAAAAAAATGAAGGGTTTAGGGTAAAAATTGATTTTTTTTTTGTTTCTGAAAATGAAAAAAAATTGAAATTTTTTTCTTACTTCATAAAAAAAAAAAAAAAAAAAAAAAAAAAAATCAAATTTAATCATGAGATCGTTTGGGTTTGAATCACCAGAGGTTTGGATTCTAATTGTCTGAATACTTCTATTCGTACGTATTTCGCTGCTCCACAGTGCTCTCATGCTCTCTTGCTCCAGGTATGTCTCCTGCAAATCTCTAGCTGAAAATTTTAGCAAAAATAGTGAAATAATGAAAAGTGTTTAGTACTTAAAGAATTGTTTTATGAAATTAGATTTTCGAAAATATTTTTCCGCCCATTTTTCAATTTGCCGCTTTTTTCACTTAAAGAAAATAGAGTTGTACTTTTTTTATTTGCAGTTATTCGTTATCGATGCGTCACTTAATAGCACGCAACGGTGTGTAGTAACTAAAACACATTGGCAGTAACTAAAATGCACCGGTGCGGTTATCCGTACATTAGCACCGATTTGTGGTTAAGGCACCGAAATTAATTTTACTTGTGTACACAAAAATTAGACATGTTGGAAATGTACATTTTGCTGTGAAAATATTTGGGCCATTCCTTTTCAAAACTACACCTCTTATTCTTTCAGAAAAAGAAACTTGAACCTATCCACAACCTGCAACAAGAAAAGGTGCCCCATGATCTGCTTGCTCATTTGTAAATTCCTCCTCCATCTTGGCATCCAATTTCCTCTTTTCTACTTTGTGATTTCTATCTTGATCTTAACAAAATTTATACAATCTCTATTTTACGAGACACTGACCTTGAATGTTCTGGGAGCAATGACAATGAGTCCTTCAGTCTATGTTTGTTAGCAGAAGAAGACCGATTTTCGACTAGACGATGCGGTTATTACATGTGGAGGCAATGGTTTCTCATAGAAAAAGAGTATAGAGTTGAGAAGAGGAAATACATTGCAAATTGGGCTATTACATTAGCTTTTCCAATGGGAAACCGATTTGCAGGTGGAAATATAGTAGTTGTAGGTATCTATGCTTTTCTTCCCACAGAAATGGTCAATGGATTTCCATTTATAATACAAGCAGACTTTTTACTGGTTTCATCGAGAGAGAGCATCATTTTCAATAACAAATGGAACCAGAGAATCCTTAAGTGTATCTCGTTCGCATTTTGTTCAGCATTTCGTTCTTTGATAAGTGCTAATTCACCTATACTTTCAAAAATTTGGATTTTTGGGTACCTTCCATGTGATATTCCTCGTTATCCACAGGACCACAGCTCAGAAAAGTTAGAGATGCCTTTCAGGTTCAATTGAAAGCCAAAGATGTGATTTTATATGACGTCAGCTTTGTCGGTAAAATTTTATGTAAGCCAACCAAAGCTCGGAAAATACTCCCAGCTTTTAAACTCATTCTGGAGAGAGTAAATGAACATGGTCATCAAAGTGAACAAGCCCATCTGTTTTACCGTGATGTACACATTGTGCCCTATTTTAGATATGGCGCACTGATTAACAACCTCGATTGACCTTTCATTACTATCCCTATAGAAATGAGAATATTTCCCTTCATGGGACCTACCAGCCCGATCAAAAACGTCAATTGATATTTCTCTGTTATCCTTAAGGGAATGAGAATCCTTCCCTTCATGGTGCCTCTTGGCTTTATCGACTGCCTCGATTGATCTTTCTCTACTGTCCAATCTTTCCCTGCCATCCTTGTAAGAATGAGAATCGTTACCTTCATGTGATCTCTTAGTCCGTTCAAGAGACTCAATTGATCTCTCTCTGACATCCCTTAGTGAATAGGACTCCTTGCTTTCGAAGGATCGTTTCACCTCGCTAGTCGCCAGAGCGTTGACAGGTATTTTTTCTGCCATCAAATCTGCTCTCCCTTTATCCATCATGGGACCTCTTAACCCTATCGTTGGCCCCAACCAAATGCTCTCTCCCATGATCAAGAAAATACATACCCTCGTGACCAGGCCTCTTAACCCTATCTCCAGTCTCAACCGAGCTTTCTCGACTGCCCTTCTCATATTTTTCATAAATATTTTCTCGTTTTGTACTCTGTCGAGCTCTGTAGTTGTCTGCATCCCTCTAAGCATCTTTGTTTGTCTTCCTTTTTGAATCACTCATTTTCTCTGCTATAAACTTCTCAGCCAAAATTCGAACTCTCATCTTTTCAAACCCTCATCTCCTCAAAAAAATTCTTGCTCACGATTCGAACCCTTCGCTGCTCCAATACTACACTTTACAAAATAAATTTTCCTTCTTAGAAAAGATATTTCAATGACATACCTAGTTCGCGTGAGGTTTTATTTAACCCTATTCTGGTGCACAGGGTTTTATAGGTGCACCGATGCGGTTTCGTAAGACCACAGTTTATTTTTTGGAACGGTGTTTTACGACACACCGATGAGGAAGAGTTGTGAAGCAGTGCGCTACAGTAATAAGACACACCAGTGCGGGTTATGATGATAAGCACACCAGACGAAAAACCAGGAACCTCCACTAGAAATGGCGTACTGTATAAAGTTTTATTTTTTTCGTATGTAAGATCATAATAAAATAATGATAATTCTAAATTACATGAATCTATTTGCATTATTTTCTAAACCTTATTATGTTACAAAAATTCATATTATTCTAGATTTATTATTTTACAATTATTTACAAATTTAAAAATTTTAATAAAATCATTTCACATTAATACAATTAAAATTTTACAAATATTTTTGTAATATTCCCAATTAGTCCTAAGCTAATGGGAATATTCAATTTTGTTTTATTTTTCTGTTTCAAGAATAAAATTGTAAAGGAGGTTCATAAAACTCCTAAACAGTAAATAAATCAATTCCAAATGTGAAAAAGGCTATATCTTGGCTATGTAAGTAAGCACCCTTAGTTGTGAAAAGGGGCTGAACATTTTGACTGGGTCAACCATGACCAAATCTACAGCGTTGTCTTGGAGGAGTGGCCATCAATGAGGCATAGCACAGTTTTAGATGGAGATGGCTCATGTGAAAGGAGCTATTTCGTTGAAGGTGGTTTGGGGTTCGCAAGCTCTCAACTTATAAAAGAAAGAGGATGGAAGCATGAGAATGTTGTTGATGATATTGTATTTTTAGAGTATATTGTATGTTTAGAAATATCTCATTCTCATTTTTGTTTAGCTGAGAATAGTGTTGTTTAGCACTAGGTGTTCTTGATCGGGAATCCCACCTCTTTCCTTGAGAGGCATCTTGGAAGAATTTTCATTTCTTGTCCACTATCTGGCTAAAGGCCAAGCTTCTACTTCAAACTACAACTCAGATCCTATTGAGGGTTTGGTTGTCTTTGAAAGTTGCAGCAAGTGGAGGCTAAATCTACTCAGATCTAGACCATTCTAGTGCTCCTTTTCAGTGGGGAAGGCTTCTATCCCATTGGCAAGAGAGTATTGGATCATTGGAGCTACATTTTCAGATATTGGCATGTGGCCAACTATATTCTAAACCCTACAGCACAGTATTGCGTCCAGAACTGTGTTATTTCTGTAGGTGCTTTTGCAGGGAGTTTTTTCACATCAGTTGGAGAGTTGGTTTTCAAGTGTTGGGGATCTGCCCTTCACTATGAAGATCCATTGTATAAAGATATATTTCTTGTCATATCAGATTTGATCTGAATAATGTTGTACATTTCTGAATATCTAAATCATTCTGCAGATCTACAAACTTAGATCTTAGATCTACTCCTTGTACTTCATGTATTGTTGAAAACCCCAAGGGGATTTTGAAAGAGGAGCCTATCTAGGGTATGGATCTGTTATAGATCTAACATTTCATGCACAGATGTGTTCTATATTTGAAGTGTAATCAACAGTTGTTGCAACCTAATAAAATAACGTTGTTAAGGCAGTTTCTGTTCATATGCATGGTTGTAGCACCTCTTTTGAGGGATTTTCTTCCATTGGAGATTTCTATTTTCTGTTGTACATCTTATGGGCCATCTTATGCATATCTTTTTCTATTATAAATGTAAATAAAGAATCTCCATATTGGCATCCTACTATTTTTTAGATGATCTGCATTATTTTCCTGCATATCTGTCTTATATTGATGCATTCCCTATTTAGGGATATTACAGTGGTATCGGAGCATCATCTTGGCACAGCCTATGCTTTCTAAGAAGCCAATATGTCTTCTGAAGATGAAGAACCTCTTACTGATAGAGAGAAGAGGTATCTAAAGAGAAGACAGAATAAATTTGATTACACCAATGACAATGAAGACAAGGGTAATGCCCCTGCATCTGGAAGTGAAGAAGAAGAAGGAAAGGACTTTGCTAAGATCCTTTTGAGAGCCATGCAAGATCTTGCTAGAGAGATCAAAGAGATGAGATTGGATAGAATCAAAGAATCTCCTAAGAGATTTCATCTTGGAGAAAGCTCTTGCATGTCTCACCACTGGAATGATCAACCAGTGCATCAACCACAAATTTCCCAATGCTCTACCATGCCTACTTTTTTGGCTGTGGGAAATGAAGGGGTTCAAGAGCAAGCATCCCTTGAAAACTATTTTGAAGAATATGAGTCTCAAAATCAAAGATTCAAAGATCACTCGAGTTTTCAGGATTTTTTTCATCTCAAGGAAAAAAGAAGACCAATGCATCAGCATAGAGATGGTGGATTCACTCATAATCATGATCGACATCACTCTATGAGCAGATTATTTTTACCCAACTTTGATGGGTCATCCAAGTGTTCTGCCAAAGCATGGGTAGAAAAACTTGACATCTACTTTCAGTTGAACAAGGTTCCAGAGATGGAGGCTATCAAGATTGCAGCGCTGCACTTTGAAGGTGAAGTACATGATTGGTGGTTCTATGGCTTGTCTACATTGGGTCATGCTAATGTGACTGCTTATTCAGAGTTCACTAGCAAGCTGGTGGAAAAGTTTGATAGAAGAGATCCAGAGGCACCATTCATGAGCCTTGCAAAGTCGAAGCAATCAGGTAATACAGAGTCTTACATTTCTGATTTTTTAAGATTATTTGTTATGGTTCCTGACTTGTCTGCAGCTAGAAGGGTGTACATGTTCATCGATGGTTTAGATGAACCTCTTCATGGGCTGGTAAAATCTACTAAGCCCACTACTATGCATGATGCCATTGAAAGGGCTCGAGACCTTAATGATTCCTTGCCAAAAGCAAAGGCAAGTTTTCAGCATAAGCCCTCTTTTCCTTCAAAGGGAAAGGCAGAAAAATATGCTCCTTCCAAGGAGAGCTCATACAAGAAGCCTCTTGATGATGAAGTCCTGAGAGATCTAAGAAAAGGAAGATATGCTTCACTTGCAAGGAATCATGGGCACCTGGACATAGATGTGCTGTTGGAAAAGCACATTACATAGAGGTCTTCTCAGATGTTGAGGAGGAAGAAGAAGAGGAATCAAGGAGAGGTCACAACGCTGACACTGTAGGAGGAGAGCCAACACCATCAGGAGATGGGGATGGAGAATTTTCTCCTATTGTAGGGGTTCTTGCATCTTTGATAGGAGTACCTAAGTACTTTACCTTAAGATTTCAAGGTTCCATCTTGAATCAGAGGGTCTCTATCTTGCTTGATAGTGGGGCAACTCACAATTTCATTGATGCCCATCTAGTGCAAAGGAGGGCAATACCCACTGATAATTTTGAGGGATTCTCTGTTTTGGTCCCAAGAGATAGAACAATGCAATGCATGCATTGTCTCCCATCACTTTCAGTCACCATGGGAACCTATACTTTGGTTGATCACTTCTTTGTATTTGACATACCGGACACCAATGTGATTTTGGGTGTTCAATGGTTGATTACTTTGGGGAAAGTCACCACTGATTGGGAGGCTTTGCAAATGGAATGGGTGGACAAGAAGAGTGGTGAAACTCAAATGATAAAAGGCATTCATGCATATCCCTCACATACCACTTCCACACAAAGAATAGAGATGGATTTGCGTAGTGGAAGCAAGGACCTTATAGTCCCATCTATCATGCTCATGAGGTTGTTGCATGGGACACTCTTATCTAGTGGCAAACCACCTAGGAGGCCACCTGATTCATTTTTTGTGGGATATATCTCACCACATGATGCTCCAAATTCATATCCAGGAGGGATGGGAGCATTGGAAGACAATGATACAGCATTGGGAGGTTTGGGGAAGCTCAAGCAGGAGGGAGATCTTCTTCCCTTATCATCATCACCCACTCTCATTTCTGATTCTGTGTTGTGGGAGGAGAAGAATGGAAGGAATGTCCTTCCAACACATACCTTTGGCATGGGATATGTCAAGGAGGAGAGAAATAACATGACAGATATTTATGTTGATACATCATCAGTGTTGTCATTGTTGGGCAGTTTAGATCCATATTGGAAATCCCAACTGTTGGTGGATTATTCCAAGGATCTTCACACTTGTATGATACTCGATGACCAGCTGCATGAAGAGGGCCATCTAGTCCATGAAGGAGTAATCTATCTTCATGGTAGGATCTTCTTGTCTAGAGCCTCCAAGCTCAAGGAGAAGTTGCTACAAGGGGCCTACAAAGAGTTATGTTTCAGCCACACCTATTCCATGAATATCTACAACATTATCATGAGAAGCTTTGAATGGGAAGGCTTTGGAGGAGAAATACATCAGCATTTTCAAGAATGCATGAACCATGTAAAGTTGGGACAGAAATATGACTATGAGAGAGTTGTTTCAACCATCTCTTCTTTATTTTGAGAGAGGAGATGAATCTATTCACCACTCCATTTTTATGAGGGGGATCTTTGGTGAAGAGCATGCTCATGTAAAACATGTTTTATTTTCAGATTGTATGCATTCTTTCACCATGTTTATGCAGGCCATGACTCCAAGGAGGAGTACTATATCTTGTAAACTTCATGGCCAACATGGGGCCACAAAAATTTCTAAACTTGGCCACTCCCTTGGTGGACAAAGGGAGATTTTTCATCATGATGGGTGCTTCCCTAAGGTACCAAATATATCTCACACTTTCATCCATAGTGAGATAACAGGTACAGTAATTAAGTGGTGGGAAAACCACTTACCACATCTAGATCTGATGCAGGCAGGAGATGCACTGCACTGGTTCCACATGTGGGACTATGACCCACCTCCATATGCAGAAATTTATGTTTGTTTGTACATTTTTTTGCTCCCATACATTGATGATATTCTTGTACTTTTTATGGGAATGTATGGAGGGATGATGGGAGGTATGTATGTGCCCCATGGGATGGAGGTTCTCCATGTATCTTATGCTACATGTTTCAGGGAGGACATTGGGCAAGCCATGTTTCTTTCATTTGAGTTATTGTCTCCTTGTGGGATGAACTACTTACATCTCATGAGAACTTTGGAGGAACAATTCATGGAGGGCTGGATTGGTGAACACTTAGCTTATGTAGGAGGCTTATCACATGATGATGTCACCAATGGAGGAGGAGAAGAGTTGTAGCACTCACCTTATCATTTTCTTGAGGAAAAGCAACATTTTGGAGGGGAGGACTGTAATATTCCCAATTATTCCTAAGCTAATGGGAATATTCAATTTTGTTTTATTTTTCTGTTTCAAGAATAAAATTGTAAAGGAGGTTCATAAAACTCCTAAACAATAAATAAATCAATGCCAAATGTGAAAAAAGGCTATATCTTGGCTATGTAAGTAAGCACCCTTAGGTGTGAAAAGGGGCTGAACATTTTGACTGGGTCAACCATGACCAAATCTACAACTTTTTCTTGGAGGAGTGGCCATCAATGAGGCACAGTGCAGTTTTAGATGGAGATGGCTCATGTGAAAGGAGCTATTTCCTTGAAGGTGGTTGAGGGTTTGCAAGCTCTCAACTTATAAAAGGAAGAGGATGGCAGCATGAGAAATCTGTTGATGATATTCTATTTTCAAAGTATAT
This sequence comes from Pinus albicaulis, assembly GCA_034641835.2. NCBI lineage: Eukaryota > Viridiplantae > Streptophyta > Pinopsida > Pinales > Pinaceae > Pinus > Pinus albicaulis. The sequence continues at coordinate 1,565,457,725 of CM076575.1, read as the reverse complement.
TGTCTGTTTAGACATATCGCATTCTCGTTGTTGTTTAGCTGAGAATAGTGATGTTTAGCACTGGGTGTTCCTAATCGGGAATCCCACCTCTTTCCTTTAGAGGCCTCTTGGAATAGTTTTCATTTCTTTTCCACTATCTGGATAAAGGCTAAGCTTCTTCTTCCAACTACAACACAGATCCTATCGAGGGTTTGGTTGTCTTTCAAAGTTGCAGCAAGTGGAGGCTAGATCTACTCAGATCTAGACCATTATAGTGCTCCTTTTCAGTGGGGAAGGCTTCTATCCCATTGGCAAGAGAGTATTGGATCATTGGAGCTACATTTTCAGATCTTTTCATGTGGCCAACTATGTTCTAAACCCTATAGCACAGTATTTCTTCCAGAACTGCATTATTTCTGTAGGTGTTGTTGCAGGGAGTTTTTGCACATCAGTTGGAGAGTTGGTTTTCAAGTGTTGGGGATCTGCCCTTAACTATGAAGATCCATTGAATAAAGATCTATTTCTTGTCATATCATATTTGATCTGAATATTTTTTTACATTTCTAAATTTCTAAATCATTTTGCAGATCTGTAGACTTAGATCTTAGATCTACTCCTTGTACTTCATGTATTGCTGAAAACCCCAATGGGATTTTGAATGAAGAGCCTATCTAGTGTATGGATCTATTATAGATCTAAAATTTTTTAAAATGGCAACAAGAAACAGTGAAGGAGGCCTCTTGAAACATCTTTCCTGATCCTAGTTGGGGATTGATCCCCTAAACTAGGTGGGGACCACACATGTGATTTTTGTCGAAAAGTCTATTTTTAGACTATGTCTATTTTTAGACATATGGAGCATGGTCTAGGAGTTGCGGGATGTTATTCTTGGATGATTGGTCAAGTTGGTAAAAATAGATGGACATATTTTTTTAGACATACAGGTCGAAGTCTATTTTTAGACTGCCTGTCTAAAAATAGAACAGTGAAATATTATTAGCCCTTAATAATATTTAGACTATAAACATTATCTTTTCCTCTTGGAGCACTTCAGTTTGAGCTACAGATGTGGCACATGCAGCTGGAAGAAGGAAATTCGAATTTCCTATGGGTTAGTTGAGCTATTGCATGGTTGACTTCAGTTAGAACTCATGTGGCATAGTTTGGTGGAGTTGATGAGACAGTTGGTGGAGTTGTGTTCGGTTTAACTTAGTTGAACTAGTTGTATTTAGTCTAACTGAAAAATACACTAGTGATGAGTGGTGTGAATTAATTATTAATTAATTCACTAATTATTAAATCATAAATCAACTAAAGAATACATCAGTTAACTGCAATGCGTGGAAAGTTCAGTGGAGACCAGCGTTAGAGGTGGGTGAAAGGGTGAGTCTACTATCAGTTGTGACTATAGTGTGCATGAGATTTTCACAATCATTGGAGGAGATTGCCAATGAGGATTGTGTGGTTAAAGCCAAGGGAATTTGAATTCATTCCATCCATTCTCTCATCTTGGATTGCGCAGTAGAGGCAGGTAGAGAATGGAGGAGTTTTGAACCCGTGACTTGTTCAAAACTGAGCTAGTTTGTGTGTAACTTTTGGAGACAGTACTGAGTACTTGTGAGGAGTATTGTACTGAGATTGTTACATGATTATTCTTCATTATAATATACAGATAGTAGGGGTTTTTCAGCTGTAAGCTTTCCCCGGTATACATACTGTGTTATATGTGTTGAATTTCTATGTGCGCATGTGAATGTTTTCAATACCGCTTGTTGTTTTTATTTCCGCATGTGATGATTAATGCGTAGAAGAGATTATGTGTTATGTATGAATCTCAAATTTTATGTGACCAGGATAATCTCGGTGAATAATTCAACAAATTATTGAAATTTCTACATGGTATCAGAGCCGATATTGATCATTAGATCTATTATTCAGAAAGTGATTGCATTTTTATTTCTTCAGGCAGAGTCTGCAATCGGGCCAGGTAGCCTCCGGATTCATCCTTATTTGAAGGTGAAAGGTCTGGTAAATTCCCATGCAGTCGATCTCTGATTTTGAAATAATTTGTCCTCATGAATTTTAGATCGGAAGCGGTGGAGTTTGGAGCTGTTGGAATTCGAATTGCAGAATTGTTTTTTCTTTGTGTCAAAAGAAAATATGTCTTTCGTCAGATTGCGATTGGAGTATGCCTAGGAAGGAAGCTCGAATTATATTGCATGGAAAGACAGGATGGAGGCAGTGTTAGATGACAATGGGTTGTTGGAATTCATAGAGAAAGAAATTCCAAAGCCTACTTCTACGGATGTTGCTGTGATTGAAGCTTGGCAAAAGAAGACAACAAGGTGTCGAAGGATTCTGTTGGAGGGCGTGAAGGATCACATAGTATCCAGCCTGCATGGTAAAGCTTCTCCATTCTTGATGTGGAAAGCTTTGACAGATTTGTTCCAAAGCAAGAGTGACCAAAGGAAGTTGGCGCTCAAGGATAAACTCGGGAAAATAAAGATGGAGAAGAATGACACTATTCCGGTATACTTGACAAAGTTTGTCCACTGCAGGGATGAGCTTGGGAGTGTAGGAGTTAGTGTGGATGATGAGGAGCTGGTGAGCTTGGCTCTCCTCGGGCTTCCGAAAAGTTGGCATGCATATCAGGACAGTGTCAATGGTCGGGAAAATTTTCCAGGATGGGAAAGACTGTGGTACGATCTTGTCTCGAAGAGGAGATCAGGCGGGTACCGGAGAGATGGATCTTCATAAAGATGTCGATGAAGAAGGCGCACTTTGGCTGCCATGAGAAGAAGGGTAAGGAGAGGCTTCTCGTCCGTGCGGATGGTAAGTGTAACTGTCCAAAGTGAAGTGTTTTCCTTGTCACGATCATGGACATTACGCCACGAATTGTGCGAGTGGTGAGGCTCTTGTCTGTAATTTAATTTGGACTTCTCATTCATCGCATGCATGAGTGTCTAGTGCATTGGGATCGGGGGTGGTATTTTGATAGTGGCGCTTCCTTTCACATGACGGGAGATGCAAATCTTTTCAGTGACTTGGTGGAGAAAGGTCTCCAGATACATGTTGAGTTGGGCGACGGTGGACGTCTGATACGGCCCGGCATTAATTGCCCTGCTTTCTTCAGAGGGAGTCGAATGGCTCCTTCTTTTTTTAAGATGTGCATATGAGTTTAACAAATAATTTGATCACAAATTAACCAATGTTAAAAATTAACCAATGTTAGAGGATAAAGGGTATGAGGTTGTCTTCAGTAAAGGAAAAGTGTTCCTTCAGCACAAGGCAACGGGACAAGTCAAGAAGGTTGGGATTCGAGCCAAGAATCTCTACAGACTTGAAGTAGATGGGATGTCTACGGAGCTTCCAACTGTTGGGAAGCGGAAGGAAGACATGCAACTGATGCTTGAGAGGGAGAAAGTTTTGCATGCAGGTGATAGTGAACCTCAGGATGTGGAGTAGCCACAAGAGGATCATGGAGTGGGAGAAACCACTTGTGTGAAATTTCGGTGCCGACGGGCGGACGGTGCGTACGGCGGGCGAGTCGGGTGAGAGGTGGGGCGACATGCATGATTGATCCCAAGAGGAGATTTCTGGGCAGGATTCATGAGATGGTGTGGATCTCATGAATTGAACCTGGCTACGAGGTGCTCACAGCGCAGCAGTAGCATGATCAGTTTGATTGATGCAGGCAGATCAAAGTGACAGTGTTGGATACTGGAGCACAGATCAGAGTTGACAGCAAGTGCAGAGTGCATGGGTGCAAGATATCAACATCGCAGTGGTTCCTGATGTTATGTGCAATTGTCCAAGCAGAGATCGAAGACTTTGATGATAGATGCATCAGATTGATTGAGTTGTTTGGAGCCTATTCAGTTTCAGAGGAGTTGCAGAGCAGATGCATGGAGTTGCATGACGCTTGCAAAGGGTTCATGGCACATGCATGGAGTTGCATGGTGCATGCATGAGTTTGCATGGCGCATGAAAAGGGTGCATGGCGAATGCATGGAGTTGCATGTCGCATGCATGGAGTTGCGTGGCGCTTGTGAAGGTTGCAGGGCGAATGCATGGAGTTGCATGTCGCATGCAAAGACAGTCCTTTCTTGTTGAGAGGGAGTGTTGAAAATGGAAACAAGAAACGATTGAAGGAGGCCTCTATGAACAGAATTTCATGATCTAGTTGGAAAGTTGATCACCTAAACTAGGTGAGGACCACACATGTGATTTTTGTCGAAAAATCTATTTTTAGACTATGTCTATTTTTAGACATATGGAGCATGGTCTAGGGGTTGCAGTATGTTATTCTTGGAGTATTGGTCATGTTGGTAAAAATATATGGACATCTATTTTTGAGCATACGAATTCGAAGTCTATTTTTGTTGCTGTCTAAAAAACAGAACAATCAATATTAGCCCTTAATAATATTTAGACTATAAACTTGATATCTTTTCCTCTTGGAGCACTTCGAGTTTGAGCTACGAATCATGGCATACCGTGGTAAGAGAATTCGAATTTCCTGTGGGTTAGGGTTGATTGAGCTATTGCATGGTTGACTTCGATTAGAACTCATGTGTCTGGCGATTTGGTGGAGTTAATGAGACAGCTAGTGGAGTTGTGTTCTGTTTATTTTAGTTGAACTGGTTGAGATTAGTTTAACTAGCTAATCAATTAGTTATGAGTGGAGTGAATTAAATATTATTTAATTCATTAATTAGTAACTCATTATTCAACTAAAGAACACATCGGTTAACGAACAGTGCATGGACGGTTCAGTGGAGACTAGTGTTAGAGGTGGGTGAAAGGGTGGAGTCTACTATCAGTTGTGACTATAGTGTGCATGAGATTTGCACAATCATTGGAGGAGATTTCCAATGAGGATTGCGCAGTTAAAGCCAAGGGAATTCGAATTCATTCCATCCATTCTCTCATCTTGGATTGCGCAATAGAGGCAGGAAAACAGTGGAGTAGTTTTGAACCCGTGACTTGTTCAAAACTGAGCTAGTTTGTGTGTAACTTTTGGAGACAGTACGGAGTACTTGTGAGGAGTATTGTACTGAGATTGTTACATGATTATTATTAATTATAATATACAGACAGTAGGGATTTTTCAGCTGTAAGCTTTCCCCGGTATACATACTGTGTTATATGTGTTGAATTTCTATATGCGCATGTGAATGTTTTCAATACCGCTTGTTGTTTTTATTTCCGCATGTGATGATTAATGCGTAGAAGAGATTATGTGTTATGTATGAAGCTCAAATAGTATGTGACCAGGATAATCTCGGTGAATAATTCAGCAAATTATTCAAATTTCTACAAAAATTTCATGCACATATCTGCTCTAGATCTTAAGTGTAATCAACAGCTTTTGCAGCCTAATAAAATAACATTTTCAAGGCAATTTCTATTCATATGCATGGTTGCAGCACCTCTTTTGAGGGATTTTATTCCATTGGAGATTTATATTTTCTATTGTACATCTTATGGGCCATCTTATGCATATATTTTGTTGTTATAAATGTAAATAAAGAATCTCTATATTGGCCTCCTGCTATGTTTTAGATGATCTACGTTATTTTCCTGCATATCTGTCTTATATTGTTGCATTCCCTATTTGGGGATATTACAATTTTACATACAATTACAATTACAATTTCACATACAATTACGATTAGAATCACAATTACAATTTTAGAATTGTACATACAAAAGACATCTACAAAATATATCTACAAAAGACCTCTACAATTACAATTTTAGAATTGTACATACAAAATATATCGCCATCAAAAGACCCAATGTCTGCAAAATATATAAAAGTACACAACAATAATTAGACAATTTCATTACACAATTTAATAAAAACAATGTAAAGAAAATGTTAGAATAAATTTAAATAAAACAGTAATATTACCTCTTCATATGGCGGCTCATCATCTGTGAAGAGGATGTTGGCACACCCTCGCTAATCCAATCTAGCATAAGGATAGGGGACCATAATGAAGGGATGCAGCTCATCAACACAGGCTAGCAACTCCATTGCATCATGCGATATCCTCATTGGAAACACAATCTCGCCCCTCTTGGGCATCATCTGCCCCCACATGTGCATTTGTGCCTCGAACATCAGCCTACGAGGCTGCTGAACAAAAGTAGAACTTGTCCCTGGAAACCTCTCAAAAAATAAACAAAAAAGCTCTGAAGCAAAAGGGAATTTGACCCTCCCTTGTGCATGAGCACGAAATATATCTAAGGTTGTACAGAACTGCAGTAAAAAAATGGTAGACCACCTGACAAGTTGTGGCTCTTGTACTAAAGAATCAACATAATATAGAAGCGAGCAACTAATTTGTTGCCCGTCACTGGTGTTGTGTGAAATGGTCGAAATCAAAAGTGAGAGGCACCTCACCTCTTCACTACCAAATGCACCAATATGTAACAGACCTCCGGCGACCTGAAAATATGAAGGAGACAGTACATGTGCTCCAATGTATCTCTAGGAGTACACTAACTGACTCCCTACTACACATCCAGCTAGAACCTCTGGGAATGAGGGAAAATCCACCCCTCTCCTCGATAGCCCTGTAATGAAATATATGTCCTCCTCATTGGGCGTGCACCACTGGTTAGGACCAACCTGGAAAGCCTGTCGGTGGGCATTCCACCTGCGGATAAGATGTCTCAAAAACACACCATGGCCCTTTAGGGAAGTAGCTTCCTCATCGAACTTGAGGAGGCCTACCTACCTTAGGAGCCCCCGGGTAGCTGCTGTAATAGGCCGAGGGTACGCATCTCTCTCCCTCTCTCGTGCCTCCCATAGGCAAACCATGTCATACTGCTCTACCTATAGTTGTTGTTGTTCCCCCTCTTCTCTCTGAATGATTGACATATTAAATAAAAAAAATTTATTAAATGAGACATGTATTTAGGAATATACATATATAATTCTTTTTGGAAAAAAAAAAAAAAAAAACATTCGGTGCGCCACAAAAAACATTCATGCACTGGTTTTGGTGCGTCTTTTGTTTGTCACACACTGGTGGCGGTGCCCCAGATGATATTCAATGCACCGTAGGCAGTGCACCTGAAAATTTTCATCGCATCATTGACTATTTACGGTGTGAGGAGTGTAGTGCGCTGACTAAAATCTATGCCTCGGCGCGTATAGTTGGGTCAACGCACCGACCTCCTGACTTCATTACATAGTCAACGGTGCAGTATTTTACCAGGCTGCACCGTTGACCCTGTCGAAATTCCGAATGCAGTGCACTGACAAAAATACCTGCCCCAGGGCGGATATTTTAGTCAACGCATCGCGTTGCCGCTATTCCACATGGTCAACGGTGCGGCCGGTTAAATGACCGCACCGCATTTTTTTTAAATTTTAAAATAATGCGGTGTTCCTTTCAGTACCTCCCCAGAAATGGTGTAGATACCGTTAGCATCGGTTACGATGCGGCCTGCAAATTTTACACGTAGCACTGCTTACCGGTGCAAGCCGAACGGCTCGAACGCACCGCGTGACAAAAAAAAAAAAAAAATCTTTTAAATGGTTAATTTTAAGGTTATTTGAAATCATAATCCGCTAAAAAGCTTAATTATTGAAAGACAAGAAAAATACCTATACATTTGGCTGTCGAGGAGGCATATTGGCTGTAGAATTTGCAAAAGAAAGTTTTCCCACCATTTTGCAAAATGCAAGCTGGAGATTGGTGGGCAATACACAGCAGCAGTGCATGCAATGGGTGCAATGGGAGCACCGATGTCAGGGTGGCTCAGACAAGGATAAATTGCACTAGTGCTTGAGAGCTCTTGAGCACTGAGAAAAGTGAAAAATGCAGTTTTTTGGCCGTAATTTGTTTTTATTCAACCCTGTTCCGGTGCGCGGGGTTTTATAGGCGCAACGGTGCCATTTCTTAATACCGCACCGAGCAGTTTCTATTTTGGCGTGGTGTTTTATGTTGCACTGGTGTGGAAGAGTTGTAAAGCATCGGTGCTCTATAGTAATAAGACACACCGTGCGGGTGTGTGCGAAGCGCACAGTGTCCGATGTGCCAATGTTTTGTGTGCACCGGTGCTTTCTCTTGTTGAGCGCACCGGTGCAGTTTAGGATGATAAGCGCACAAAATGAAAAACATCCGCAAAAACCTCTGCCCGCCAACCTCCTCTTGTAACCTCTGCTAGAAACGGATGTCTGGGGTATTTTTATAATGGGTTCCTCAAAAACATCTGCTAGAGGGTCTTTTCCTTGTAGTGTAAATATGTCGAAGGACGTGGAGCTACTAAAGAAACTTTTAGAGAAAGAAAAAGACCAAAAAGATATTCAGGATATGCAGCATATATGAAAAGAATAATAGAAGTTGAACCAAATACATTTGAATAATTTTCTCATCAAGAAGAATGGAAGAAGGCGATGCAAGAAGAATATCAATCCACAATGAAGAATGGCATTTGGGAAATCGTTCCTAGACCAAGTGAAAAATCGGTTGTCACTTCAAAATGGATTTAAAAAATTAAACATGTTATTGATGGAAGCATAGACAAATACAAAGCTAGATTCGTTGCAAGGGGTTTCTCACAAAAGGAAGGCACAGACTATGAAGAGACCTTTGCACCTACTACAAGATGTACTACTATAAAATCTTTGGTTTCGTTGGATGCTACAATGGGATGAAATATCCATCAAATGGATTTAAAAACAAAATTTTTGAATGGAACCATCAATGAAGAAGTATACATTGAACAACCTAAAGGATTTGAAATAAAAATCAAGGACACTCATGTTTTCAGACTTAAGAAATCCCTATATGGATTGAAGCAAGCTCTTAGGGCATGGTAAGCAAGAATGGATGCATATCTCTTAAGAACTGGGTTTGTCAAAAAGTTCTATAGATCCAAACCTCTACATCAAGGTGGTGGGAAATGAACCAATCATTATTCTACTAAATGTGGATGAATTGTTTATTACATGTGTGGAATGTAGAATACAAGAATGCAAGAAGATGCTGGCAGCTGAATTCGAAATGAAAGATTTGGGACTTATGCATAATTACTTTGGAAGTATGGTAGAAACCTAGAGAGATATATATGGGGAAACATAAATACATAATCAAAATATTGCAGATATTTGGTATGCTGGATTCCAAGCCTATGACTACTCCTGTTATCAGATTTTTTAGTCTATAATTTTTTTTAAGTGCTGACAATGGGAGTGTCAGCGCAAATTTGTAATAAACATGTTTAAAACACTGACAATGGGAGTGTCAGTGCGAATTTGTAATAAGCAGGGTAAAAAACACTGACAACAGGAGTGTCATCGTTATTTTATTTTTGAAAATTTTAAGAATGTGTTGACATTCAAGGGATCAGCGCCAAAAGGAAAAATTCAAATTTTGTTTTATGTCCAAATAATGTGGTGTTAAAGCACATGTCAATAGTTTAACAATCATATATCAAACGAGCACTAACTAAGTAGATGTTAGCAAAAAACTCAATTTTACTCTGTTTTTTCCTGTAAAAGGTAGTAACTTCGAGTGCGGTTTCCAAGCAACTGGAAATGAATTTTCAAAATATGAAAGAGGTTTTTTTGAAAAAATACCCATTAACAAAAAACTCTCTTAGGTTTTACACAGGTGTCACGGTTGGAGATATTAGAAGTTATAACTGGACCCTATTTTTCAGGAATCTGAGTAAAATCTCATGGATAGTTGTTAACTTAGATGCCACCTCATCAAATTCAACTTGGTGATCCTTATCTCCAGCCATGAATCCAACAACAGCATGATATTCAGATGCAAATAGGAATAGAAATTTTTCTATATGAATGTATTTGATAAAGTACATTATTATTTTTATATCTTGCAATTAATTTTTGCTAGAAAATATTGTAAGTTATGGTTTTTTCTATAAAGACAATTTCTATAAAATGAAACGGGGTTGGAAAACTTTGAAAGGGACAGAACTTTGTGTGTGGTTTGAAATATCAATATATTTCTATATGCGGGTTTACATAGATAATTTGCATAGATTCATGTGTGTGTAACTTCCAATTTGTTTTCCTTATGGTCTTTAGTTTTTCCTTATGTTGCATATCTTAATCACCAAGTATTCGGTATTTTGGATAAAAGGATATGAATTTGAATTCCTTATGAATGCTTAAATTAAGCTTATCCGAATATTTTCCATGTTTTTCTCTTAAATATTTACAACATCAATCACGTTTCTCTATTTTAGATATTTATTTTCTATACTCTGTCTCCACATCTTTATGGTAATTTTTTCTAAGAATTCATATACCTTCTTTCCTTTTTCAGAGTTGTTTATGTATATTGATATTATAATTTTATTCACTAAACTCTGAGTGGTGACTCGTGGTAGAGATTTCAATTGGGTGGCATATTATCATATGAGCTATAGCGTCACGTGGGGCAGGATAAAACATATTTATGGGTGAACCAAGCACCAAAATTTTACATGATTTCATTTCTATTAGACGAAATCTGTGCACAGTATACGTTCTCGGGAATGAATTGGAAATGAACCCCTGAGGATAATTTCCTAGTTTACATTTGCTGTAGAGTGTTATCTAAATCAATATTTAGAGGCTTATATGAAAAAATGGTTGAACACTTCTTTGCAGTTATGTTTCATATGATATTTGAGATCGATCTTCCTTGAATGAAAGATCAGGTAAAGGAGTCACTTCGAGGTATCGCGGACTGGTTTGCAGCCCCTGAGGGTACATACATCAGGTGCTTCGGTTTTCATATATCCCCTCATCTTATGCTGCTTGTGTGACCAATAAGGTGGTCATTCAAGAAGTTGAAAATCAGCTGGAAATGCGAGTGTCAAGCATTATTAACGGGAGGAAGAAATCCCCTTGTCATGTCTTTCAATTGAGGATCAAATTTTCTAAGTTAAAGAGCTACAAGGAAACAACATTGGATATAAATTATCTTGACCACCTACACTTCACCACTAAATATTTCCATGTGTATGATTTCAAGTGAATTGTCAGGAAACATTTTCAAAGGATCGATCAAAATATGGGGTATGCATCGATTTCCACGGCAAACGATGAGAAGATGAAGAACTAGTACAATGCCAACATGAAGAAACATGTGTAAATGGAGAAAAATCACCCCACGATCTACCAGCTCAAGACTTGTAGATTCTAGAGGAGGAGGAGATAACACCTCAAGCAAAGAAAATATCTCCCAAGAAAAGGATCAGGTATTCCTCGAAAAGTGAGAGCAACAATAAATGGAAACCTGATCCCTTAAATTCCAGAGCTATCTAAGAAGAATAAGAGAGTAAAGAAGCATATTAATAAGAGAAGAGGAAGTACGATGAGTTTCTCCTGAAGCAAGAAGTAGAATAATAATAAAGGAGAAGTCTAGAAGAAGAGAAGCGGAGGTAGTCCCAAGACGAGGAAGCAACGCAAAAACTGGAAGAAGAGCAGATGAATCGGGATTTGGAAGAAGTGTTGGAGGAAGAAGATACCATCCAGCCCATGGATGATGAACCAGGAACTCCATAGGAACCTCCCCTTATATGTGGTCATATTCCATTTGAGGAAATGAGGATCACACCTCAACCCACCGACAGAGTCATGGATGTATGCAGCATAACTTTTGAGCAGCTGAAGAAGAGGATTGTGCAGCAGAGGCAGATATATTTCCCTAAATTTCTCTAGAATCCAGTCTCAGTATCCACAAATAAGGTGATAAACTCCAACACTAGAAGGAATCCTAGAGCTATTATGGCAAAAAATGTTGCATTGACTACAGCGGTGCAGGATAATTCTGATTATTTGTTGAATGAGAATTCCAGGCTTAGAAGAGAACTTGTTGCAATCAAGACACACTATAATGGGGACTATATAGCTCAGGTCAAAGATATCTCCACGGAGTTCAAAGCTTGGTACGCTTATATCACAAATGAGCTCCATGTGGAATCAAATGATCTATCCATTTGATGAGTCTTTGTCCCATCCTCATTTTTGTCTTATATAGTTGGCGTCTCATTTGTATTTTATCTTATGTAGTAAATTTTATGTAATGAAGTCCAAGGGTGATCGAAATCTAGATCAGGGGCAAAAAATTGCTCAAAAATTAAAGTGGTTATAATTGCACCAAACTAGAATGACAACGACCAATCTGTTGCCAGGAATCCAACGCAACTTGTTTCATTGAAAATCGAGTTTGGATGAAGAAGTTATATTCTGCTAATCGTCATTTAGAACAAGAAAAAATAAAAAAATAAAAAATAAAAAACATTTGCAGAACAGGTACAAGTTGATGACATGGCAGCCCAATCAGCATGCAGATAATATCCTTTAGTTTTTCTCCAATGGGACTATGACAAGTGTCACTACAGGGATTCACCAGTTTGGTTTGAGAAGGTGAAATTTTCCCAATGTCCTCTAAGATTGAATTTGGGTTCATGAATTTTTATGTGTGGTAAATTATTTGTTATTATGTATTAAGTTTGGATTAATATATATATATATATATATATATATATATATATTTACAAACCCTATATATAATTAAATTTTTGCATATTTATTAAACCCTAAAGTTCGATTCAAATACATTTTAAAGGTTATATTAAATGGTGGAGGCACACACTAATATATCATACGGTGGTGTATTTTAACATTGCAATATCAAGATCGACTGAGAAAAAAAACGCTCTAGCGAAAAACCCTAGCGAATGACCTAAGCTCCATGTCCCTCTGCGGCCCCTACCTCTGGCTGCTGCAGGCTCTACCCCTGCAAACCTGCCATAGCAGTCCAGCGGATCTCTTCGACAGCTCCTTCCTGTTAGGATATTCCGACACATAGGAAATAGTTAAGAATAACTTAGTCTAGTGTAGAGTTAGGTAAATTGTGTTTCTTTACCATGTTTTAGCGCTCGAATCTACCTTAGGCTGAAATAAGGTAAAACTCAAGGCAACATCAAACCAAGCTCAACCTCAAGTAGCTGGCCCTAAGGCAGAGAAAATACAATCTAGGGTCTATCTCGACAAAAAGTCTTCAGACCCTCGGCAAAAGGTCTTCAAAGGGGCTGAGATGACTTATAATGAATATTGATTTTAGGCTAGTAAATAGATAGGAAGGTTTGATTTAAATTTTTTGGGTTTTTGTTGGAAAAATGGGAAAAACAATTTTGGGCTCGGGGATGAGGCCAGATCTTTGGAGAATTCGAGTTGGGGAAAGGTAGGCAGTAGTCTTGATGCTTTTTGATTATGTGTATGGATGGATCAGAATGAAAAGGAGCTGAAGAGGGCAAGGGATAAAAAGGATCCTCTCCAAACTGGCGAAAACATATAAAACTAAACAAATTCAAAGGCAGAGCACTGGAATCAATGGATTCTACCTCATTTACTCATTCATTTAGTTTCGGAAGCAAAAGAAGGCATACATTAAACATTAAAGAACTTACAAATAACTGAGAGAACACACCATCAAAACTGAAAGCCACAAGAATCCCAACAGGTGCTGCAAAACCTCTGATCTTTCCTTAGCCAAAATGCAGAAAATATGTACAATAGTGTGCCAAACTTTTCCCAAGAGTCCAACCAGTCCAACCTCTGAAAATGACTCAGAAAATACATGATATAGACACGTCTAACCCCTTCCCATGCCTCTAGGGGTCTAGCTCATGCTTCTAGGAGTAGTTTGAACCAATTCTAAACAAAGAACTAAAATCTAGGCAGCCAAACAACTTGCCTCTATAAGCTAGGAAACTGATCCATTCACTTGATTTTCACTTTTTTGTGAATGAATCATCTAGAACAAGTAAATAAGTGCCAAAGTTACATCATGTACATCAAATTACATCAAGAAAAACCAAAAATTACATCAAGAGGTGAAACTAGTCACAACTGGCCGAATTCCTGAGCTGGAAGGTGAAAATTTGGTCAAAATCCTCTATGCGCCGCGCGCTAAAGCTCTATGCATTGCGCTACTTTAATCCTATTTTTGGGGCACTTCCCGGAGTCCAAATTGAGCTCATGATAGCTCGTTGGAAAGCCCTGGATGTTGGCTATCCAACCCAAGTGGAATTTTTCAATTTGGAGCTCATTTTCCCCTCCAAAACTTCATTCTCCCAGAAGTACTTCCTGCTGGTGCAAAAGGTGGCAGAAAGGTGGTTTTCATGGTGTTTTTGGCCCTTTTGATCATCCAGAACTTGATGAAATGCTTCGGCCATTTTTGAGCATGCATAAATTACCATGAAAAATCAAAAAATACAAATTTTTCCTCCAGAAGATGTCCCAATCATAAGTGCGTGTCGGGTCGCGCGACACGTTGGGCGGAAAAACCTGTTTTGTGACCAAAATTTTCAAAAATGACAAAAACTTCTCCAAATTTGCTGAAATTTGGAGCGAAGATCCCCTATCATGCCTCATGCTCTGCCAACGAAGCCTCGGCCAAGATCCGGAGTGGATCAGGTCTCTTTCGTCGTTTCAGTGCTCTGCTCAACCTTCTCTTCAGGATCTTCATTTTTGCTCTGCAAACGTGCATGCGGGCCCAATAATGACCTTTCATATGACGGAGCATGTCTTTGTCTCTATTGGCCTTTGCCAAAAACTTCTCCAGATGAATGTTAACATGCATGAGTTCGGTCTCTCGCTCAATTGGTGTCATGTCACCAGGTCTCTTCCGGGCCAATTGTCGATCTTCACGGATTCGCCGCAGCTCTACAAGTGTGTGCTGATCCTCCAGCTGTTTGTTCCACTGCTCCAAGTACTTTATTACCCACTGTGCTCTCTGCAAATTCTCTGTCAAAGTACCAATTTCAGCTTTCTGTTCCTGGATGACCTCCCTCAGTTTCGAGCTAGGAGAGCTCGCATCAACATCGATGAGTGTAAAATCAGTGTCTCGGCCTCCTAAAGGGCCCTCATCATGCATAGGCCTCTTGCCTCTATCCTGAACCTATACCTGTGCTAATGTCGAAGGCGAGACACCTTCCACCCCGGGTGGAGATAGTACTCGCACTGCTGATGAAGTCAATGAGACCCCTTCCACCTCGGGTGGAGATAGTACTCGTCGTGTAGCTGCAAATAAGGCTCTGTGGCCTCGCTGATATGTCACATACACTGGAGTGCTGATATGCTCAGTCTCAGGAATATCAAGCTGGTGTGAAGGCTCTCCCTCATCATGAACTACCTCTGGAGGCGGCAGTGGCACTGCAAAGAAGTCACGGGAGATGAAATCCTCCCAAGAAATTCCCTGTTGTGTTAACTGATGTACCACCATGATTTTGATCAGTGCGTAATGATATATACTGTTATGCTGCTGTGCTGGGGTCTTCTTCTATACGAGAAATTTCATCCTCTCTATGTTATGGTACATGAAGTATGGAATGCTCATCATACGTACCCTCGTGAAATGCATCAACAAACGGATATGGTACGCATAGAGGCGCGAGAATCTGCCCTCGCAACTGAAATATCGAATGATCAGTCTCATCAATGGTGCATACTCATCCTTTAGAAATCGAAATGGAAATACCCTGCTCAGCTGCCTCATATATCCAGGTCTGATATATGGCTCATAATAGGATTTCTCTAGCTGCTGTCGTTTGTTCCATTCCTCTCCTATGTTTGGTATCCCGGTGGCCTGAGCAATGGTATCTGGTGACAAAATGAAGTTTACTCCAGCAAGGTTTACCCGGCCATCATGCAAATGTAGAACAAATAGGCGAGCTAACTCATGATGATGCTGAGTTTGGGAAATCATCTCACAATAATGAAAACATGACTGATGCTGAAAACAATCCATTGCAAGCGGGCAAGCCTACAATTGAACCAAAGAAGTAGGTTCCTCCCTGACATGCCTGCCAATTTTGCCACTTTTGTGAGACCTCCTTGGCACATTAACCTCTGCTGTGGAATCACTGTCATACCCCTGCTCATAAACTGAATCCGTCTTTGACATGGCGCTGAAATCAAGATGTTTGACAAATATATGCTGATATGGTAATGATGAAAACAAGAATTCAGTGTATGCTTTAATCCCAAATGTGTCACATATGTATCAAGGTGCTATAGGAAAACCACAATGATAAAAGTACTGTCAAGTGAGTTTGAATGGGAAAACAGCCACTGCTTGACTGCATGGGGATTTGACAAGTGAATAAGAATGAGTGTAGTGATGCGGGGAATAGTTATTAGGAACAAAAGTGAAAATGAAATGGCAACATATATATGAGGCAAATGAAATCAAGGACAAAGAAATAGTCCTTGCAGTGTCTGACAATTAGGCTTTGTCAATGGAGGGATGTGGGATAGTGAATATGGGACTGTGCTATAACAGAAATGATAAGCAGTGAGACAATGATATGGTAATAACAGTGACAACAATGATGGAATAGGAGAGAGACCCTGAGGCTGTGGTGTATAATAAGCAGTGACACCAATGACAGTAGATGGCAAGAGCATATATTTCAATAACATAAGATTTGAAACACCAAAAATATCACCAACACTTCTTTCAAAACCCTATGGAGCAATTTTGGATGTGGACATTGGGTTAACTTTTGCACCATTCAAACATTTGTTTTCTCCGCCTTTAAACCACCACAGCATATCCAAAAATCATTGAGTAGGCGTGGATAACTTACTTGAAGGCGAAAAGATGATTTGAATTTGAAAAATCACTGACTGCTGATGAGTTTGGAGCTGGAGAGCTCAACGCGCCGCGTTGGCCTGGTGCGCCGCGCGCATGTTAATTTACACTGCCAATGTTTGCTCAGTGCACTGGGCGCACTCTATGCGCCGCACCCGATTTGTATGCGCCGCACGCACTGTCAACACACTGTCTCGGCTTCAAAACAAAAAAATTCGTCCTTCAACCCTTCAATTCGATCTCTACTTTGAAAATTTGTGAATGTAACTTGGTTCAAATGGTTTATGTAGTCTTTGAAATATCTTGCAAAAGATGGGTTTAATTTTTAGTTCTTCGAAAACCCACTTTGTAATGTTTCTCATTTGGCACTTTATCATTTCTTTGAACTTCTGTATTTTGGCTTTTCATTGATTTTCTGAGTTTGGACTGATGAAATTATTTTATTTTTGCAGGGATTTTGGCATTTGGACTCCGGCAAAGATCAGAGGCTGCATTGAAATTTTTTTATGGTGGAAAAAATACATGATTATTAGAAAGAATGAATTTGACAATTTCTTGTTCAAAACAGAGTTTTGAACAAAAAATGTCCTCAGATGTGTTTGATGATGAAAATTTGAATTAAGAACCTTTTCGAAACCATCCTCACGGCCTGCGGGCATTTATTAAATACATCAAAATACTGAACCCTAGACTCTAAAACTAAAAGACTCTTGTTGAAGAAAATAATCATTTATGACCATGAATGACGTGACCTGAACTTCGATGATTTTTAAGGAGTTTTAATTAGCCCAGCAGGTACAAGCATGATGGAATACATGACGACAAAACCCTCTCGTCAGTCAATGGCATGCCCCTAGCGAAATGCAACGAAGTGAAGTGAGCGAGACACCTAAAAATGATATGCAAAAAGCGAAATGATCTCTGACGGAGGGCTGTAAGGACCGACTCTAACATTGGCTCCAATGGGGATGGTGGCTCCAAGGAGATGCCAAGAACGGCAGATCTCTGGAAGAGCTTGACAGTGCCTTCATCCATTGGGCGATGGAGTCATTATTTCAACAGATAACACAAAACCTTTGACACATTTATTGACTGAAAACTTGACTGGAACCTGACTGAAACCGACTCAACTTTAAAACTGAAAAGACTGATAAAAATAACTTGACAAACTTCAAACCAACTAACCTCCTTCTTCAGAATTATAGCCTTCGCTTCGGGCCCCAGACTGAAGAAAAGAGATTAGTACACACTTGCGATGAAACAGAAGTAGAACGATATATACAATGATGATGAAATCAGTAGAAAATACTCAGAAATGGTATCGCTTGAGCAGCCGACCATTGATCGGCCCTCCAGGACAATCATCCCCGTTCATTTCCTTGAGAAGAAAGGCGTTCTGACCACGATACACTGCAATCTTAAAAGGACCCTTCCAAAGGTTTTCAAATTTGTCGTGCTTGCCTTTTTCCTCATTCCGAGCATCCCACTTCAAAACCACCTCATCTAGCTGAAACTTATCTGCTTTCGCCTTCCTGTCATAAATCTTCTTAATGCGCTCCTGCAACTTGAATGTATTTTGAAAGACCTCCTCCCGTGTCTGCTGTAAATGAATCATCTGATTTATCCTTCGCTGCATGGGATCTTCCTCACTACCAGCTTCCTGAAGCAATTTGACTACCGGGACAACAAGAGAAGTGGGAAACACTGTGTCTACTCCATACACCAACTCAAAGGGAGACATACCGATGGATTTTTTCTGACTTACCCTATTAGCCCAAAGTGCATTCACTAATTTCTTGTGCCAACCTTTCTTATTGATTTCCAGCTATTTCTTAATGATATTTACCAAAGACTTATTTGAAGATTCCGCCAAGCCATTTCCTTGCGGATGGTAGGCAGTCGAATGTCCCAAGCTGATGTTATACTTATTGCAAAATTCAACCATCCTTTTTGACTTGAAGGCCGCTGCATTATCTGTGATTATCTTACTAGGACAACCAAAACGTGACAGAATGTTATTTTCAAGAAAAGAAATAATTACCACATCCGTAGCCTGTCGGGTGGGAATTGCCTCGATCCACTTCGTGAAGTAATCCGTTGCTGTCAATATCCATCTATGCTGTCCTGAAGATGCCGAATGGATTTCCCCAATGAAATCCAACCCCCACTGCTGAAATGGTGCACTGACTTCAATTGGTTTAAGAGGCAAAGGCTGTAATTTCTGTTTCCCTTCGAAAATTTGACATTCGTGACAACTCTTAACAGCCCTATATACATCAGAAAATAAAGTAGGCCAGTAATATCCCGCTCTCAGAATCTTATTCGCTGTGGTTTTCCAAAATAGATGGCCCCCGCAGTCTCCTCTATGAAAGTCCTCCAAAACTCTTTTGGCTTCTTCCTCTACCAAACAATTCAATAACATTCCACCAGGGTCTTTCCAATATAATGCAGAATTCAATATGCAAAACTTTGCAGCCCTCAACTTCAAGGTTCTACTCTTATTTCTAGGCATCCCGGGTGGTGGAGATAAATTCTGAAGTACATATAAAATGTCAGCATACCAAAGGGAAGAAACAAAAATATCAGATACCTGAAATGATGCACTTTCCTCATCCTCATCAGACATAGCAGCGATAAAATTTATGTCTAAAGCATGCAGATTTGTTTCAGCCATGAGCTTGGCTAGTCCTTGTCCTTTGATCAACTTGGTCGGTTTAATCTCCACATCATATTCTAACAACGCAGCGATCCACTTACCCCGTCTTCCTTCCGGATCTGCTTGTACCAAAACATCTTTGATAGCTGCGTTAGGAACATAAGCTATAATGTGGGAATGTAGTATATACACACGAAAATCTTTCAAAGCCTTCACAAGAGCAAGTGCTTGTTTCTCAATAATGTTGTATTTCAAAGCTCCGTCCCTTATAATCCGACTGAAAAAAGCAATGGGCTTCTCAACTCCATCTCTTTTCTGCATTAAAACAGCTGCCAAAGTGTGCTCAGAGGCAAACGAAAACAAAATGAAGTCCTGTGTGTAATCCGGGCTGATTAAAATGGGCGCTGAAGAAAGAGCCAACTTTACCAAATTGAATGATTTCATCTCTTCTTTTGTCCACTTCACCTGACTGTCCTTTTTCAGCATGTTTGTGATCTCTCTAAGACGCTCATCAATATTTGGAATGAAACAACGCAGAAAATTCATTTTACCATTAAAGGACTGTATTTCTTTCTTGTTCCGGGGCTGTTCAATTTGCTGGATTGCTTCAACACGTGCATGGTCAACACGAATGCCGTCTTTCGATATGATGTGGCCAAGAAGTTTGCCTTCATCTATGGCAAACAAGCTCTTTTTCGGATTCAGCGAAATGCCATATTTTCTGCACTTTTGGAAGACAACTTTCAAGTGATACAAATGTTCTTCATCAGAATTTGAAAACACCGTCAAATCATCAAGGTAAACAACCAAAAATACATCTTTCTCATTGGCGAAAACCATGTCCATTGCACGCTGAAAAGTGGCACCTGCATTTTTCAAACCAAACGGCATCTTGGCATAATGAAACGTTCCCCATGGAGTGGTGAACGCGGTTTTGTCACGATCGTCCTCATGCACTAAAATTTGATTATATCCTGAATAGCCGTCGAGTAGTGACATCCTTGATGCTCCAACTACTCGCTGCAGTATATGGTCCATTTTTGGCAGCGGATAATTGTCCTTCAATGACACTTTATTCAAATTTCTGAAATCAATACACAAACGGATCTCACCTGTCTTTTTCCTCACGGGCACCAAATTGGAAATCCAATCAGAAAATCTGATAGGTACAATGATTCCTGACTTATACAACCTGTTTACCTCCTTCTCAATCGATGGTAGCAGCTTCGGATTGATTCTCCTCAACTTCTGACGGAAAGGCTTCTGATTTGGTTTAATAGGGATAGTATGCTGAATGATATTAGTGGCATACGTTTTTAAATCTGAGTAATCCCATGCGAAAGCATCAGCAAATGAAGACAACAATCTCACATATTCAGCTCTTACCTCCGGTGACAATGACTTGGATAACTTTACCATCTTGGGCTTTTCAGCTGTCCCAATATTTACTTCTTCAACACCTTTTTCAGTCGGCCTCAATGTCAGTTTGCGGGCTACATCATCTTGATCAAAGAGTTCCTCTAAAGGAATCAATCCTTTAGGAATGATGTTATCTTTAAGCTGCAACACTTCCATTTGATTTATTTGCATATCATCATTACCATCATCATATTCTGTATCTATGGAGGTATCTTTAAACTTACCCTTGTTTTGCAGAAAATCACTAATCTCCTCATCGTCCTGAAAAACTTGCCAACATCTCTGATTATCCGGGACGGTAGGGCGGTGCTTCACATGGATCTCGAACTTATTGCTGGAATTCATTGGGATTTTTAAATTTCTTGCTTCTTTAGCAAGTCCATCAGCAACACCATTTTGGATGTGAGGCACACATGTCAAGGTATAATCTGAAAATAACTTCAAAATGTCTAAAACTGCATTACGGTAAGCCCTCATGCAAGGATGCTTGGCTTGAAACTCACCCTTTACCTGTTTTATCACCAAATCGGAATCACCATAGACTACAATTCTTTTCGCTTTCAGCTTTCTTAGAATCTTTAGGCCAGCAATCAGAGCCTCGTACTCAGCCTCATTGTTAGAACAATCAAATGCTAGTTTGTAGGAACATACTCGCACATTGCTCGGGACCTTATTCGGAGCGGAAAATGGACTGCGTATCCAAACACCAATTCCAGCACCATCACTACCCACTGTGCCATCGAAATCCATGGTCCAAAGACCATCTTCATCATCCTCTAAGTGCTGAAATTGCGCCAACTCTGTTTTTTCTGTTTGCTGCCCATCGTCTTTAGCTGATTGCTCAACAGTAGCTTGCTTTTCTCGTCTTTCTTTCTGCAGAACTTCTCTGAAATTCTCGGTAATCTCTGGTATATCTTCTGCTTGAACTAACTGACTATCTATATCATTAAAACTATCAACAAACAAAACAAAAGACTCTAAGTCGGTATGTACATAATTTACAGGATGATTGATTGGTTTCTCCTTGCTTGTTATCATGTATTTCATCTTCTGTTCTCGATATAACTTTCTCATTTGGCCAAAGATAGGAATTGTTGCATAGGAGAAATCTAACTGTAGTGTACCTTTCAACTTTTCTCCCCAAGATCTAGAAAGGAGCATCCCAAATCGGGGAGGAATGTCCGCCACAACCACGTCCATCAAGACATTCTTCGCAGGAATCTGATCTAAACTTACAACCAAATCTTTGATAAGTCCGATACATCTCACTCGGCTGGAATCAAATGAGTACAAATCATGGTACTTCCTTGTAATGTCTAAACCCAACTTTTCCATGATCGCTTTTGGCATAAGATTGTGCGAAGCACCGGAATCGAACATGGCATTATGCAATACATATTCATGCAACCTCAAATTGATATAAAAGGGAGGAACATCACTGTCAGGGGACTCACCATCTAAAGCAGGCCCAAATATCAATTCAGGCTGATCATCTTCAATATTCACCGTGTCAAACATTGGATCAAAATTCAGAATTTTAGAGACTTGACCTCTATAACTGTTGTTCTTCATAATTTCTGTCAAAGGAATTGATACCTTCAATTTAGAAATTTCATCTCCAAACTAAAAGCTGAAACCCTTTCAACCTCTTTGACTGGAACTTCTTTCCTTTCAGCCTTATCCTTCATTATACTTGGCTGATTTGACTTTTCTGCTGATGATGATTTATTAGCTGCGGGATCAATCGTCTCTTTTCCTTTCTTCTGTGGTATAGGTGAATCCATCTTCGGTGCTGAAGCCTCTTTTCTCTTCTGAATTGGGTTTATGGGCACATCTCTGTTTCTTAATGAGTATTGCTTCTGCTGAGCGGACAAAGCATTCATATACCCTCTTTGGTATTCATCTGATTCTTCCTCTAGAGCTACATCATTTGCTAAAATAAAATCCTCATCTTTCTGTGCAGCTGAACTTTCTGCATACTCTTCATCCTCAGTGATGTAAATGGGCAGATCATCGGGAGTAAAGAAGTGGTTTTGCTCCCCTACTACATCATCGTCATCGTCTGAATCTTGACTCACAAAATTCTGCAGAAGAGGTGTTTTAACTTGCTGCTGGGCTGCCGGCTCTTGTGCTCTCTGTTCACGCTGCTTAATTCTGAACTGTGGCTGCTGCTGGCCACGGTAGTTGGGATTACGAATCTGCGTTTCTGGCTTATCAAGCGTCATTCTTTTGAACATTTTTTCCATTTCACGAAGCAAGTGCTGTTCTGATGTAGATGTGGAAGCTTCTTCCTTTATGGTCACTCTCTTCTCTGCTTTCAACCTGGCTCTCTTATCATTCAGATTCGCCTCAACACTAACAACAATCTTCTGCATATCCTCCAAGGTAGGTGGATCTCTGTCTCGTAGTGAATAAGCCGTCTCCGGATCGAAACCATCCGGGAATTTAAGGAGAGCTGACTTTCTAGATGGTCTTAAGTCATCTGGAATTGCATTATACACTGTATTGAATCTGATAATATAATCTTGAACGGACTCACCAGGATTACGCTTGATGCTAGTATACTCAGAAGTAATTTGCAGGGGATCTTTCTTCATCTCCCACCGATCTAGGAATTGTGTCTGAAGCTCTTGTAATGTATTGATACTTCCGGGTTGTAAAGCTCTGAACCATTTACGAACCTCACCTCCAAAAGTCTAGGCGAACAATCTCATGGACACATTCTCCTCATCGATTTCATGCAGGTCCAAGAAATCTGTCATTCTAACAATATGCTGCTGGGCGGACACACTCTGCGGAGTGCCATCAAATATTGGAATCTTACTCTGATAATCAGCGGGCATAGGATCCAAATTTTCAGGTAAAACAAGAGGTGCGAATCTAGCAGCCATGGCTCTAGGCGGATTTATAATCTGTCTTGGAGAAACAGGTGGAATGGGAGCAGTAGATGAACGAGGTGTATGCGGTGGAGATGGAGGAGGAACTACTACTGATTGCTGATCAGAGATCTCAGGCTGTACGAGAATGGTAGGGATAAAGGGAGGTTCAGTGGGAATCTGTGAACTGGATGCAATTTCAGATAGCCCAAGAGTTTCGGATGCAGATTCAATGAATTCAGGGATGTTGGTTGCCACAATGGAGTTTTGAAGATTCAGAATATAATTATCGATAGATCTATTTGCTTGTTCAACTTCTAGATACTTGATGAACTCAGGATTGATGACGGTAGAACCAGTAGCGCTTTCGGACTTGGTTTCAAACAATGATAACTCGAACTGATCGTCAAACTCAATATCTTCAATGTATTAAAAAACAATGGGGTATGAGTGAGATTTGACCAAAGGAATGATGGGAGCTTCTCGACGGAAAATTCTTGGGATTAGGTTGGGGTTTTCATATACTGGAGGCGGATTTGGATCAGGATTTGATCTAGTATGCCTTTTTGAAGCCAGTGTATTGATCTATTCAAAAAAAACCAAAGGACACAACCGATTATTTTCAGCCTATCGACTTCTAGACTCAATCATCCAAAAGTCTAGAACGAACAAATGTACTGCGGTAATTTGCAAATCAAGTGCTGCATTCACAAGCTAAACCGGAGATCGACTGAAGCAGCGTTTATCTACTTCCGCTTATGCATAGCAAAAGCGTTTCGAAAGCTACCTGGCGTGACTTCAGACTCCGTCTATAACTCATGAAATGAACACACCAACAAGCAAACCATTGAGATTTTTTCCCCAGTATGGTCGCCACTATGTTAGCGCTCGAATCTACCTTAGGCTGAAATAAGGTAAAACTCAAGGCAACATCAAACCAAGCTTAGCCTCGTAGCTAGCCCTACGAGGACAGGAGAGGGCTCTCTCCGGGTCTATCTCGGCAAAAGGTCTTCAAAGGGGTTGAGATGACTTATAATGGATACTGATTTTAGGCTAGTAAATAGATAGGAAAGTTTGATTTAAATTTTTTGGGTTTTTGTTGGAAAAATGGGAAAAACAATTTTGGGCTCGGGGATGAGGCCAGATCTTTGCAGAATTCGAATTGGGGCAAGGTAGGCAATAGTCTTGATGCTTTTTTATTATGTGTATGGATGGATCAGAATGACAAGGAGCTGAAGAGGGAAAGGGAGAACAGGGATCCTCTCCAAACTGGCGAAAACATATAAAACTAAACAAATTCAAAGGCAGAGCACTGGAATCAATGGATTCTACCTCATTTACTCATTCATTTAGTTTCAGAAGAAAAAGGAGGGAATGGCATACATTAAACATTAAAGAACTTACATATAACTAAGAGAACACACCATCAAAACTGAAAGCCACAAGAATCCCAACAGGTGATGCAAAACCTCTGATATTTCCTTAGCCAAAATGCAGAAAATATGTACAATAGTGTGCCAAACTTTTCCCAAGAGTCCAACCCTGAAAGTGTCTCAGAAAATACAATAAATAGACAAATCTAACCCCTTCCCATGCTTCTAGGGGTCGAGCTCATGCTTCTAGGAGCAGTTTGAACCAATTCTAAACAAAGAGCTGAAATCTAGGCAGCCAAACAACTTGCCTCTATAAGCTAGGAAACTGATCCATTCACTTGATTTTCACTTTTTTTGTGAATGAATCATCTAGAACAAGTAAATAAGTGCCAAAGTTACATCATGTACATCAAATTACATCAATAAAAACCAAAAATTACATCAAGAGGTGAAACTAGTCACAACTGGCCGAATTCCTGAGCTGGAAGGTGAAAATTTGGTCAAAATCCTCTATGCGCCGCGCGCCAAAGCTCTATGCGTCGCGCTACTTTCAGCCTATTTTTGGGGCACTTCCCGGAGTCCAAATTGAGCTCATGATAGCTCGTTGGAAAGCCCTGGATGTTGGCTATCCAACCCAAGTGGAATTTTTCAATTTCGAGCTCATTTGCCCCTCCAAAACTTCATTCTCCCAGAAGTACTTCCTGCTGGTGCAAAAGGTGGCAGAAAGGTGGTTTTCATGGTGTTTTTGGCCCTTTTGATAATCCAGAACTTGATGAAAAGCTTCGGCCATTTCTGAGCACGCATAACTTACCATGAAAAATCCAAAAATACAAAGTTTTCCTCCAGAAGATGTCCCAACCATAAACGCGCGTCGGGACGCGCTACGCGTTGGGCGGAAAAAACCTGTTTTGTGACCAAAATTTTCAAAAATGAAAAAAACTTCTCCAAATTTGTTGAAATTCGGAGCGAAGATCCCCTATCATGCCTCATGCTCTGCCAACGAAGCCTCGGCCAAGATCCGGAGTGGATCAGGCCTCTTTCGCCGTTTCAGTGCTCTGCTCAACCTTCTTTTCAGGATCTTCATTTTTGCTCTGCAAACGTGCATGCGGGCCTAATAATGACCTTTCATATGACGGAGCATGTCTTTGTCTCTATTGGCCTTTGGCAACAACTTCTCCAGATGAATGTTAACATGCATGAGTTTGGTCTCTCGCTCAATTGGTGTCATATCACCAGGTCTCTTCCGGGCCAATTGTCGATCTTCACGGATTTGCCGCAGCTCTACAAGTGTGTGCTGATCCTCCAACTGTTTGTTCCGCTGCTCCAGGTACTTTATCACCCACTGTGCTCTCTGAAAATTTTCTGTCAAAGTACCAATCTCAGAGCTCTGCTCCTGGATGACCTGCCTCAGTTTTGAGCTAGGAGAGCTCGCATCAACATCGATGAGTACAAAATCAGTGTCTCGGCCTCTTGAAGGGCCCTCATCGTGCATAGGCCTCTTGCCTCTGTCCTGAACCTGTACCTGTGCTGATGTCGAAGGCGAGACCCCTTCCACCCCAGGTGGAGATAGTACTCACGCTACTGATGAAGTCAACGAGACCCCTTCCACCTCGGGTGGAGATAGTACTCGTCGTGTAGCTGCAAATAAGGCTCTGTGACCTCGCTGATATGTCACATACACTGGAGCACTGATATCCTCGGTCTCAGGAATATCAAACTGGTGTGAAGGCTCTCCCTCATCATGAACTACCTCGGGAGGCGGCTGTGGCGCTGCAAAGAAGTCACGGGAGATGAACTCATCCCATGCGATGCCCTGTTGTGTGAGCTGATGTACCACCATGATTTTGATCAGCGCGTAATGATATATACTGTTATGCTGCTGTGCTGGGGTCTTCTTCTGTACAAGAAATGTCATCCGCTCTATGTTACGGTACATGAAGTATGGAATGCTCATCATACGTACCCTCGTGAAATGCATCAACAAACGGATATGGTACGCATAGAGGCGCGAGAATCTGCCCTCGCAACTAAAATATCGAATGATCAGTCTCATCAATGGTGCATACTCATCCTTCAGAAATCGGAATGGAAATACCCTGCTCAGCTGCCTCATATATCCAGGTCTGATATATGGCTCATAATAGGATTTCTCTAGCTGCTGTCGTTTGTTCCATTCCTCTCCTATGTTTGGTATCCCGGTGGCCTGAGCAATGGTCTCTGGTGACAAAATGAAGTTTACTCCAGCAAGGTTTACCCGGCCATCATGCAAATGTAGAACAAATAGGCGAGCTAACTCATGATGATGCTGAGTTTGGGAAATCATCTCACAATAATGAAAACATGACTGATGCTGAAAACAATCCATTGCAAGCGGGCAAGCCTGCAATTGAACCAAAGAAGTAGGTTCCTCCCTGACATGCCTGCCACTTTTGCCACTTTTGTGAGACCTCCTTGGCACATTAACCTCTGCTGTGGAATCACTGTCATACCCCTGCTCATAAACTGAATCCGTCTCTGACATGGCGCTGAAATCAAGATGTTTGACAAATATATGCTGATATGGTAATGATGAAAACAAGAATTCAGTGTATGCTCTAATCCCAAATGTGTCACATATGTATCAAGGTGCTATAGGAAAACCACAATGATATAAAGTACTGTCAAGTGAGTTTGAATGGGAAAACAACCACTTCTTGACTGCATGGGGATTTGACAAGTGAATAGGAATGAGTGTAGTGATGGGGGGAATAGTTATTAGGAACAAAAGTGAAAATGAAATGGCAACATATATATGAGGAAAATGAAATCAAGGAAAAAGAAATAGTCCTTACAGTGTCTGACAATTAGGCTTTGTCAATGGAGGGATGTGGGATAGTGAATATGGGACTGTGCTATAACAGAAATGATAAGCAGTGAGACAATGATATGGTAATAACAGTGACAACAATGATGGAATAGGAGAGAGACCCTGAGGCTATGGTGTATAATAAGCAGTGAAACCAATGACAATAGATGGCAAGAGCATATATGTCAATAACATAAGATTTGAAACACCAACAATATCACCAACACTTCTTTCAAAACCCTATGGAGCAATTTTGGATGTGGACATAGGGTTAACTTTTGCACCATTCAAACATTTGTTTTCTCCGCCTTTAAACCACCACAGCATATCCAAAAATCATTGAGCAGGCGTGGATAACTTACTTGAAGGCGAAAAGATGATTTGAATTTGAAAAATCACTGACTGCTGATGAGTTTGGAGCTGGAGAGCTCAACGCGCCGCGTGCAAACCCAATGCGCCGTGTTGGCCTGGTGTGCTGCGCGCATGTTAATTTACGCTGCCAATGTTTGCTCAGTGTGCCGTGCGTACTCTATACGCCGCGCCCAATTTGTATGTGCCGCGTGCACTGTCAACACACTGTCTCGGCTTCAAAACAAAAAATTTCGTCCTTCAATCCTTCAATTCGATCTCTGTTTTGAAAATTTGTGAATGTAACTTGGTTCGAATGGTTTATGTAGCCTTTGAAATATCTTGGAAAAGATGGGTTTAATTTTTAGTTCTTTGAAAACCCACTTTGTAATGTTTCTCATTTGGCACTTTGTCATTTCACTGAACTTCTGTCTTTTGGCTTTTTCAATGAATTTCTGAGTTTGAACTAATGAAATGATTTGATTTTTTTGCAGGGACGTTGGCATTTGGACTCTGGAAAAGATCAGAGGCTGCATTGAAATTTTTTATGGTGGAAAAAATACATGATTATCACAAAGAATTAATTTGACAATTTCTTGTTCAAAACAGAGTTTTGAACAAAAAATGTCCTCAGATGTGTTTGATGATGAAAATTTGAATTAAGAACCTTTTCGAAACCATCCTCATGGCCTGCGGGCATTTATTAAATACATCAAAAGACTGAACCCTAGACTCTAAAACTAAAAGACTCTTGTTGACGAAAATAATCATTTATGACCATGAATGACGTGACCTGAACTTCGATGATTTTTGAGGAGTTTTAATTAGCCCAGCAGGTACAAGCATGAGGGAATACAAGACGACAAAACCCTCTCGTCAGTCAATGGCATGCCCCTAGCGAAATGCAATGAAATGAAGTGAGCGAGACACCTAAAAATGATATGCAAAAAGCGAAATGATCTCTGACGGAGGACTGTAAGGACCGACTCTAACACCCTCCTTGCCTATTAAGGGTTTATGATTTTCGGTGTTTGAATAAGATGTAACTTTGGGTGCATAAGGTTATTCATAAGATATTTAGTTTTTGTTTAAGATTTTAGTTGTCACAATATTCTGTGTATTTAATATTTTAAACAATATTTTGTAGTTTATATTTAATACTTATATATTTTCCGATGTGCAGGGTTCCCGTGGTTGGCGATAAACACTTTTTGGGGTTGTAAAGCAAGTTCTTGTTTGTCTTTTTATGTTTTTTCTTGTTATTTTTGTTTTTTTCTTGTAATTGTTGGTCAACACTTTTTGGGGTTGTAAAGCAAGTTTTTTTTTGTGTTTTTATGTTTTTTCTTGTTATTTTCGTTTTTTTTCTTGTAATCGCTGGTCTTATTTTTTACTATTGTTGTTGTTTTTATTTTATTTTATTTTTATTGTTTTGTCTCTATCTTTGACTTTATGAGCATGGCCATGCGAATTTGTGGTTTAGTATTTTGTTTTTCTTCTGTCTTTTGATTGATTGATTTATTTATTTCATTCAATGAGTGGAGAAATCATCAAAGACCTTAACAACCCTTAACAACCTACGCCCTTAACAACCTACGGTGTGGGTTTAGAGCTAATGTGGATTCCACAAGTGTAGTGGGCAAAGGTGAAGGAGGTATGTAATTGGAGAATTTACACCTTTATGGCAAAGGTGAAAGAGGTATGTATAAGGGGAATTTTCTTGTTTGTTATTTCATAATTATATGGTTTCATGCCCATTTTAATTTAACTCATTTGTTGCTTCATCATTATATCATATGTGTTTGTTGAAATTTAGATGCACTACGAAGCAAGAAAGGTGAATGGTGAATGAACACTGATGAAACTATTCAATATCCCCTTAACAACCCACGGTGTGGGTTTAGGGCTAATGTGGAGTCCACAAGTGTAGTGGGCAAAGGTGAAGGAGGTATGTAATTGGAGAATTTACACCTTTATGGAAAAGGTGAAAGAGGTATGTATAAGGGGAGTTTACTTGTTTTTACTCCATAATTATATGGTTTCATGCCCATTTTAATTTAACTCATTTGTTGCTTCATCATTATATCATATGTGTTT